>VXBQ01014079.1:171757-259653 GCA_013400175.1 Phainopepla nitens | reverse complement strand
CTCCCTCCCCCCTGCTCTGCTCCGCCGTCCCGTGCCGGGGCGTGGGGTGCGCGGGACCGGGTCTGGAGCTCCCGTTGGGGATGTCCAAAGCCGCCCCAGCTGTCCCGCTCCGCCCAGCCTCAGTTCATGGATGCACGGAGGGCCGAGAGCCCCGATTCATGAGAGCACCTGTTAATTCCCGCGTGCCGTGTCCCGCCGCCCCCAGAGCCCGGCTGTTTCCAAGGCCTCGGCTGCTGTGCCGCAATCCCAGCTGGGGCAACACACCCCCCACGCCCGGCCATCGCTGCTCCACGCCCGTCAGTTGCGAAGGAGCCAGGAAACCGTTCAGCATCCTGGACAGCCAGAGACCAACAGCCGTGGGAGCAGCCAGTGTGGCTTCTGCTGGCTGACACCCTTTAGAGGCGGTAAAAGAGCCTCCCTCCTGTTTAAGCGCTTGGAAAATGGAAGAGTAAATTGTGCAGGGCAACCCAATACGGGGCGGGGCAGAGCACAGTGCTCTGGGGACTGGAGTCACAAATCTTTCCTGGTCCCAAACCGCATGCAGCTTATCCGGAGGGAGTCCCGCAGGCCTGCTCCCCCAAGGAGGTGACAGATGTCCCTGAACCACAGCGACACCCTGCTAACCCTGTGGTTAGCAGAGACTCAGGAATCCCTTCCCTTTCCCCTCGGAGTGAATCAGACCATCACAACCTCTGGCTGCTGCCATCACAACACCCTCTCTGCCTGCCCAGGGAGGACACCAATGCTGCACAGCTTCACACTAGGAGAACAGGATTTGGGCCATCTCTACAATCACCAAAACAGACTGGGGTGTTGGGCAGATTATGTTGGGGTTCCTCTCATGGGATGGGGCTGCAGGTCCTCTTCTCTTCATAAACTGGGGGCTGAAAACCCCAACGCTGTGCATGCACAAGTTAAGTCAGGCAGAAAGGACACCACTGCATCCACAGCCTGGTGAGGACTTCAACTTTAATGCTCCACATCAAAGTCGAGTTCTCTTAGCTGCTTCCTCTCTGATATGCTGAGTATTTGTAGAAAAACATAGTGCTATGCAAATGCAGTGTCATTTAGGCTGTGGCCTTTTTCTGTATGCACAGAGAGGGGATCTCACTGTGGGTGCAGCTCTTCCCAGGCAAGTTGAAAGGCCATGCCAGGGACTCATGTCTTTTTAATGAAGGGATTTGAAGGTAGGATACCCCCCACCCCATCTGCTCTTCCGTTCCCACTGGGAAGGCTGTCTTTGATGGCAGGAGCTAATTGCTGCAAACCTCCCAGGACGAGCTGCGTGGGGACTTGGATGAAGTCTTTGTAGGTAATCTAGGAAGAGGGCTGGGGGTGGAGTGTGTGTATTAAACCGCTTCTTCCCCGCAAGACCTCAACTCAGTGAGGTCATTCCAGACAATTACAGAACAATTTCAGGTGTCCTGAACACCTGGACCCTCCTCAGCCACTGCTATTGCTATGGCAGAGCATCCTTGGCACTGACCCCTCTTTCTTTTTGAACCCAAATTTTATTGGGTTTTCCTTCTTAACTTTCCCCATGCCACAGCAAGACGATGCTTAAATGGCAGAGAAGGGAAATTTGGTCCCTCCTGGAAAATCACTGTGTGAGGAGGGGTGGAAATGGTCCCTTACTCCTAAGTTTAGCTGTTCAGCAGCCCCCAGCCTTTCCCAAACACTTTCTGTGGGCCAGGTCTTGTAGGATTCATGCTGGGCAGCATGAATGCAGCCCAGCAGCTCCTACCACAGCCTAAAAGATCTTGCTCTTTGCCTGCTGTGGGATGCAGCTGGATGAATTTCTGCTTTTCCAGAACTGCTGTATTTTCCTGCAAAATGATGCCTGCAGGGGACTCGAGGCTTTCCAACTAGATGGAGTCTGGGGGAAAACAGAAACCTCAGTGGCACTGCACAGGGAAAAAGAGAGAGCAATCCCCATCTCCTGGAACAGGCTGCAGGGCTGCAAGTGACACAGAGACTGTCCCTGCCCATGTGCCCCAGCCATGCAGCCAGTGCCAGCCCCACAGTGAGGGGACCCACAGGACAGGTCCTCACTGCAACCAGGAACAACCTGCCCCACCAGCCCTGCCAGGGAAGCACAGCACCCAGGGCCCTGAGGCAGCTACAAGCACACAGCCTTTGAGCTCAAACATGTATTTGCTCTCTAGTGGAAGATGTCACTGGGACCACGTCCTCTCACCCCACTGGCTTCCAAGAGTGATGTGGGGACACCACTTGCCACTCAGCAGCACCCTGGGGGACCACAGGTGCCACCAGGACAGGAGGCAGGACCGGGGGTTGTCAGCTGCTCCAGCAGCTGGAAGGGATCACGGATCTTCTCCTGAATGACAGAGAAAAACCCAGGGCAGAATCAGACCATGGGAAGCAAGAGGCACCTGAGAAAGTGGCATTTGACCCTGGCTCAATCCCTACCAGCAGAGGAACCCAAGCAGACCTTCCTTTGCTATCATGGGGGGCAGCTCCTGGGTCACTCCAGCTGCTTTTCCCTGCAGCCAGGAAGAAGTGAAGAACGTGTCTGAGACTTTTGCTCTGCTTTTATCTGAGAAATGCCTCCTGCTTGGACAGAGACCTGAGAAAATCTCCCCTTTCTAAGTACAAGGCTGTATTTCAGGGATATGCAGCTGCAGGGTGTTATCTCTCTTGTCTCTCCTGGCCCTTCTACAGGCTGGAGGGACCACCAAGGAGAAGAGAGCGGCTTCCAGCAGATAGAGTGCTTTGTGCTGCAGGGTCAGGGTTGGCAGCCAGGGCCAACCTGCTCTTCCATCAGCAGGCGGGAGAGCAATGGGCAGGAAGAAACTGTGGGGATGGGCCATCACGTCCCTGGGGCAGGTGGTGCACAGCCATCCCCTCAGGGGAAGGATGACTCCCCTTGGGAGACCTCAGAGGAGTCCAGCTGCCAGCCTCACCAGTCCCCATGGACATGTTGGGGTGGTTAGAGCAGACCCCCCTTTGGAGGGCTCCAGCTT
The DNA here is from genome assembly GCA_013400175.1 of Phainopepla nitens. Classification (NCBI taxonomy): domain Eukaryota; kingdom Metazoa; phylum Chordata; class Aves; order Passeriformes; family Bombycillidae; genus Phainopepla; species Phainopepla nitens. Next base: position 256,669 of record VXBQ01014079.1, on the reverse strand, counting down.
GGGTAGGGGTACAGTTTGTCCCGACTCAGGCACCAAGCACCACTCTTGGTGTCCCATCAGCTCCTGCCTGGCACCCCATAGCAACTCTGATGGCAGGGGACACCCATGTCCCAGTTAAGGAGCCCAGCCACAGAGCTGCCCTCTACCGACCTTCAGTCCCTTGCAACAGCGGCCCTGCAGTGCTGCAGCTTTGGCTCCACCGGCTCGGATCAGGAACTCCTCCGCAAACCTGGAGCTCTGCAAGATCGCAGCCATCTCAGCATCCACGTCCACCACCTCTCCTTCCTGGGGGCAGAGGAATGGTCACAGGCCTGGGTCCTGGATATGTGTCCCAGGGGACTCCAGCTACCCAGCCAGATGATGGGAAGAGTGAAAGCAGGAGCACGTCTTGGCCCAAAACCTGAAGAAACACCCACAAAACCCAAGCATCAGGTTTCAAACAATTCTGGAAGTCACCATGGATGTCCTGCTTCTACCTTTACCACAAAGCAGTGCATCTATGTGTCTCCCTTTCCTGTACATTTGCACTGCCCTGGGTTTACACAGCCCCTCTGCTCCCGCCCACCCTCCCTCCACCAAAGGTTGCCCCCCAGATCACACAGGATGCTGCCGAGTAGCAGCTTCATCAGCTTTAACTCTTCCCTACACAGCATGCCTCCCCAAACCTTGAAGGTGAAGTTGGCATCAAACACCAGCTCTCGCTCGTGCCCCGCAATCCTGCCATTGTAGATGACCTGTCCTGGCCCGGCCCAGCTGCCACCCGGCACCTTGAACAGGCGGAAAGTTGCGGACACAAAGCGGNNNNGAGAGGTCTGTGGCCTGGGCACTGAACGGCTGGGCTGGGATCCCAGCAGAGCTTCCCACAGCTTCAGAGAGCTGACACTCCCTGGCTGGATACTCACCGACAACGCCTTCCAGCTCCTTGTTGGCAATGGTGACGGGGCTGGCACTGACCAGGCGTGGGGGGCTGAACCCCACCTCCTCAGCAATGCTGTACAGGTCTCTCCAGTACAGGGCTCCTGCCAGGCATTCTCCTGGCATGAGACCACAAATGTGGGGGTTGGAGGCAAAGGTCCAGTCCCCTCCACGCCATGTCACCCCCACCCCACAGCCCTACGCACCCCACAGCACCCGGTGCTTCCGGATGGTCTCGCTCAGGCGCTGGCTGGCGTAGATGTCACTGAAGTATATCTCTCCCCCAGGCTGGAGGGCAGCAAGGAGTGAAAGGAGACCACAAGAAGCAAAGGGACAAAAGGGGCAGGGAGAATCGGGAACCCCCAATTGCTTGGGACCCTCTGCAGAGATGCCCTCCCCTGACCCCATCCTGAATCCCTGCCTTGTTGGATCCCATTTGCTCCTTCTCAGTGGCACTCCAACAACAGGGACCAACAACCCCAAGCCTGCTTTTCTGCCACAAGCACCAGCCCACCATCACCTTCAACACACGGAAGGCCTCCCGCAGCACAGCCCTCTTGTCAGGGGCAAGGTTGATCACGCAGTTGGAGCTGTGGAGGAGGAGACCAAGGCTTATTTGCACCCTCTTGCACACTTAGCACCACCAGCTGCTGTGTGTCCCGTCGCTTCACACAGGATTTGGAAACACCAATTTGACCATGAAAAGGGCAGTTTATATTCCCAGACTCTAGCCCAAACTCTGGCTTGGGATTTCCCTTTTCCTAACACGTGCTTCTGAAAGCAGGTGACCCACTGGGATGCAGACCCAGCCCACAGCCCCAGGAAGCAGCACTGACTGTGCCCTGCACGGCACCTACATGACAATATCATAGCTCTCATCAGCCAGTCCGGCATCCCCCAGCTTCTCCATGTAACCATGGAAGAACTCCACGTTTGGCTTTCGGTAGCCAAACTTATCCATGTGGTAGGCAATGTGCTTCTTCGCCACCTCAACCTGGCAGGAGGAAGGGAATGATGTGAGGGGGCTGCTGGGAGGATGAGGGGGAGCCCCAGGTCTGTGCCGTACCTGGCCCTCGGTCATATCTATCCCGGTGACGTGGCCCTGCTCCCCGACCAGCTGGCTCAGCAGGTAGCAGTCCCTGCCACTGCCGCTGCCCAGGTCCAGAATGCGGCACGATTCCAGGCGCTCGGGGATCACCAGACCGCAGCCGTAGTACCTGGGTGGATGCTGAGCTGAGCTGAGGTGGCTGGAGGTGCCTCATGGCACAGCTGAGAAGAGGCTGCAGCCCATGGGGATGCAGCAGTGGAAGAGACCCTGGAGCGTACCTGGCCACCACCTCCTCATGGATGCGCTCCAGAGCATCTCTCACCACCCTGGGAAGAGGCCTGGCTGAGGTGGTGCACGCATTGGTTTTGAGGTCCTCTGACTTCTGCAGCTCTTTGCCATAGTAATCCTGAGATGGGAAGGACAGAGGCCACTAAACTGTGCCAAGTTGAGCCCTGGGAGCTCCCCATGCTCTAAAACGTGGGGGTCATGCCTGCACTTGGCCTGTACAAGCCCACGTCTTCTGGCACTGGCCCTCTCATTTCCATACAGCCAAAAACTATGCTAAGATCAGGCATCCTTTTTGACCCATCCTCCCCAGCTCCCTTTGCTTACATACACTGTGTTTGTGCAGGAGGGAATTTAATTCCCATTTTCAGTAACTTTGCAGGCTGCAGCCACCCATTTCCCTGGCTGAACAGGGTGCTGGCAACAAGGGCAGGGAAATGTCAGGTTGCTCAGCCCCCCATCCTTTTGCACAACAGGAACAAAGCTGCCAACTGCACCTGGCATTTTCATCTGGGCCCCGGAACAATCTTTATCCTCCAATGGCAGCAGGAACCCTGGCACAGCCCAGGCACGCACCTCCTGCCCAACTGCCCCATCCCTCACCGGTTCCCATCCCGCGCCCCTCACCTGCACCTCCTGGTGGATCTGCTCTCCGAACGGAGCTGCCACTGCAACGGGAATGTGGGGCAGGTGGCTGACACACAGAGATGGGCACCACGCCAGGTCCTCCCAAGGGCTCTGAATCTCCTTCTTCCCGCAGATACCAGAGCACTTTTTGTTCTCCCCCAGCAGAACCCTGAGAACCCCCCAAACCTGCAGTCTAAGGGGGCACCTGATAACACTGCAGCCCACCAAAAAAAACCCAGTCCCAGTTGCCCCGGAGAGATGAGCCCCCAGAGCAACCCTGTAGGGTAAATCCCCCCTCCGCTGCTTTGCAGAGAGCCCTCGGCCCTAGGGGCAGCCCCAGCACCCCCGGCAGAGCCCCTGGGCTGTCTTACTGGCCGCAGCGCCGGAGCCGGACTCTGCCCAGCCCGGGGCACGCTCCTCCCCGACAGCCCGTGCTGTCCCGGCATCCGCCCGCCCGCGCCCGGCTTCCGCCCTGGCACCGCTCCGCCCGCCCCGGCCCCTGGCACACGGGCACCGCGAGGGCTCCTCGCCCCCCTCCCGTGGTGGTTCTTGCCATCACTCATGGTTCTTGCTGCACCCACACCCCCAAAACCCACCCTGCTGCCTGTTCCTCCGTGGTGCAGCCCTGCCCCCGCCTGCCCCAAAGGCAGGGAAACACAAATTGAATGCCACAGGACTGCTGTAGCCTCTGCAGAGGACAGGACCTTGGAAGGGACGAGCCACCTGCAGCAAGGTCACACTGCCTCTGCAAAGCCCTCCGAGCTGAAGCAAAACGGAGGATGGTGGGGAGCAGAGACCCACCATCCCAAACAGTCTCCCTGATGCACAGGGACCGCCAGCAACAGAATCCAGGACAGACTGCTGCAGTTTGGTGGTGTTCAGAACAGCTTTTATTCCCAGCAAGAAAGCTGCAGGGAAAACTCTTATTCCCAAAGTGCACCTGCAAAGCTGGAGTCAGAGTGTCACCCAAGGCAAAAATACTGGCAGGGATGGTGAAATCTAGCCCGAGAAGGCTCTGTAGCACAGGAGCCAGACTCCAGCAGCATTCCAACAGAAATGTGGCAGGAAAATGTCGGCTCTCAGTGTGCCTGCTCCTATCAGCTGATGAAAAGCACACTCAAGGAAACAAGTGCTTCCCGTGCACTCCAAGTGCTCCAGATAAGTGACTTACCAAAAACAAGACACAGTATAGTTGGTCCTGGATGTGAACAGGTCACTAGTCTTCAACAGAGCACTGTAGAACTGAGCACACCAGCTCGTGATGCTCTCCTGCCTGCTTCCCAGACAGGCCTTTGGACACCTTCCCAACCAGATACAAACACACACCACAGCCAAGGCTGCTTCATCAAAAGCTGGAGCAGCAGCCCAGGAAAAGGAATGCAGCTGAAGGCCGAATGGAGCACATACAGGCTGGCAAAGGGATGATGTTCCAAATTCTGGCAGAGGATGATGGCCAAACCACGTCCAGCTAGGCCACTGGCAGATGTGTGTGCTTAGATTCCTGGTTTCAGAAATTCTGTGCTGGGACTGGCACCTCAGCCTACGCTGAAGCACCTCTCACCCGCCCAGGCACTTGCAGCTCACACTGATTAAAATGCCCTAAATAAACTGCACTCTGTGCCACCTCTGTGGCTAAATACAGACCAGTGGCAAACTGCAGGCACCTGCATTTAAACGCCGTGACTCAACTTGCATTTCTTGCCAAGGGTGCTGGTGTGGGCTGAGCACCTCACGCTACATGGGAAGTAAGCAGACACAGGAATTACTGGGAGGAGCAAAGTTTCAGGGAAGTTTGTTTCAGCCAGGTGCAGGTGCACGGGAGAGCATTCTGGAGCAGAGGTGTGGATGCAGGCACACAAGAGGGGGCCACACACCCAGACACGCAGACTCTGCACATATACCAGCTGGCACCCAGCATCATCCAGACATAGTTCTGAGCCCTGGGGGCTGGAGGGGAGAGGACACTTCACTCCCTCAGGGCTGGTCGAGATTTCCTCATGCCTTTGGCTCCCCTTCATTTCAGCAAGTGACTCAGCTGGTCCTGAAGGTTTGACGAGCGCTCCACGCTGGGCACCAAGCAAGAGGAGATTCACGGTGAGATCTGCTCCCAGACTGTGCTGTGCTGCCTGTGCCCGAGGGACCAGAGCAGCTCTAGAGCTGAAACTACAGCAGAGAGAAACCCTGGGGTCCCCCAACCTCCCTCTGTGTCCTCACAAAGCAAACCTCACTTCTTGCACCCTGCTGTACACAGCTCTGCTCCCACCACCCTCATCTCCTCTCACAAGCAGCCTCACACGCTCTATCACATCAGTGAAACAAAAGGAAGTTTTGGTATGAATCCCATCTCTGCACTCAAATTCCCATCTTTTCAAAATACTTTTATCCTACTGGGCCAGCATCTGCCTCAAAAGCAGCTGCAAAAACCTTTTCATTCTGCTTTCCCCCACCCAACTCCATCACCTTCCCCTTTCCACTGATTAACGTGTGTCCCCCAGGTCCTCCCAGAACTCACTTCTTTTGAATTGCTTCTTGCCTAGATGAGCAAAGGGAAGACAAAAAGAACATTAGAAAAACAAAATCTCAGTCACAGTTTATATTATGTTGGACAAGGGCTCAAGAGGCTAAAACGTCAGGGTGTTTCTGGATTAAGTCCTGGGGGACAGAAGCAGCACTGGCTTCTCCCTCAGTCCCTGGTGCATCATACACACTCATGGGAGACACAGAGCATAGCAAACAGGAGGCAAAAATTTCAAACAGCCTGAAGAGAGCTGGAAAATTCCAGCTCCAGGGCCTGCTCAGCTTTGAAGAACTGATAAAGAGGGATCAGTCTGAGCTGGCAGCTTCATGCGAAGTCTTTAAGGAGAACAGAGAAGGACTGAGGGATCCACTCAGCCCCCAAGAGAGAATGCCTACTTACTGGTGTCCCCTACTTACTGGTACTGTAGATGAGTAGTTATTATGGCCATTTTTCTTAAACTCTGTGGAGAACAAAACAAAGAATGAATGCCTACAGAAATCACAGTGCAAGCTGTTCTAATGCCCCGGGGAGTTCCTCCAGCACAGCCACCACTGTATTGCACTGCCTCCAGAACACCCCCGCTGGTATCTGTCACCAGTGGCATTCCCTTCCCAGTGACAGGCAGACACGAGTGCTTTGTTTCAGCCCACAGCCCCTCAAGCTTTCTGTCAGAGAGGGCACAGCTTGAGGGCTTGCAGGATGCCGGCAGTCCAGTGGCATTGGGTCAGAGGAAGCACTAAATTATTCTGGCCACCAGCCCCGCTGCCTGAAGTCATGTATTTCACTCCGGGGCTCCGGTAGCACGGCTGCAAATTGTTCTCAGCACGCTCCTCTCCTCCCGTCCCTAGAAACACTGCTGCTCGAGCACAAGAACACAGCTTACATCTTCCGAGTGCAAGATGGCATCTTCTTGCATCACCATGTTTCTCGCAGCTTGACCCAGCAGCTAAAAGACAAACGTACAGACCAGGCTGAGACGCTGCAGCTTTGCGTTTCCCGAGGCCCCCGTGACGGCTGGCAGGGTGACACTCGGGGTGACACCGTGCGGGGATCACCGCGGTGCCGCGAGAGCACATCCACCGGGAGCGCCTGAGGCAGCTGTCACCCTGGAGAGCTGGCAGCCCCCCTCCCGCCTGCCACCGCCGCAGTCCCGAGGCGCTGCCCAGCCGTGCAGGGGGGGCATCCCGTGCCCGCATCCCGGTCCCGCCGTCCCCGGCCCTGCCCGCGCACGAGGATGCGCTCCCTCCTCGGACTACAGCTCCCAGCATGCATTGCGCCGCCCTCCCCGCTCCCGGCCCTGTAATCGGCCGCCCGCCGGCACCCGCCGCTCACCTCGGCGCTACGGGAGCCCTTCAGCACCTGCTTAGTGAGAGCGATCACGTCGGTACCGCAGCTCGTCACCTTCTCGGTCAGGAGCCCCTTCACCGAGTGGCCAAAGCGCGCCTGGGCATCCGCCGCGCCCCCCGCCGCCATCTTACCCCGCCCGCGCCCCGCCCCGCCTACCCCCGGGAGTCGCTACGGCGAGCGCCGGGGGCCTGAAGGCTCGGGAAGGCGCAGAGCCCGCGGTGGTCGGGGACACCGCCGGGAGGGGCTTCTGTTCCCAAAGGGCTCCCCCAGGACGCCCCATCGGCCCCGGCACGGACACCCACAGGCTGCCCAGCACTGACAAGCACAGACCAAGGCTGACCAGCGCTGACCCGGGTTTCTCAGCCCTGGCCAGAGCTGACCAGCACTGACCAGCGCTGACCCGGGTTTCTCAGCCCTGGCCAGTACTTCCCCTGTACTGACCAGGGCTGACCAATGGTACCAGGGGCTGACCAGCGCCCACCAGCATCGCCGAGGGCTGCCCAGCAGTGTCAAGTGCTACCCGTGTCTCCCCAGCACTGACAAGAGCTGATGATCAGGGATGCTCCGGACTTACCAGCATTTCCAGTGCCGCCCGTTCCCTCCCGGATCTGTCGAGGTGCTCCCGGGCTGGGGACGGATTCCAGCGCCCCGCCAGACCCCCCGGCTGTGCTCACGGCACCCAGGACAGACCTCGAGGGCTCATTTGTCCCCACATCCCTGGCCCACCACAGAGCCCTGGGGACGGAACCCCAAGGACGGATCCGACCCTGGGCATCCCCTGGCCCCAGCGCGCTGGAAGCAGCTCCCCCATGGCCACCCAGGGTGGCCGTGGCCCCGCTGCCCTCGCCCCCCGCCATGTGCGTACAGCTGCAGAGCTGGCCCCGGGCCCAGCGCCCGGCTCCCCCCTGCTCGTCCCCCCGATAAGGAGCCGAGCCCGCCTCAGAGTCAAGGAGACGACCCCGGCGCCGCTATAAGGGCCCCCCGCGCGGCGCAGCCCCTCAGCCGGCCCCGCCATGCCGCTGCTGGGCGCCCTGCTGCTGGCCCTGGCCCTGCTCTGCACCTGGGGGCTGGCGCGCCGGCGGGACACGCCGGCAATGGCCACGGGGACGGCTTTGGGGCGCCCACGGAGCCTGCCGGCCCTGCCGCTGGTGGGGAGCCTGCTGCAGCTGGCCGGGCACCCCCAGCTCCACCTGCGGCTGTGGAGCCTGCAGGGACTCTACGGCAGCCTCTACGCCCTGTGGATGGGCTCCCACTACGTGGTGGTGGTGAACAGCTATCGGCACGCCAGGGAGGTGCTGCTGAAGAAGGGCAAAGACTTCGCCGGACGGCCCCGCACTGTGAGTCGGCGGCAGGTTTTGGGGACCCCTTCCCACTGTGGCGCGGGGCGAGCGAGGGGACGCTCCCAGGGAAGACACTGGCACGCAGCAGGGTCCGTGTCCCCTCCCCATCCTGCCTGCAGCAAGCCAGGGGCAGGGCGGCCCCTCCACACCCTGTGCCCCAGGGCGAGCCCTGCCATCCTCCATCCCAAGGGTGCCTGTTCTTCCCGGAGCTGGGTGCATCCCTGGGCACGGGGATGTGGGTTCAGGTATTACCAGGCTCCCTGCACCCCTTAAGTTCCCTGGGCATTCTAGAGCCCCTAACCTTCGCATCTGTCCTCAAACCTCTTTATCGGTCCTTGGCAGGGGGAAAGCAAAGCTCATGTCCTGTGCCTTGCCTGCCTGCATTAAGCTCTAGCCCTCCGGACCATTTCTGGGATGGGGATGAGATGAACATCCATGCCCCTCGGGGCTGCCCTGCAGCGGGGTGACCCTGGGACTGCTTGTCCCTCAGGTGACCACCGACCTGCTGTCCCGGGGGGGCAAGGACATCGCCTTCGCCAGCTACGGGCCCCTCTGGAAGTTCCAGCGCAAGCTGGTGCACACTGCCCTCTCCATGTTCGGGGAGGGGTCGCTCGCCCTCGAGAGGATCAGTAAGTGCCTCCCTCCAGCCCCAGGCTCCCTCCCAGCTCTGGTTCCCTTCCACGCTGTACTTTTTCTTCTTAAGAGCCCTGATTCCCTGGGAACCAAGGAGAGACAGTGGCTCAGCCCATGCCCCCTGGTATCCCCTCAGCTTGCCAGGCAGAGGTTCTGTCCCTCTCCTTATATCTTCTGTACTTTACCAACACTCTCCATGTGTTTTCTACCCTTAACTTTAGCTCCCCTCACTCAGATGGGGAAACTGAGGCATGGAGCCAGCTCCCCTCTCCGCCCAGGAGGACATCCTTGCACATCTCCATTCTCTCTGCTCCTCCCCAGCACCCAGCACTGTCCCTTCTGCCCATGCCAGCCCTGTCTGGGGGGTGCCCTCTGCAGGGTGCACACCCTGAATGAGCAGGGGACTCCTCCTTCCAGTCCCCAGCTGCCCCTTTCACCCCCTTGGCTTCATCATCACTCCCTCATCACCCCCTGGCCTGCCTCTCCTCCACCCCAGTCTGCCGGGAGGCTGCATCCCTGTGCGAGACACTCAGCGCTGCGCAGGACACGGCCCTGGACATGGCCCCCGAGCTCACACGGGCCGTCACCAACGTGGTCTGCTCCCTCTGCTTCAACTCCTCATACCGCCGTGGGGACCCCGAGTTCGAGGCCATGCTGGAGTACAGCCAGGGTATTGTGGACACGGTGGCCAAGGAGAGCTTGGTCGACATCTTCCCCTGGCTTCAGGTGAGCAGGGAACAGGGGCACTGCCCATTCCTCTCACCTCAGATGAGAGGAGGGAGCTGGGATGTGTCCTGTAGGAGTCCCCCTGAGTTAGGAGGGTCCCTGTCCTGGTGACCCCCAAGAGCCAGTACACTGGTGCACACAGGCCCTGGGGGCCTGCAGGAGCTGGGCTGAGCTATAGCCTGTGATAATGTGCTTTTCTCCCTCAGATATTTCCCAACAAGGACCTGGCCCTGCTGAAGAAATGCCTCCAGGTCCGGGACCAGCTGCTCCAGCAGAAATTCACTGAGCATAAGGTGCCAGCAGGGCCAGGACAGGGAGATGCTGGAGCTGGGGTGGTGGGCGCTGTGCCCAGAACAGCCTGGCTCATGCATGTCCCTCGGCAGGAAGCTTTCTGCAGAGACACCGTGAAGGACCTCATGGATGCCCTCCTGCAAGTGAGGCTCAGTGCTGAGAACAGCAGCCCTCCGGAGCCAGGGCTGGAGCTGACTGACGACCACCTCCTCATGACAGTGGGGGACATCTTTGGGGCCGGTGTGGAGACCACCACAACTGTGCTCAAATGGGCTGTGCTCTACCTGCTCCACTACCCTGAGGTAGGCTCTGCACCCTAGAGCAGGGGCTTGGGTTTCCTCCAGCATCAGGGATGTTTTGGGGAAGGCAGATGCCAAAAGAGAAGTCAGGGTCTGCAGATAAGCAGGATCAGGCTGTGGGCACTTCTGCCCCACACAAGCTGACAGAACATGCTGATAATGCTGGGTGTACTCCACTGTGCACAGAGCACCCTCCTCCCTGCGCTCCCACACTGGTCTTTGCTTTCCTCCCAGATCCAGAGGAAGATCCAGGAGGAAATGGACCACAAGATCGGCCTGGTGCGCCACCCCCACCTCAGCGACCGCCCGCTGCTGCCCTACCTGGAGGCCACCATCAGCGAAGTGCTGCGCATCCGGCCCGTGTCCCCCCTGCTCATCCCCCATGTGTCCCTTGCCGACACCAGGTGAGACCCCCCTGGGGCACATCCAGGTCATGGGCAGAGACTGTGGGGAGAGAGCGACTGCCTCACTCTGTGTCCGCTTTGCAGCATTGGGGAATACTCCATCCCCAAGGGTGCCAGGGTCATCATCAACCTCTGGTCTGTGCACCACGACGAGAAGGAGTGGGACAAGCCTGAGGAGTTCAATCCCGGTGGGTTGTGTGATCCCCATGCTCTCCTGTGCCAGGGGATGGCCGAGTGGGTGCAGCAGGAGAAGCTGAGCCCTGGGGGAGTCTTGGTGCTGGGAGGTTGGATCCTGCTCCTGCCTGTTTGGGGCATTCGCACCTCTCTGCTCTTGCAGCTCCTGGGAGGGACACACATGTGATGAACTCAGGCAGGTCTCAGGCAGATGGGATCACCCTGCTGATGCCAGTGGTGCCCCCTCCTCTTGCAGGCCGCTTCCTGGATGAGCGCGGCCAGCACATCCACTCGCCCTCACCCAGCTACCTCCCCTTTGGAGCCGGCATCCGTGTCTGCCTGGGAAAAGTCCTGGCCAAAATGGAGCTCTTCCTCTTCCTGGCCTGGGTGCTGCAGAGGTTCACACTCGAGTGCCCTGAGGACCAGCCCCTGCCCTCGCTGGAGGGCAAGTTTGGTGTCGTGCTGCAGGTGCAGAAGTTTCAGGTGAAGGCCAGGCTGAGGGAGGCCTGGAGAGTGGCCTCATAATGGGGAGGAGCCCTGGATCCCAGGCAGGGGGGTGGGGGGTGGGACCACAGAGGCTGCCCCATGGATGGGAGGTTATCCAGATAAAGCTGTTCCCAACACAGCATGGCTCCGGCTGTTTTTTGGGCAGGAGATGGAGGACAGGGTTAAGTGTGAGATGAATGGTGGCCCCACAGCTTGCTGGGCGCACTGGGCTGAGTTTGGAGGCTGTGGCCTCTCTGCAGCAGCGTGGTAGCTCCTGCCTGCTCACTGTCCTGAGCACTCACTGTCTGGCTGGATTTTGGCCATCGCTCCAGCAGCAGCAGCACAACCTTCCCGTAACGCAAGGGGCCGTGTTTGCTTTGCTTTTGCCAAAAACTACTGTGCCATGGAGGCCAGCATGTAATTAGGTTTCTGGTTCTCTATTACTTGACCTCTTAATATTTAACTAAATAGCTGCACAGCCATGGCTCTGGGCCCCTGGAGGGAAAGCAGCCAAGGCAGAGGGGAAAGCCCCACAGAGCCCCAGCACAATGTGACACTCCAGCCTTGCACACCCTCTCATTTTCCCCCTGCCCCGTCTTCTTGCCAGCAGGCAGGAAAACAGACATAAACTTCCCCACCAAATGCCAAATAGGTCCTGTCAGCCTGTGGCACGAGGGTGATGATGAAGGCAATGCATTTGCAGCCTGGCACAGCACCAATAGAATCCTCCCTCCTCCCCGTCCATTTTCCTGGAGGCTCAGGGTGGAAGGGAGGAGCTGGAGGAAGAACTGCCATGCACACACCTGTCCCAAGGGCAATCCTCAGGCTGATTTGAGCAGCTGACCCACCAGAACCTGGGCAGAGGGAGCCCAGCAGGAGCCCAGCCCCACTGCTGCTGCAGAGTCTCTGATGGCTTCTAAGTGCTGAGTCCCACATACCTTCCTGCTTTCCTGCTTGTTTCCAGGAAACACTGAAGCTGTATTGGTGAAGGGGGACAGGACTCAGAATGAGCAGCACACACTGGCAGGGAGGCTCCACTCCAGTCTCCTTTAGCATTGTGATGCCTCCAGGAGCATCAACAGGACCTCCAGCACATTTGTGCCCCTTTACCAAAGCATCTGATTTTGCTCTTGGTGAGGGAAAGGATTTTCTCCTTGCCAAAATCAACATGGGGCTGACATCTTGCTGTTTGCCAATGCACCCACACAAGTGCTAAAAGCCAGCACGCAGCTTGGGGGAGAAATGGGGACCTTTGAACCAGGGATGTTTCTAACCTGGAGAATGCCTCCAGCCACAGCCTCTTGCAGTCCACCTTCCCCACGGGCCAGGGCTGGCGTGTGCTGTGCTAGGCCTAGACCAGCACGTGCTGCAAGCCCCAGCACCCCAAGCTGGGCCCTGCCGAAGGGTGTCTTGTCCCATACCCAGCCCACCTCCGCCTCACCGGGAGAAGATGCTGCTGGGGAAATTCAGTGCCCAAACCAGCTGCCTGGCACTTTGTGAGCTGGTAAACAGCCCCCGGCACGGCTGCTCCCTGCTCTGGGAGCGGGCAGAGGCACTGCTGAATCACCCGGCTGGTATTTCTATCCTGACAGCTGCTCCGGGGCTGTGCTGCTGCACCCAAACCCCTGGCTCCTCCAGAAAGCTTCACCTGGGCCACTGGCTCCAGGTCCCTGAGGCAAAGGGGGTCTGCAAGGGAGGAACTGGTGACGATGGAAAGAATGAAGGTTTTTCATTCATAGCTGTTCCCACGCTGTTTCTTGGGTACACCATGAAGCAGATGTGCAGCTTGCTGAGGGCACCGGGCAGAGCAAGCCTGAGCCTTTCCATCACACAAACTCATTTTAGGGGGCAAGGCCACCCCCACAGCACTTGGCTGACCCAGCTGCACCACAGGGCTCAGCTCAGCTCTCCAAGTTTGAGAGGCTTCTCTTTGCACCAGGCACCGGCTGACCCTGGACTGTGCCGGAGAGTGATGGCCAGCCCAGGAGGAGCAGGAGATGCTTGGAATACCTGCGGGCTCTGCCGCGGGCGGGGTGCCAGGAGAGCTGAGTAAGCACAGACCTCGGGACACAGCTGTTTGCCGGCCGAAAACAAATCGAGAAAGAAGCCGGCAGCCTGTGACCCACCCCCGGCACAGAGACTGCAGCGCTTGCACCACCGTCGCGACGGCCCCGCAGCGGGCACCCGTCCCATCTGATAAAAACAGATCTGTGCTGCAAGGATGGGGGGAACCAGCTCTGACGAAGAGGCAACTCCTCCTGGCCTTCCCAGGCTGCCCACTGTGGGATGCTGTGGGGCTTGCCTGAGCCAGAGCTGCCTGTCTGCCCCACCTCCTGGCCTGGTCCAGGCTTCTCCTATATAAACCAAAGAAAAAACAAAAAAACAGTAGCAAAAGCTTCCCTGGGATGTGTTGCACAGGTTGGGGCGGGCAGGAAGCAGCAGCCTTCGGGGAGAACCACTCATTCAGGACAGCAAAGGAGTTCATTCACCGGAGCTGGACTGTGCCCCAGCTCCCTGCCAAACTCTGCCGGGAGCAGGTCAGGCTGGGATGAGCCCAGTCAGGGCATGCAGAGAACCAGAGGAGATACGGCTGTGGGAGCCCAGGCTGTGCAGAGCAGGAGCTCAGAACCACTGACTCACTTCCCCGAGTGGTGAGGGGTGCCCAGGGAGCCCAAAACTCCCATCGCTCGGCGGAAGAGACTCATGCTGGCACTGGAGCTGCTCATTCTGCTTCTCTCCAGGCTTCCTGCCCCAGGAGGCTTTTGATGACTGTGTCACACAGAGGCTTAACTGCACCTCAGCTTTCCTTAGCCTCCAGTTAGGCAGGCAAAGCTCTGAGAGCAGGCTGCCAGCAACAATCAAGACACAATTCCCTCCTCCTCCATCTTCAGCCAACACCCATCCACAGGGTTGGACAAACATGCAATGATGTGAGGCAGGAGGATCACACCAGTGCTCCCAGATGATGAGTTTGCGTCAGCGCAGAGCTGAAGAGTCCCTTGGGAACACCAAGGACATGCTGCAGTACCCACCGATCCCAGGAGCCCCCGCTGTGCCCAGGGGACACTCTCACTGAGCCACCACACTGTGCTCCCCACCTGTGCCCACCGGGACACCTGCTGGGTCCTTGCCCTCGGAGCCAGCTTCAGTGGCCAAAAACATTCCGTGTAAGCAGCTCCACACTGCCACGGACTCCAGCACAAACAGACTTCAAGGAATATGGGCAGCCACACCTAGAGAACATTGTAAAGCAGAACACTGAGCACTAGACACACTAATTTGCTGTCAAACCTGCTGCATTATTGCAGCTTTGAATGCAATACTGCAAACTTTCTGCAGTTTTGAAACAACGTATTCATGACTCCCAATAAAACACCCCTTACTGGGAATGGGTGGGGTTTGGTGCTCCAGTGCTGGAGATGCACATCTGCCCATGTGCTCACATCTCCAGCACTTTACACTGTGTGCCTTTGGAGAAGAGCTGTCTTTGGGCCATGTTGGCTTCCCACATAGGGATTCATGTGAGGGTCAGACACCTTTCTAAAGCTCCAAAGCTGGAGCTGTGGGAGTCCTCTGCTGCCTGAAGAGGTACCAGACAGGGTATTTCCAAGGAGCTCACCTGGCCCATGTTCTGCCCTGCACTACTCCTTCTCCCCACACCAGCTGCCCCTTGGCTGCAGGTCTAAAATCCTAAAGCACTGAAAGACATTAACAGTCCTGCTCCTCAGGCACCTGTGAGCTGATGAGATGGGGTTTGTGGCCCATTTATTTCTTCATGATCTCTAAATGCCAAAAAAACCTCCAGGAGTCATAAAAAGAGGCACATCACTGCTTCTTCCTGACTTTTTAAAATCAGAAACACCAGCTTGGCTTACAGGTACTTACCTCCATGTCCAGAGGATTCCCCTGCCCTTAGCGGGATGGCTGGAAAGCAAATATGGAGATTTCCTATGCCACAGAAATGTTGGCAAAGGGTCCTCCACTGGCACAGGGCCATTCCCAGGACTTTCAGCAGTAAACCCCATTCCTTACAGACTGATGGGATTTTTTAGCTTCCTCTGTGGTGTGAGGAACAAAACCAGGTGCCAATACGTACAGAATTCCTGGGGGTGACACTGGGGATCTTTAATGATCTTCTCAAAAGATGCACGTGGTCAGTGTACACAGCTGGAATTGACCAGCCCCCAGGCAGCTGGGCTCCGAGGCACATACAGCCTCTCCATTACCACTCATCCAGGTATCCAGGCTCCAGACATCCAGGAATGAGGTCTCTTGAATCCAAATCAAAGTCCTTCATTGTTAAGAGCACCCTAAGACACAAACTGAAGAGCTGTCTTTATCAGCTGTTCTGAGGGAAGAGAAAGGCTGTGATGGGCAAAGGAGTGAGATTCTTCCAAACCCTGTAAGGTAAGAGTGCTCTCCTCAAACGTGCAGGTGAAACGCTGGCATAAGCACCACTTCCCCTGCTCTGTAGCCAGCCAGTGCCAACACATCTCCAGGTAGAATAACAAAACAAATCCACAAACTAAAGACACATCTTGTTCTTAGCTCACAAAATGATACACATACACATGGACAAGTTATCAGAAAAGGCATTATATTTTGGTTTCCACTTTAGTTAAAACTGATTTTGGTTTTCAATCAATCAGATCTGAGTATGTCAGAGTTCAGGTTTCAATGTTTTTTTCCCCGTAACAGTAATGATCTAGACGACCATAATTATAAAAGGGACGGGAGAAATCCCGAGAACAAGTTACACAGTCTGAACTGTGCTCTCTTCCACACGAGCACTCTAGGGAATGTTAGTTTCAGCTCTTCCTTTTTTTTTTTTTAATTTTTTTCTTCCTTCAGGTTGTTACTAACAAAAATCTCTACTGTTTATTAAAGCAAAGCTACAGTAAATTTTCTTGCAGTCTTACAGCAGGTTTTCATATTACCAGTAGGACTCGCATGCATGGATTGCAGTCACACACACACACGCTCACAGACATTATACAGTAGCCAGTTGCCACCATAAAAAAATACCGAAAAGAAAGAGAAAGAGAACAGACATTCATTTCTTTAAGTGGTCATCGTTAGAATCGCACCAAACTTTTGGATAAAAAAAAAAAAATACTGCACAGGTCTTCCACATCTACAAGGTAAATCATCCCTTTCGCAATGGACGGAGCTCTCGTCTCCATTTGTTCAACATGCATCGCTAAAGCTTGAAGGCACGCTGGCCAAGGAGAGCCCTGTTCTTTTGTCATCTGAACTCCAGTGTGCTGCTATCGGGGTGCAAAAAAAGGACAAAAATAAAGCCAAGCCCTTTTGCAGCACACCGGGAAAAGGTCATTCGGAGACCACAGTACTTGGAAGGCAGCCCAGCTGCCTGGATTCTACCGCTAACTGTGCTCTTGGAGGCATTGAAGGAACACACTTGCGTTTAAAAATGACACATAAAGGCAAATTTCTGCAAACCCTTTCTTTTCCAACTGCCTAAGGTAGACTAACACTCCTCCTAGAAGAAACTGGTCCTTCAGTCACCAGCTTCAAGTGGGAAATTTCCTACCTGCTGTCTTAAACACTGAAGCACCAGAGATTATAGGGCTGATGTGTTTGGGCATTCCCCAGCTTCAGGAAAACTTAACATCAGGAACGAAAAGAAAAAGAAAAAAAAAAAAAGGAAAAAAGATGAAAAGAAATCCCCAATGCCTCAAGAGCACTATATCAAACCAGAACTCTTGGGCTACTGACTGCCGGCACTGTCAGAAGCTGCTCGCTTCTGGGAAGACACCTGGAGGTTGAAGCCTTATGGTGATCTGGTATCCTCCCAGGGTGAGATTTGCTGAGTTTTACTGATTGCGAGATAAAGCAGTGTTTCGGAAAACTAAAACCAACTCATAATAACCATCACCAAAATCACCACTGGAAAAATTCCATTTTTCAGAAGGTCTCATTGAGAAACATCAGCCCCTGCTCCACGGAGCAGGGCAGATACGATTAACAAAACCCAGAGTGACCTGTCCCCAACAAGCTGGGCCTTTGAGGTCTAGTCCCCATATTATATCAGAGGGGAAAAAGAAAAATAAACAAAAAAAAGAAGGTTGTATCACCTTTTCCTCCTGTTAAAGTTTTAATCCTCTTATACCATTTTTATTTGTTTTTTTTTCCCCCGATTCTCCCTTCCATTCTGCCACCTTAGCTGGGGGAGTTATTGGTACAAGAGTTTGGAGAGTCCTGCTCATTTATTGTGTTCAAGAGCACACACACCGGCTGCCGGGGCAGGTGGTGGTGGCTGTGTTCGCGGTGCTGCTCCTCCGCGGCACTGAAAAGCCCTTCCTCCTCGTCCCCGTGGGGACGGCCGCTGCAGCTGTCGCAGAAGTCCAGGGGCCCGTCCAGAGCGTCATCGATGAGCCCGTCAAACTCCTTGAGGTCGTCATCGTGATGACCCCGGTTGCACACGCAGACTTCTATGCCCGAGTCGCCGGTGAAACGGCGCTGCCTGCCCGGCGTCTTGTCCTTGGCGTCGGGAATGGCGCCGCTCTGCTCTAAGCTCTCAGAGCTGTAACCCTTCAGCAGTTCCTCCTTGCACTCCGTATCCTTATCGGGACCGGCCCTCTCCACCAGCTCGGCTCCTGCGCTGGTGCCGCCGGGCTCGACGCTTTGCATTTTGGCGACGGCTCTCTCGCCCAGCACGGTGCTGGAGGGCTCGGGGTCCCCGCGGCCGGGCGCCGCGGTGCTGTCAGTGCTGCTGTTATTGCTGCTGGGTGCTGCAGAGCTGCTCTGCGCTGGCTGCAGCGTCCTGGGCGTGTCCGGGACTGTGCTACTGCTGCCTGCTGGGACGCACTGCTGATGTAAGGCACTGTACGGGGGCGGGGGGGTCGGCGGTCGGTTCACCACTTCCTCATAGGGAGGTAGCAAATAGTTTGGCAAAAACCCTAGAAGTGGGAGGCAAGGAGGAGAAGTTATTTCAGGAGCAGCTTATCTCAGGAAACGAGTCACTAATACGGGTCAGTATGGCTTTTGTCACCTCCCAGCACCTTCCCACCAAACGACACAACACGCTCCACAAAGGGTGCCAGAACTTTTCCCAGGTGAGGCGCGTCAGATTATAGGGAAGCAGCAAACATGGCAGAGGAGGGCACCATTACAGGAGGAGATGGACACAACTGGGAACAGCAGCCTGATCTCCTGGCTCTCTCTAAACCTACCAGGCAAACCTCCCTGGACCATGTACCCCAATACAGCCCCATAAACCGCACTGGGGGATGGCCTGTGTTGGCCGGAGGGAACAACTCCCCAGCCCTCTCCAACACTGCCTCCTCAGCTGAATTTCTACTTTCAAGAGCAAAGATTTCATCTCACAAAGCATTGTGCAAATATGAAGAGACATTGGCAGTTACAAGGAACTTGGAGATCCTGGCTTTTGGTTGCTGTTTTAATGCTGGATTCAATTCTTCTGGTGCAGTAAGAATAAATTGACAGTACTGGCAAAAGCGTTTGGCTTATTGTACTTACAGCCTTTCAAACTCATGAAAAGTTTTGTTTATTTCTTAAGAGGCAACAAAATTGTCTATATAGACAGAATGTACTTAAACACTGGAAACATTTAAGGATAGCACTGCAATTTTTCACGTGCAATTGCATATCCCTGGGGCTGGGGAGGAAAAGGCTGCTGGGGATGATTTCTGAGGTGACTGCCAGAGTTTAACAAGAAAAGCAAAAAGAAAAAAGCAATTCAACAAGGAAACTCAAGAAACTGTCCAAGGAAACTCAGCTGTGGTACCTCCAGTCAGAAGGAGACTTGCTGTTCTAGCACAGCGTAGCAGAACACAAGGAGAGCACAAAGTGATTGTACTTTCCCTGAGTTGTGGGCAACAGCTCCTTCATGCAAAGTCCTAGGGCTGCTCACCAGCAGTGTGGCCTGGGAATCGCAGCACAGGGCGGGAGCCAGCAGAGTCTCTGCTGAGACTCCACTTTCTCTCAGTCTGTGTGACCAAATTTTGTGAAGCCACTTCCCACACCTCAATCCCACCAGCAGCAAGTCCAGGCTGGAAAGGAGGAACATCCACAAATCCCTGAATAAGGTATTTTAAGAACCTTTTCAGAAAATGCCCAGGGAATCACCACGCTCTCAGGGGTGGGTGTGAAGGTGCTGTAGTGGGTGTGGTTCAACTCCAGACTCCAGGGGGTTCAAAGGCATCCAACACCATCTCCCCTCTGCAGGCCATGGTTAGGCAGCAAAGCTGCCCACAGCCTCTTGCCGAGCCCAATTCCTGCTCCCTCCTTCCACCTAACACGGGAAACTCGCTGCTGCCACGCTCCCCAGGGTCTGCAGGCAAAGCAGTGTGGGTACATACGGAAATAAAAGGGCAGGGCTGAGTAGTTATGGGCCTCCCGGTAAGCGATCAGGTTGATCTCGTGCTGCCGCTGCTGGGCCTGGAGGCGGTGCTTGGTGCGGCGGTGATGGCAAACACAACAGCAGCTGAGGATGATGATGATGGTCCACACCAGCCAAAACCCTGCAGCAGAGGAGAGCAAGCATTAGCCATTGTGTGAGAGCTGCATCCAAACCCAAGAAACCCCAAGAAGCTGATGGAGAAGATCATCTGAAAGCCTCGATCTGAAGCTGCACTGCTCTAAAGGCAGAAATATGTGTTAGGCCAGGAGGCTTCAACACTGCTCTTCCTGCCTGTGTGGGACACTGTGACTCCAGCAGCCTTGCCAGAAATGGATAGCTCTGAACGCACTTCGGGACAATGTGGATCATGTTCAATGGGTACAACTCTGGAGAAGAACCAAATATGGAGACAAGGCTCCCCCTCCATTGCTCCTACCCTTTGGTTACCATTTCTTCTAGCCAAAAATGAGCAGAGCTGTGAATAGCATTGAGCTTGCCTCCCACAGCCACTATGGTTTGAAAATAATAATCAAGACACAAAAGACACTCTGCAGATTGACCACTGAAGAAGAGAAAAACCCCAAGCACTATGTTTTGCTTTTGTTTGCACTGCTCTTTAATTTCCAGCCCAAATCCTTCATTGTTATGCTTAACAAAAACATGCTCTTTTTTTTCACAAATGTCTCAAAATATTTTTAAAACTTATTTTTGTATTCAATGTCTTAAATTATCCAAAAGTAAATTAAACTAGCCTCCCTCTCTGAATCCTCAAGAAACCTAACTTCTGCTCTGTGGTCATGGCTGGTTTCTGTGCACTGTTGTACCATATGTACACTGCTCCTTAAAAGGGAATTCTGAAAGACCACTTCCTGAATTTTACCCACGCCCTCCAACATGTGGAATAACTCTCCCTTTCCACAAATTTCTCACTTGCATGCACTACAAAATGCTTCTGAGACACACTTCAAAAAGCTGGAACATTCACTCCAGAGTAGGCTTTTGTCTCCTGCAACTGCAGCCCACAGCTCGACCTACTCCCAAGTGTCTGTAAGCTCTATCTTTTTTAAGCTCAGTTTTTGCATCTAAAGATACTGGAAGAGCTCTTCATTTAGAAACACACAGGCTTGGCAGCCACTCCTCGCTAGAGATCACAACATTGCTTTTCCTTCTGTAACACCTCTGCCATTCTTCACTATTTCCCAAGCATTCAAAATGCAGATTCCTAATGCCACAGCCCATTTTCAGGATGGCCAGTCCATCCTGTGGTATCAAACTGCTCTTCTCTCTCCACTAAAAACCTCTAGTACCTTGATGTTTTCAGCATCCCCTGCTGTGTTTGCAATGTCTTCTCTGCTAAGAGCTAGGTGGGAAAAGGTGAATGGTTTAGGAATTTGAAGAACGAAAGGAGTATTGCTCTGGCTCAGGACGAAGGGCAATTGATGTGTATCCCCATCTCAGAGACCTACACTGGGCTGTTTGTAGGGGAACTGGATGTGCCATACCGTGTCTCTCAGCATGCTGAGTGGGGACTTTCACCTCCCTGTGTCGTAACCCAAATTCCTCATGTATTTTGGCACAGCAAACTACAATCTTTCTCCCGCCTTGTGCAATCTATTTCTCTAATCAACTTACCCACCAAACTTATCAAAACCTGCTATCAAACAAAGGTGTTATGTATTCCCCCACCCCCTTTTTTTTTCTTGGCTGGAAATGAGGGTTCCTGGGTAGTTTCTCTGGCCCGCCTACTCAGCTGTACCATGATGACCAGAGAGCAGACTGTGATCTTCATTCCAGAGAAGCAAAGGACAAAGTATTCAAGATGCTCTCTGCACTTCCCAAACCCAAATGAGAATGTGGCCACTGACCTCTGAATACCCTCCTGATTCTAAAAAAAGCCCTTTTATATAAACTAAAAGGATTGATCCAGTCCATCCATTGCTCCAAAGCCAAACATTTGTAACCATTCCTGTAGCCTCTATCACTACCAAAATCTTGGTACACAAATGGAATACTTCAACTGTCTCACAGTTTGAAGACTCTCACCAATAAATACATTTTATTTTTCACTGAGAGAAGGTCCCTTGGCTCTTGCTTGCTGAGGAAGCAAGAATACACTCATCAAAACCAGGTCATTGGCACAGCATGCCAACCATGCACTGAGGCAGGCCTGCAGTTCATCTTCTAAGTACTCCTTATTTTCGAAAAGCAGTCCATGATCATGAGTTCAATAACAATGGAAAATTACACCCAGCTATCCAGGGATTTTAGCTACAGTTATGAAAACAGATGCTTTTTAACACATTTGATCATGCCCTTTCCCAAGGAGTCTAGATACAATGGTAGCAAGCAGCACTTAATTAGTTAAGATGTCCTGGAGAACTGCCACCATTAAGCAATCTCAGCTGTAGCAGCCAAGTATTTCTGCAGGGAATAACTGCTCCCACCCAAGCCTGCATCCAGAAGATTCAAAAAGTATTTCTTTAGAAAACTTCTCTGTCCATTCCAAAAAAAGTCCCAAAGTGCTTTGCACAAAAACTGATGCACCAACTCAGAGTAGGGGTCAGAGTAAGCTCAGCCATTCCTGGGAAGAGGTGTGGCAACTCTGTTAACAACACACAGTAACAACATACAACAGCTTAGGATAATAAATTAATGTTAGATCCTACTGAAACCGCAGGTGGCAATTTAAGTAAACACACCATAATTTAGTGGATTGCAATTAGGCCTTGGTGCCAGGAACAACACCTTCATTCTCCTGCAAAGGGTCTGTGCACGCTCGCAAAAGCGAGCAGATGAGATCTGTTGTTTTTCATGAGAACTTCCAGAAAAAGAACCCACTAATACCACATTATTGCCTGGTTTCATTAGCCACTGACACTTCCTAGAGCTTCTAGGAATTACTCAACCCCTGACTCAGCACGAGCCTGGATGGAGGACTCAGCACGAGCCTGGAGGACGTGCCTGGATGATCGCAGGACATCAGCAGCCACCAGAGTGCCCACCAGAGTCATTTTGTGGCCTGGCTTCTGGCATCCTCTTTAATGGCTGTGTCCCCACCTTGTCCCCAGCAGTACGTCTGCAGTGCAGGGCTGGAAAGCCCCCAGTGCAACGCAAGCAATAAGATGGGACACCCATGGGAGCTGAGACACACAAGGAGCTCCCTGGCTGTCACTTGGGCAGAGGTGCCAGTGCTGAGAGAAGGACTGGGCACAGTCTTGGTTGCAAGCCCAGCACAGTGCTGAGAGTTTAGAGTCTCCATAAAAGGCTCTGCAACACTCTCTTGCCAGGAGTTTGGGCACAGCTGTAGTTTTGGCTGCAGAACAGAAAATTGCAAAAGCCAAGCAAATCTATAGTATGGTCATTTATTTGGAATAAAGCTATGCTCCAAGGCCAAGTGCAATTGTAAATATTATGTCTAAAAGTATGGAGTGAACAGTGAAGATGTTCATGGCTGAGCTGTGCATTTGTACACCTGGTGAGGCTTGGCTTCAAACCAGCAGCAGGGAGGTGAGCCGAGCAGACCACTGGTCCGTGCAGCCAGCAGCTCATCGGGCAGGAGGGGAATTGCAAATTCACCCAAAGACACACGAGCAGGAAACGCAGGGGCCAAGCTCAGTAGCAGCACACACTAACACCTCCTTCAGGGTAAAAACAGGTACCAATTCTGCCTTGTGCTGAAAATGGGAAAGATGTACAGAGGCAACTAAAGTTTGGCATTAAAAAGCCTCTAAAAGCCAAGTAAAACTGAGCTTCTGGTTGTCTTCGATGTCCCCAAAAGCCTTCACTGTTGCTAAACGTTTTCCTCTTTCTCTTCAAGATGTTCTTTCTTCCCAAGTGGATATGAGCTGCTTTTCAGGAGCAGTGTGTTGAGCTACCGCTGCACTCACTGGAAAGGGGAAAATGGTTGGGAGACACATTCTGAGCCAAATTTGCCATTAAATGTCTGATTTGAGAGTATTTTCCACAGTCACCTGGCAGGGACCACTAGGAACAAAAGCTTGTGGCAACCTGAGGACAACAAGACACAAAAAAACCAGTGACTTTGGAAATACAACTTGTGATGGATAGCTGGAGCAGATGCAAAGCAGTCTGGAGTGAAACAGGCACAAGGAGACCACTAGACTTGAAGGCAATTTCAGTCTTGCTTTTGGTTTATGGAAGAGTCAGAAGTTCCAACACTCTCCAGCCCAAAAATGATTGAGTCCTGAGAAACACCGCTATATTTTTTGTTAAATTCACTGATGATGCCTACAGGTGGATGATGATGCAAGGAAAGGTGAAACAGACACAGCCAAGGAGTTGACTACTGACGAGAGATTTCTCTGTCAGAGCACCAAAACTTTTATGAAAAGTAAAAGAAGCAGCACCAATCTGTAAGCTCAGAGCTGTAAGCCTGACACAAGCACGAAGCTCAGAAGTCAGAATGGGAGCTGCAGAAACACCTGGAAATGGAATTAGGTCCCATGAAAGCCATCTCACAACCAGAGGAAATACTGAAGAAAGAGAGGGCTGCTACATTTACAGCATTCTTGGGAAAGGGAGCCAAATCACATGGTCATATACCAGAGATGTTTCCTACCAGCTGTGAAAGAACATGCTTAAACCTTCAAGAAAACCCCGTCTAGGACACTAACCATAGTTTTGCTCAAACTTCAAAATAAGTATGAATAAAACAGTGTAAGAATTAAAAAAGCAGCACTCCTTCCTCATAAAGGAGGGAGCAATGTTTGCTTTGATGCAGTACTGTATTTGCTGCCTGGGATGTTGCCATCAGCAATACCATTGAGGGAAGCTCCTTTTATCCTGTGCAAAATGGAAAATGTTTTCTGGAGCGTTCCAAGGGTATGAACAGAGAAATTTGCCCTCAAGTTCATGGTAAACTTGGGCAAATGCCATGGCTCTGCTGGCAGGAAATCCCCTAAAAGCAAGCCAAAACATACTGCAAAGTGCCTTTGTGTCTGCCTGACAAGCATCTGGGTAATAGCTTTGGCTCCATGAGAGCAGGTTCTGAACAGAAGGAGAAACGGGACAATTTCAGTGACTAAGAAGTGTCCCAAATGGTGGCCTCACAGTCAGTCATGGCTGGAAAAAAAAAAAAGTCTTTCTCAGGGCCAACACTATAACCAAAAAAGGGAAGATAAATTTAGTTGGTACCACAACCTGGATGCCCTTGGGTTTAATCGTGTCCTTTGGCAGAGAGGTCACACCATCTCCTGCCACTGCAGGCACGAGCCTGTACAAACCAACACTGCTGCTCAGGAATGAAGGATCCAGGCCATAGGCCCATGAACATTTTAAGAAGGAATAAAAGAAGCCACTGAATGACGTGATCCTCTCCTGCCTGTCTCAACCATACCTCCTGCTGCTTCCTCCACCTCTTCTTGTGCCGGCACAAAGTTGTGCACAACTGTGGTCTGAACTGGTTTGAGGGAACCAGAGCAGGTTGAA
The DNA here is from genome assembly GCA_013400175.1 of Phainopepla nitens. Taxonomy (NCBI): domain Eukaryota; kingdom Metazoa; phylum Chordata; class Aves; order Passeriformes; family Bombycillidae; genus Phainopepla; species Phainopepla nitens. The sequence goes on along the minus strand of VXBQ01014079.1, from coordinate 231,745 downwards.
ACTTGTTTGGCAAACACAGCAGCAGCAGCAGCAGCAGCAAGAGAAAGACTGTGACTTTCAGTGACAGTTTTATGTTAGTTTAAGTCATTGGAACTGCAGTCCCAGCCTGACCTCACTGCAGGAAAAAGTTACTGGATATTTGTAGAGTACAATGGCAAAAGAAAAAAGCTGAAGACATCTCCAACTCCTGCTCGCTTGCTCCCAAACTGGTAACAAAAGGAGAGGCATGTTAACTGCAACTGGTTTCTAGTTTTCAGAACACTGTCCACTATATATGGTATACTCACTGCAATGAGGTAAGATGGAAAAACACAAGTTTCAGAAAAATCCTTTGCCTATCCTGCACTGAGAGTCAAGACAAGGCAGTAAATCTGCTCAGATTTAGACACTGTTTTTTATGCCTCTCTCCTAGGGAGGGAGCCTTCCAAGGGCAATTGCTCCCATGCTCCAGATGACATATTTTAAAGTGAGATCCTCTCAAGAGATCTGTGTTGGTAAAAATCCATGTTGAACAACAGTCTAACAGAGACCAGAGTGGTACATCCAGCTGAGACCATGTCCTGAATATCTGGGAATAACAGATCTAGGTATTTGGTGACAAGCTGGGTTGGAGGTATGTAGGGCAGGGGGTGAAACAACACCAGGAAGTTCTCTTGCCTTTCCATGCTGTTTAACACAGCACAGGTGGAAGCAGCCACATTGGGCAAAAGTCAGTATCTGCATAGCCAGGCTATGCCAGACAGCTTGCCTTCTGCTTTGGAGCTGGGAATTTGACTGAGCCAGACCAAAACAAACTTAAGGTGATTTGGCTGTCTGGATTAGGCTAGAAGAAGTCCAAGGAAATCAGGAAATAACTCCCTCAGTGACTCCATTTATTATGAGTTTCTGTGTGGTTGTGACATCTGTTGTTTGCCCTATACTGTCGGTGAGGCTTTGTGCGAGGTTATCGCTGCAGCACAGCTGAGGAGGAACAGCCCAAGGGGAAGTCTGAGACACCTAGGAAAGAGAAGTGAGTACAACCACGTAGAGGCTGGGTGAAAGGCAAGGAACAGCAAAAATCTCTCTCTGAAAAACGATGTGGGATAAGGAAACATGGGGTAAGGATGAAAACATGGGACCGGTGCACTGTTTTACTGAGTGTTTTAGAGACTGCAGCAAACTCTTGGATTGAATTCCTATTATAAAGCTGACCTCTTGGAATATGTACGTGGTACAGCAGTTGCTTTAGTTTTAGCAACTAACCGGATCCTTGCCAGAATTTTCTGGCAGCATGCTTTTTGGGAAAAGAGCTGTCTAGCGATTCCAAGGGGAAGCGTGCAGAGATGAGCAGAATGTTCAAAATCAGCAAAAACATTGACTGTGCTGCTTGCAAACAGAACATTTTTTCCTGTACAACCCTTCCACTAGGACCTAAACAGTCAAGATCTTTTTTCTTTCCTTTCTTTCAAAACATAGGGGCTCAGCATCACTGCTAAAAAAGACAATGAAACAAAACAGGCACAAGCAATATATGAACGCTCACTCCTTGCCAAGGCTGGGTTGCTGTACAGGACCTAAATGACCCAAGACCAGTTAAGCCCTCCAACTTCTAAATCCTACAACTTTTTTCAAGCTATGAGCAGCTGCCTGTTTCCATGCTCCATGATTCCTGAAGCACAGTGTACTATTTTTCCAACCACAATGAAATGTACTTTCCACAGTTTTGCTTGCTGTGTTCAGAGCCTCTGGAATCATTTAATGATTCCAAAAGCAAGGAGAGACATGAGGATGGATGTCAGGAGTCCAGAAATTAGTGTTCAGACCACATTATACTCTTAAACCTGGGAAAATCCAGAACCTCTGAGCATTACTTCTAGGGTGCAAAACACAGGAACTGCATTCCTCAATTACCTTCTCTCCTCTATTTTGAAAAGTGGTATTATGGAATATTTAAGCAATAAGACACTTGTCAGGCCTGGAAAAAGGCCAGCATTGGAATGTTCCAGCCAATCACAATCACAATCACATCACAGAGACCTGAATAAAAACTGTTAGGAAGCAAAATCCAGTGGCTGCTGCCATTCTCCCCCTTGGGGACCACAAATTCTTCAGGGAGCCCAAGTGAATAGTTCAATTAAAATGCTGACCCAGCTCATCCACCATCTAAACATCTTTCCCTATGCGAAGAAACACAACAGTAAAGTAAATTTTTCAGCTTTATTTTTTATTATTATGTTCCAAGAAAGTTAAAAGACATAATGCAGCTTTTCCTCCACCATGTTACCAGTTCCCAAGCTTGAGTTAAGAACTAATTAGACCTTTATAGAGTTATTAGATCTGTATCCATAAATCTGAATATGGTTTTATTATTTGGCAACACAGTACTGCTTTTGTTTTTGTTGGTTTTTGTTTGGTTGGTTTTTTTTTAATAAGAGATGGGTGGGGAATCTGAACTGGGCCGTTATCTAATTTTAAACACAGGCTGTCCACCTGCTTGGCATATCATATTCTCCATTCCTCCACTCCACCCCTTAACAAAATAATACCTTGATTTTACATCCTATTCCACTACCCTCAATGACTGGTTTGTTATTACCACAGTCTTACTTGCTGCCTAGAATTGCTGAGATAGCCATTTTCAAAGACAAACTTCCCTCAAATTCCTAAACAGGGAAAAAGGGCCCTTTTACAGGAAAAATTCCAAGTGGCCACAAAACAGGATCATGTTTCAGAACGCATGTCCAGCAAAGACAGACTAGTTTTCTTTTCCATTTCAAATGCCACCCTCCTCTGCTTCTTCTTCCCACAAAGCTCTGGTGGTAGATTAATCCAGGATTTAATTCAACAGGACTAGCAAGAAGGTCTGTTTTCAGGCACACAAAAGTCTGAAACACACACTGGTGATCTGAGAAGGTCAAGAGAAGCAAAACTTCTCAAAAGCTACTTCAGTACATGCATATTCTGGTTAAAATCAAAACAGAAAAACCATGAAGCCATACTTAAAAGGTGCTGCTACGTTAACTGCTCATTAACCAGAAGTTATTATTAACTTTTAAAAAGCTAATCTATTCCCAGGCATGTAAGGCTGTTGCTCTCCACTGCTCATATTAAGACTATTTACATTTACTATCACCACTTTTCACCTTGAAGGCCTTCAGAGTGCCTCAGCATATGTACCTATCAAAGATACTCCACACCTCCTGAGCAGCAGCTAAGCTCACAAGCTCTAGAACATGGGTTTATATTTAAAGGATATTCTCCGTCTATGACTCCTTCCCATCCAAAGGAAACTTATTTCCTACCATTTATAATGGCAAAGCAAGCTTTGAAAACATTAACTGATTTTAAATCAGTGTTGGATGTTTGCTTGAATTTGCAAAAAGCCTAGAAAACAGGTCTCAAGTTTGAATTACTCCCCTCATTTTGGTGTGGTACACGATGCTCTCTGTGAGGCAGAAGGAATGTGAACACACAGAAACCTATCTCTCCTGAGGAACCATTCAGCAGTGTGTGTGACCAACGTGTTTATTCCATGATCTCAGTGTGACCTGTGAGTCTGCTCTAAAAAGAAGCCTCTAATATTCTGCCTCCTTCTAACAAAATCTGGTTTTGTCTTCCAAGAACTTTTATGATGCAGCCAGGCACTGCCAAGTATAAAAGTCTGTGCCATACTGAGAGCACAAAGACAGCTAAATCCTCCCATTAAAATGGCAGGGGGCTATGGCTTGGACCAGACTGTTTGTATGCAATTCAACTCTCTTTCAAGATGTCCATGGGAGAAACATGGTGACCATGCCACCAGCTCCAGTGTGCAGCTGCACTCCATGCTGCTGCTCAATTTAGATCCTGCTTGCCAAGGAGCCTGTAAGCCTTAGCACACATGCATCGTCCTCTACATTCCCACCCACACAAATGCAAAACTGGGTTTGACCTTCCCCACTCTGCTCTGTGCATGCATCCCCCTCTAGTATGAACAAATTCCTGCCATCTGTCCTGCCTGTGCTGCTGACAGCTACAATCTCATCCAGGCACTCCAAGGCTCCAATATATTCATGTCTGTTTCTCAGCCCGCTACGGTCCCTGGAGCTGCCCCCTGGCCCCTTACACTGAATTGTTTCTTGAACTGTTTGGACATTTTGGAAAGTAAGTCTGCTGTAAAAGGTCTGCAATACATTAAAATCCTGCCATTAGCATCGACACAGCCAGCCGCTGGAGTCTGAGCACAGTGTGTCTTGAAGATGCTTACCAGAGTCCTGTTCAGTTTATAACCACATCCTCCATACTTCATTGCCTAATTTGAGAAGTAAAAGCATGTTTCTAGACTAAAGGACAAAGTGTCAACTTTTCCTGTCCTTGGATCCAGGTTAAGTGACTGTCTTTGTATGTATGACACATTTCCACACACAAGCTACTTTGGCAAAGTGAAACTGTGGGCACAACAGAGGGATTAAGCAGAAAGCACAGTTGCATAAAAACTAGAAGATACCATTGTGTGTGGTAAGAAAGTATCTCCAGTCTCTAATGTAGGGGTACAATGTTCAGAGCACCACATTTCCAAATTTCAGGAGCAGTGATGGATGCCCTCTGAGCCTAGGCTCAAGGCAGTACAACAGCACAACATCAATGTTCAACCATTTGTGTTCTTCCTTGAGAAAGAAAGACACTATCAGCCTGAACAAGCTTAAGTTTTCCTTTAAAATTCAGCATTTATTACTTTCTTATGTTTTCAACTTTCCATTTTCCCATATATATTAATTAAGTTTTGCTGACCACCTGCTTTGACCTGCCTGCTGCCATCTACGGGGACTCCGCAGGTACAGTCATTCAACCATTCACTGGAAACTTTGATATTTTTAAATCTCACATTTTGAGAAAGAGGAGATAAGAGGGGTTGCAATGGACAACATGTGATCCTCACAGCACAGCATTCAGCCACTGCAAACCCACAGGATTTACCCAAGACTCTCTCTCTATGCAAGGAGTCCGAATAGTCCTGAAGAGAATAAGCACCCTGGCCCTCCTCCTTGAAATGATATCTTTAAAAAGATATACAAGATTTAAACTTCTTGTGCTTGCAAAGAACTAAACCAACAAGATGAAAGACACTGAATTAACGCCTTGTTTGAGTGTGTCAAGCTCTAGTGCTGTGTGTATGACATTTCTTCCTCAAGCAGGTTTCCTCACTCCTGTATAATGCCATCTTGAATACCCAAGTCAGTGAGGAAACAACAATGGCAAGATGACCCATTACTCCTGAGAAGGCACCCACTGTAACAACCCTATTTCCTTGTCATATCACATCAGCTCTGGATTGTGCTACAGTGAAATGCAATGTCAGTGCACAACAAGGGCTGAATACAAAACCTCACAGGACACAAGCCAGTGTAGTATGGTATGAGAGCCATGCAGATTAGGAAGGGAAGCCATACAAAATGGAAGGACTTACACCAGAGTTCATAGTAGTAGTTGCAACACTGGGACTGTCCACAACAGTGGCCCGTTTCACATATGTAACTTTGATTGTTGACACCCATGCAGGTTTCCTTGTCCTAAAATTAAACAGACACACTTTTAAGATGCTTTGTCAGTATCTTTTGTAACTGTTTTACTCAATGATCTGCAAGCATTTGAAAAGTACAAGTTATGGTCTTTGGAAACTTTAAAATACATAAGGAGGTTAAAAGACATCTAAGGACTACCAAAAAACACACAAAGGACCACTCAGAAGAAAATCCCCGTATCTCCAAACCCATGAGTTACACTGTTTGAGCATCTAGTCAGTGCTGCTTTCTCATCATCCCTCTCACTTTCCACTAAAAGTCACCACATTTTGGGAGCCAGGCATTCTCTTTAAAGAAGAGATGACATATGTTCCACATTGTACACAATATCACTGTATTACTGGGGCTGAATGTCAAGTGGAGGAACAGCATTCATAAAGGGAACGTTCTAATATGAGAAAAGACTGCTTGGATTCATTTTAGATCTAAATGATAATTACAATATGTTCCTGCAAGATTCCTATCTAAAATGATTCCTTCATAATTGGCCATGTGCTTTATGTAAGATCAGCATTCCTGTAAAACTTCTTCCTGGAATAGCAAAGTAGTCCAGAAGCAGAGCCAAATCAGCTGTACCGGGTCACCCAGCAGGTCCTCAAGACACCTAACATGGAAAAGGTCGACAGTGAGTTCCACACGTGGTGCACCACTTCCCAGAAGTCCATGTTTTCCTGCTAGTCTGAAAACATGGCTGGGAAAAAGTACAAAACACAAGAAAACAAGCATTTTACAGGCTGTGGTTTGTACATCCTCTAATAGGTTTTGGAGCAACCTGGGAATTCAAAGAACACTATGGAGTTTAAGAAACAAACAAATCTTAATTAAAACCACTGTAACAAAGTTTTGTTTTCACTTTCTTTCACTTGAAATTTATTATAAGAAAACAAAAATGTGGGTAGGCTTATACTGAAAGCTGTACTGAAAAAAAATAATTTTGGAAGTACCAGCTTGCAAATAAGAAAGCACCAACCCACTAAAGCCCAACAAAACCCCACCAGTAGGCGACAGGGATGCACATCTGTGGATCCCAGCACTGGCTGAACTGCACTGTTCTCTTTTATGTGAGTGTACCATGGCCACTCTTCTCACAAACCCCTATGGAGCCACCATACATGCAAAATACCAAGTGCATTTCAAACACCGAACCACCTCATTGAACAAGTGACATGAGGCAGCAGCTTCAATGCAGAAGAGTCCTGCACTAAGTTTTCAGTGTATTTGGGGACCTGGAGGAGCACCAGCACTTCCCCACCACATCCACCCTGGTTGGAGCCGCACCTCCCCGAAAAGTCTCTCACCTGAGCACCCAAATTACAGCAGCAACATAACTTCTAAAAGCAGAACCTCCTGCCATGAGACTCAACAGGAAAGATCCCATGCTGCTTCTTTTCTCCTAAGAAGTCACAGCAACTTTTGAAAGGGTTTTGATCACGTGAGGGCACAAGTCAGCAAACACAACTCAGCATACAATGTACTGCTTCCCTTCCTTCCATGAATATCATGATTTCCACAAAAGGCTCTAAAAAGCACCTTTAAAACTCACCCACAGAGGCAACAAGCTGGAGGGGTACCTGCCTCTATTTTTCAGGAAGTGACAAACATTTTGCTCGACAGACCAGTCCAACTACTACAGGCAGCTAAAGCAAACATTTGGTTCTTGTCTTGAGGTGTTGGCTTGTCAACAGGAGAAACACCATTTCCTATATGGTAAGGAGGTGTTTCCATCTCTAAGTGGTGGCAACTATTAGGAGCCATTGCTGAGCTAGCACAGCATTTTCTGCTTCAAGCATGCTATTCACTCCAAAAATTGTAATTTTAGCCAGGAAAAGAACTAGAAATAGGACACAGCTATTCTTTTATCTGTTCTTATTAGTTTGTTTACATTTCTCCTCATTTTTGCTGGCCTTGCAGAGCTAATGTAACTGATGAACAGCACAGATTTTGGCTCTCATATGAAGAGAATTGAGAAATTAGGATGCCACTGCAAAACCAGAATCCTGTCGATAATGCTCAAGTCAGTGAATGACTGGCTGAGGTTTGTGGTTGTGACACATGAAGATCAATGTGACCTGTTGAAGCAGCAAATGAATCACATGGAGCTGGTGAAAAACCAGAGTCTTACAGTGCCATTTAATCATCTCCTCTACATCACCACACCTGATCCATCTGTGACCACGTCTGGTTTACTCCCCAAAAATTTAATCCATTCAGTGTTGCCTGCTTCAAAGAGTAGCAATAAGTAACAAATCAGTGTCTTTGGGCAGAAACAACTCATAACATCTTCAAATGTATTTTTCCCATTTAAAAACTTGCAGCAGTCCTGATTTCAGAGACTTTCATCACACCATCCTTTTATTGGAACTTACTGACTCCCTCTTGCCAACCTCATTATATTTGAAATGACTTCTCCACACATGCTTATGTGCAGCTGTTCCTTGTTAACCCAGCTGGCCAACAGGTGTGTCAGTACATCCTCAGCAGAGGATCCTGAGCAGCTAGGATGATGTTCTGCAGGTTCTTCCTGGAGATCAAGTCTCAGGCAACGTCCTGCTTCCCATATAGAGCAGAGTTTAAATCTTACTGTCCACAGCTTCTTTACACACTGACCAAGAAAAATGCTCTCCCTGCTAATGCACACGTGCTTGTACCTTCAAAGTCTCCCAGCTGGCTTTCAGCTCCCACAGTTCAGAACAGCCAGGGGTTCTGAAATCCTTACCGTGCTGACCACCAGCCATGCTCCTCAAAGTCCAGGCAGCTCATTTCGGAGCCGTTCTGCAACACTCTGCCAGCCCAGCCACCAACAGGCTTTTGGGAACATGGAGCTGTCAGACTCGGGGGCCACACGTCAGACCCAGAACTGTCACCCGTGTTTCCAAACAGTTTCACAGAATCAAGGAATAATTTGGTTTGGAAAGGATCCCAGCAAGTCACATGGTCCTACTACTGCTCAGAGCACGGCTACCTCTAACACTGGGTTACGCAGCCTGGCACATGGAAGGAGATAAAGGGTAAAGGCAACAGATCTTCACAGATAAAGTCTACTAGGGAAAGATTCTGGCACAAGGAGAGCATTATTTTGGGATATGTTACAGGTGACTCCTTTGGAGCAAGTGTTTCAGTCTCCTTTCTTCTTTTAAGTCAAGACTCATTTCCGTGAAAAGCTGAGCCACTGTACAGTTTTCTCCTTTTCTGCAAGTAAAGGAAGAAGTTATGTAGAACCACCCTGGCCATGACAGAGACCGTGACATTCTTTGTTAGGAAATTTCTACCTACTTCCAAGCTCTTTGATCTGACTTCACTTGCTATTTAAATCTCAGGCTGCACTTTTCATACCAGCAGCATGTTATTATTTGTACTTCCTTCTCCCATGCATTCTTTGTGTCATAGGCTGCCAAACTAACTACTTAAGATATATCAGCAATACAGTTATCTAGAGTCTAAATGTCTCCTGGAAACAATATCCCAAGTGCTTGTGCTATGAAGCATACCATTTCCTTTTTCACACTAAGAGCCATAGACAAGGCACAGGGCTGAAAAAGTAATTTTATAGATAAGGAAAAAATATATGGTGGAAAAAACTCTCATAGTAGCAAAGTTGGAGCACTCATATTTTATTGACCTGCCTTTGTTTTTAATTTCCATTGCAAGCAGCACATGTAATGGTAATTTTTAGTTGTTCTTACCAGCATGGAGTTTTTATTGAACTATTACAGAGAGGTTTTGAAGTATTTTTAAGGTAGCCTTAGGAAAATAAGGAAGGGGGAGGGTTTCTTTCCAAAATCACTTTCTTTCCCAACAGCCAGTGGCTATTACATTCCAGAGTGGGCTTCCCTGCTGAAGCAGTCGTGTTTTCTTGTTGTCCAGGCAAGCAAGCACATCCCTTCCCACCACCTTTGTTCAGCTAACTGTAGATGCCTCAGGCAGGACTACTAAGCATGATCTACATGGGTCTGCTCTCAAAGAGCATTCAACTTCATTACAGCAGAATAGTCTTGCTTCACAATTAAGAAGCCAGAACATGCCATCCATTATCTCCCACCTGCAAAGCCTACGAGATTCCCAGCTAGTTTCAGGGGATTCACTTAGTCCTGTAAATCGCCACGCACCCCAGGCTGCACGTGCATCACTGCCTCCATGGTACCATCTTAAGAGCTGGTCTGAGAAACTGGAATCACTCAGTCCCTGACGCACAAAAAGCAAGGAGCTTTTGGGAGAGCAATCTGCAGATGTGGAGCCTGTGTTCCCTCCCAGCCCAGTCCAACAGAACCCATTTGTGATATGTGGTACAGCCTCTTTGTCGTGAAACTGGCTAAGCTGGGAAGACCTCATCTGGTGCATTTTGAGAGTCTCTTCATATTAAGATGTGGCACTTTGGATTAGTTTTCACATGTCATAAACTTTATAAAATAACAGTGAATGAGATTATTTTTTAACTTATTTTCTTGTTGATATTTAGCATTAGCACAACCACACTGGCAACTCCACAACTCTGCCAGTAGTCCACTTTTGTTGTCAAGTGCTTTTACAAAAAATCCTTAAAATGTCCAGCAGTGGTAGATATAAGAGAACTCAAGGCAGTGCTGTGTGTTGTCATGTCTGAAGCCACAGCAAACAGTAATGTCAGTGCCAAGGAAAAAAGCCAACTATTATCTTCACCTTCCAGTTTAGTGTTAGACCTTTACTGGAGGTCTGTGTGACAAATAGAGGTCAAAATCTGGGGCACAATCATGACGAGAGGCATTCAAGGTCTGTAGGTTGACTGAGCTGCTCCTTGCTGCAAGGAAGGATGGAAGAGACCTCCTTACCCTACTTTTGTAAAAGTTTTCAGTAGTAAATGGTTGGGTTTAATAGCTGTAAATCTGTCAGGATTTATTGCGTCTGAAGCCAATGTTGGAAATGAAGGGAAATAACTGATTGACAGTGGAGTTCCACCACAATAAAAGGATCAAAGCACTTCTCTCTTTTCTACTCTCAAAAGTCAGCAGTTAACCTGGGCACATACTGTTGCTAAGTCAGAAGGGAGAAAGATGAAGATGAGCAAATTCCAGGCTAGTGTGGCTCTTTTCCAAGCTGAAAATTAATATGTGCAACTGCAGCAACAAACACCACAGCCCACGCTCAGAAGTGCATAGTTGGCAGCCAACCACCTACAAAAGTTGACTCCTCAGTTGGCATTAATCAGGTAACCAAAACCAGCAGTGGCCAGTATCACGAAATCTAATAACCATTTTAGCTTTTTGCTCTGTCTCCTCTTTCCACAGAAGTCCAGACTCCACTACACTAAATATGAGCACCTTTATATGGCCTCTATATGTCATTCAAACTGCCAGAGCATCCATTCATCCTAACCTTGGTAATACCCTGGAAAACACATGGAAATGTGACTTGCATTTACTTGCAGCAGTTAATAGGCCATTCCTGTCTCCTAGGATAGCTAGTTTTTTTGACCTACTCTAATTCCCTAATTCTTCCAAACTTCACAACAGCATTTGTCAAGGCACTCTGCAGCAAATTACTATTTTAACAGAAAGAGATGGAGAATAACAGGATGACAGGGGTGAGTAAAGGCCTGAATAAGAGGCATACAGAGGGACTCAGAAAAGCCCAGCAACAGGATGAAGGGAGACTGCCAAAATGGCATCTGCTGAAGGGCAAGATACAACTGGTTTTAACAGGACTTAGGCTCAACCTGTGACCACTCCAGACCTTCTGGTTTCACAGCTCTCATAGGGACTTTGGTAATAAGTATCTATTTAATAATAAATCAAAATCCTGACCTAGTTATTTCACTAATCTCATTAATTGTAGGCAGCAGTCCCTTGCTCTCAGTACCCAGCCACACCCATAACAAGCAGGATGGATTTAAGCAAGTGACAGTATCCTCAGAAAAATACACTGAAGTACATATTCTGAGTAAGTCACAATCAGTATATGAACCATATATATCCTTCAGCATTCTGAGTAACAGAATGGAAGTGGCTGTCAGTATATTAAATATGTCAGAAACAACTATTTGATATCCACTATTTATTAGCTCCCACTTGGCTGTTACTCATTCTCACATATCAGACTATCACCAGTGTTGGTTAGCAAAGTGCATCAGCAACAGCTCGTGAGAATGCAAACACAGAGCTACCAAAGAAAATGATCTCTGTCAGATAAGGCACTCCAGTGGTAGTAAGTTAAAATTGCTACTGAAAATACTAGGCTGGAATGCCCAATCTTGCCACAAGGGTTTACTACAATTCCTGGTTTGCCAGAAGCCCCCAAGTTCCTAATCAAAGTTAATCTTAATTAAAAACTCACTAGATCCTTTCAGAGAAGGACAGCAGGTGGGATCACAGCAAGGACAGGCAGAGCTGCTGGGGAACCCTGGATCACCAGGGCAGCTCAGCACCCACAGACACCAGTGGGGCTGAGCTGGCACCAAAGCCCCCACACGTCTCCTGTCTTCACAAACACTACACCTGTTGGTCCTTTAGAACATAAAACCAAAAATCCACCATCTGAACAAATGTCATGTCTTTGGTGGGTTCAATTTAACAGAAGCACATAAGATTGCTAAAGATTAAAGTGGCTTATTCTGCTGGGAGTTACTGGAATCTCCTGTGCCAGGCCCTGCCAGCACAACAGGGGACAGATTCCTGTAAGCCTGCCTTATGACAGACAGCTGAGTCCAGGAAATAAATCAAGTCTGGATGCTTTTTCATAAGTCACCACCACAACTTCTGTTTTGCTGAATGTGGAAAAAAAAGTGTAGTGAGTGCAAATATCCAAACACTTTGAAGTATAATAATTTAGGGAGGAATGATGCCTCTGAGCTGTCTCAGGCACAATAAAGATCTCCAAAATGGGAATTCTAACCCACAACATTTATTGCTTAGCTAATGCCAGCATCAGGAGAATTATATTTAGATTACCATGATTAATCGACCACAGCAGACCCATCCTCACCCCCAGCAGATGCAGAACCTCCAAGGTTTTATTAACCTTTATCTGAGGAACAAATTGGTTTGTTGCATCCATCTATCCTGGAGAAATACTCCAACTACCTTTAAAGGGACACTACCCTTTCACAGATCATGGGCACTTTGATATACTTCAGTAAGAGCTGGTTTCACTTTTGTTTATTGCAAGTTTCAATTTCGGATTCAGACAACTACACATTAGCGTTTTAAGCACCATATGTTCACCTCCTTACCCCTTGCTAGAAGCTTCCCAGCTGCACTCCTCATCCCTCTCACATTAAAGATACACACTTCTAGACTTCTAGGAAATTACAGCCTTGAGGAGGCCGTCTTGCATTTTGTTGGTTTAAACCACCAAACAGAAGACCATGCTGAAAACCTTAAGCAGTTAATATTAAAACTGAAAATGCTTGGAATCCAACATTTTTATTATTATTAATCAGATTTTTTTTTTCTGTTTATGCAGTGAACTAGATAAATGTGTTTGAGCTTCTACCCCCACCTTTAGGAGGAAATGCTCACTTAAAATTAGAAGCAGAGATCCTCTACAACCATGTTTCCTTGGATGGGAGTTTAAACACCCATATTGCACTGATGTCAGATAGTGCTGACCTAGCTTTTTAGGCATTTAAATATCAGCCCCACTGCAACAACAAAAAACCCCAAAATCAACCAGACACCTGACATTTACCAGGTGTTTGACAGTCCATGTGCAATGCTACAATGCTGCTGGCTCCCAAAGAAGAAATGAAGGCAGATCCAGGGAAAGCAGCTGTTCAGTGCAGTCCAGGGATGCAGAGCAAGGGGTGCTGGTCCTGGGGAACCAAAGGGCTCACTCTGATCCTTCCATCCTCATCAAACAGCTCATGGCAGGGCACCCCACTCAGCACCTCTTCCATGAGCTTGCAGCCCAGGATCAGCATCCCTTGTGTTGAGTGAGAACAACAAAGGGCATCCCAGACAGCCAAGTGCCTACAGTCTGAATGTACCAAGTAACAACCAAGAAACAATGGAGGTGATGAGATGTTCCTGAATTCCTCCCACACTTTCAATTAAACAGCACTGCTCAGTAACAACCCTTGGAAAAATAAATTTCTGAATAGTATTTGCATGCAGGACACAATCACGAATACTTTAATTTTTTTAAGACTAAAAATGATTAAGACAAAGAACACTTTAAGCAGCTCTTTCCCACTATATCTTTTATCAGTGGATAAAAATAGTCAAGAATTTTGCTCTTGTGCTCTTGAGGCAACACCTTTTTTTCCTGCTTCCTGTAAATGCTTCTATTGATGCTGAAAAGTTACCAGCAGAGAAAAAAATACCATCCATTCACTGAGACAATCAGATGTTCACTGTTCCAGCAAATGAAGCCAAATTACACCTAACTTCTACTTTTATACCTTATGCAGCACCCCAACTGCACTGAACACATCTCTAAAACAAAATGAATTATTTAAAAACAGGAACTTTAAAGAAAAACACACCCATGAGTCCAAAGCAATCTCAGCATTCGAGGCAGCTACATCTCACTGCAGTTTGAGAGTTACCTGACTGCCATTCAGTCTTTGTGCCTGAATTTCCCCCTCTGGTTCAGTTCTGAGTTTTTAAGGCAAGTCTCTTTGCCCTGACTGCTAACAAGTGAACTATTATTTATAGCTATTGCACCAATCACAGAAGGTCATTGTGCCAGAGGTAGTTTCTTATGTAAAACTTTTCAGATGGGGGTGTGGGGGTGGGGAGAGAGCTGCGTTTCACAAAAACTGAACTGATAAGGAAAAAGAGACAGCACTATTTACTCAGCAGTGCGTTGAAGTCTTTTAGCGCTGCTGAACAACTAAAAGTAGGTAGTTTAAAGGATGATCTAGTCCAATCTCAACTTCTTAACTCTAAATTAGAAACTGCAAGCAGCACTCTGATATCATTCAATATTTATTTATTGTGGATTACAGATCACAGCAGTGCTGGGAAGAGTTTACAGTTAGATTCCCCTACAGACGTGCCTCCCAAACAAAAAAAAAAGGTTTGCTCTCCCCAGCCTAGGAACACATAGTTGGCACCTCCTCCAGCACAGAGCAGCTGGGCAGTTGCTACCATTTCTCATTCCACTCGATATTACCAGCTATTAAATTATCCCAAGTTTCTTGTTCAAGCTCAAACTCTCTCAAAACAATTTAAAAAATCACCAAGCTGTGGGTCACAGCATGCTGCCATTTTCCGTTTGGTGACTTTTGTTAGAGATGAGACACACACACACACAAATATATAAATACTCTTTCTGGGTATTTTCTGGGGTTTTTTTCTGGTTTTTCTTCCTTTTTTAAAAATCCACACTTTTACATACAAAATAATGCCTGTAGAAGAAAACAGTTCAAAGTCTGGCATGTTTCTAAGAAATGCAAACGCAATTCCATTTTAAGGACTGTGGAAAGCACCCTAAAACCCAACCAAACAAAAACTGCACAGGAGCACGACACAAAGAGCCTCCCTGCTGCAAAGCCTCCAACAACAACAAGGAAGTTTCTATCCCTGGCTTACAGTTTTGCTCCTTCCTTGCTAATAAAAAGTGTCTCTCGCGGAACTGTGCTCTCCGATCACACGCCACGGGTGGGGAAGTGCTGACTGTATCGTACAGCTCCGTTTTGGGAAAGTCCGAAATCATATCCTTAGAGGTGGGGGAAATAAAAATAAAATAATCAGTCTCATCCTCCACCTGAGCGAGCAGCTCTCACCGCACTTAAGCCGGTCGGTTACCTGTCTGAGACCCAGGAGGAAAGGCATTCTGCAGGCTCATCCTCCACGCCAGCACATGGGAAGGCAGGAATTTAAAGCCCCACAGCAACCATTTCTTCATCTGCTGTGGGCAGCCCGCTCCTCCGATCCTATTTAAACCCGGGCTTCCTCAGCTGGGAATGCTAAATAAACAGGGTCCTCGGACACTGCACGCACTCGCTGGCTCCCCCTCCTCCTCCTCCCACTCCCTGTGACATATCTCAGACGCAGCCCAGCCGGGGTGTTTGCAAGAGGGAAATGACATCAGGTCGGGCAGTTCCGAAAAAAACCCCAAAAAACAAAACAAAGAAAAAAAACCCCAAACAAAAAAACTAAAACAAAAAATAACTCCCCAACACAAACACACACACAAAATCCCCAACACAAGCAAACAAATAAAATAAAAAATAAAAAAAAAAAAAAAAGCAGCCCTGAACCTTAAGACTGCTGAGCTGCTGGGTGACACCAGGCAGGTTGCTGCAAACGGGAGCCCTGGAGGAGCAGAAGTGCAAAAGTGCTCTGCTCCGTGCTAAGGGGATGCTGCAATGGAGGGCAGTCTATTAAAAATGTTGTCATGAGCCAACAGCATGGTGATGATTAAATCTTGCTAAGCAAAAATAGACAGTTCATCTATTTCTGAGGAGAAAGCTAAGTGATGCTGCCTGCTGGACAGCCCTGGAGTCCTAGAAGCCACTACCACGGTTTCTCTGAGTACCTCCAGACCCTGGGGACCTGGGTAGTCTTCACAGATCCAAAGCACTTCCATGCCACCTTCTGCCTGCCACCACAGTTCCACTTTTTCTGACTCAC
Organism: Phainopepla nitens; assembly: GCA_013400175.1. Classification (NCBI taxonomy): domain Eukaryota; kingdom Metazoa; phylum Chordata; class Aves; order Passeriformes; family Bombycillidae; genus Phainopepla; species Phainopepla nitens. Next base: position 215,655 of record VXBQ01014079.1, on the reverse strand, counting down.
AGCATTGTTCAACTCTCAGTCCCTCCAGATAACATCTGTCCCTCTAAATAAACAGCAACAACTTCCCTGATTTCACAAGGATCAGGACTGGACCCCTCCAGCATCAGACAGGTGATGGGAAGAATTTCAAATCCACCTCTCCCCAAGGAAAATCTGACTAGCCCTGTCGAAAGGTTTCTTATTCTGCTTGAGCTCTTTTCACATTTTCATGCCAAGGGGCAATTAAGCCTTACAAACAAATTTATCATCTGGTGCCCAGGATGGCATGTCTTGTTTGTCCTCCCCCAAGCAAGGAGTACAGCAAGTTCCACAGTGGTGTAGAAGATGACACTGCAGAAGGTAATCTAAATTTAACTCCCTTTCCTACCTCCACTTTGAAAGTTCAGCAACCTCTTTTTTTCGTGCTTCTCTTTAATCAGCAGCTGTCCTCGTCTGTCGGGGGGGAGGGGGACTGGGACACCATTGCCACTCCCATATGCCCCAGCAGCAGCTCCATGGATACTTGACAGAGGACAAACTCCCCTGGCTTTTGGCCTCTTCGGCTTTGGAGCCCAACACATTAAAATATGTGACAAGGAAAGGAATACACTTTTTTGCACAGTGAGTTCACTGAATGCCTTTTTTAGTAGTAGTTTTAATAGTAATTTCAGTACTTCAGAAGAGAGAAATCACATAAAATTCTTGCAAATGCCAATTTGAAACAGGAGATAAAAAATTAAAGAGGAAACCAAAAAAAAAAAAAGGCAGAACAGATATCCCGCACCACCCAACAGCTAGACAGCTTCCAGCAGTGTCAGAAAAAGACACCCATTTTGCACATGCCAGAACCATTCAGTGACCACCACTGCTGCCTCCTCTCAGTCCAGCCCAGTGCAGCCCAGAGTGGTTTCCCAAAAGAGAACTCCACTCTGTGTCCTCTCCACAACTGGACTGTGAGGTTACACACAAGCATTACTTATTTTTACACCAACTTAAAAGCACCATCTAAAAATCCTGTTTAAGGGTAAGCACATCTCTGATTTCCCTAAAAGAAAACAAGCAACGAAGCAATTTCCTGGAGGATACAAAACATCAGCATTAACTAGCATCAGCCAGGCAATGGGATTTTCCAGCTTTTGTGCTCTTGGATCAAACAAACTCTCAACCTTTGCTTTTCCAATTCTATGGACAAACACCAGTGATATAAAGGGCAGCTTTCTGTTTTAGTAATCTGTTCTGTGGCCTCGCACTGGCCTTTGAAACATCCGATTTTGGCTGTTGCTATCCAGAGCTCTGGACTAGGCAGATCCCAGGGCTGAGCCAATGCAGCAGTTTCTAAATCCCTACCGTCAGAAGGAATCTAACTTTAACCACCCGCCTCTCCCCCAGCACACACTCAAAAGGCAAAGCGTCGTTCCAGATCTAAGACAAGTTGTGAAGGACGATCAAAAGCAGTAACTTGGCGGAAAAGCAAAAGCATCCTAATTTATGTGTGAATTTAGCAGTCCTGGAAAGACTGATACAAAAAAGGTGGTTTGCAAGCAGGCATTACCACATTCGACTGCAGCAGGAGCAGCCACCCTCTCTCTTGCAGTCCCTGAGTGACAGCGGCCAGTAACATGCTCCTCAACTCTGCTATAGCCGACTACGGAAAAAACCCTGTAGAGGGACAGAAAAAAAAAAAAAAAAAGGAGCTGGACAAGGTAGCTCATACCCTTATAAAACCCTGATCAACACCCTTGGAATCTTCACAAAACACCTTGGCTCTCCTAATCATGGCAATTGCTTTGTATATACCAACTGGTATCCTTTTACCATCTCCTGTTTTTTTAAGTTCGTAAGTTCTTGCCCCAAAGCTCTGCCTGGCGGCAGTGAGTTTCATAGACAGTGGTCGTGAACAAATAGTTTCTTTCATCAGGAATGAATTCACCACCTTCTAATTTGACTTTCATATTATTAGCAGGTGGGAACAGAAGTCCTCATCCATCTTCTCACCCATTCATTACTCTGTACCTGTTAGCTATCTTCTTATAAAAGATATCAATCTTCCCTATCCTCTTAATGTAAAACCTTTTCCCAAAGCCTTCAGCTGCTCATTGTCCATTTCCAAAACCCTTCTAATTTTCTACTGCTCTCTGCGGGGGAAACCAGAGCTGAAATAATAATTATTTTAATGAAAGCAAGAGCAGCTCTAAGGCAGGCTCAGCATGGGTTCACTTCCTTTATACAAACCTGGAATTTAAGATCTGCAAAGGCTACACAAGAGTGCGGCTATCCAAGATATAATGAACAAAACAAACACAAGTTTTGTGTGTTTGTTCACACAGTTCCTCAGTAGATGACTCTCTTGAGGGCTCTGAAAAGTCAGGACTAATGTCAGGACAGCTTATAGGATCTACATTACTTTCAAAATTTGTTTGTTTAGGCAGCCACCAACCATCCTTTTTGGCGTGTCAGCATGGATCCCACCACAGAATAATGGTGAGCAGGTTTCTACTGGAAAAGAGGGAATAGAGGTCTCTAGGCATTACTAGTCTGTAATACTGCTCCAGAACATGCCATCTGCCCCAAACATTATGTCCAGCAAAGGCTGCTGCTCAGTACCTCCACAGGCCAACACACTCACTGTGCCTCATGACCTCAGATATAACATGCAAGTAAAGCACATGATGAAAGTTGTTTGGGCCATTTTAGAGTCGCTTTCCGTGTCTGATGGGAGATGCTTGCAAGCAGGTCTGATAACCAAGCAAGGTACAGTACTCATTTTGATACCCCCTGAAGAGATCCAGTTATGGTAACAGGATTGCAACAACAATTCATGTTGTGCACCTCAAATCTGGAAGGCTTGAAGCATGAGGTTGCTCTCAGTTGCTCCACTATTACAGTTGTAGGCAGGGAGAGGTTTTGAACAGTAAATACAGATGATGTGTAATACCCTCTCGATTAAACTTTAATACCATAGTTCTGCCACTACATACACAGGTTGACCATAACGCTGGAACAATTTTATCTAATTATTCTTCCATTTGCCCCAGTGCACTGTTATTTTCATGTTGATTAAGAGAAGTGTTTCTGGAGCACCAGCTATCCAGTTTTGTTAGTCAGCCTGCAGTCCTGGGTGCTAGGACTGAGACTTCACAAATCTGGCACGCACTCAAAACACAGTGTGAAAGAAGCAACCTCAACAAAGGTGACTTTATCTTTCCCCATCCTGGAGATGGTTCAGGGAATAAAGAAAAGAAAAAGGAAAGAATCATACAGAAAGGTGTAAAAGCAGATCTCTGTTTCTCTAGACTACGACAATATCCAGGAACAACAAGCTCCATCTGCCTTGACAACAAATATTCGAAAGGGACTTGCTAGCTAGCAAAACTAGCATAAGACATTGGGAGATCACCAATGCTGGAACAGCAATGCAATGCTAAATCTGCCTACAAACCATTTCTGCCTGCCCACCTGTGCACTTGTAGATCCCTGAAGAGTGAAGGGCAACTTCCCCACCCTAATGATACCATTACAAGAGCATGACGACTTTCCAGTGTGAGGACCAGGTGTCCTGGGTTCATGTAACATACAGCATTGGTACCACCCACCAAGAATGCCATCAACAAATTCCAGAGGACCAAGAAGAAGAGGCCAGGCTGGTAGCTTCCCAGTACCTGCAGGACCCACAATAGCTACACTTTTGCTCAGGGGACAAGTGGCCCAAAAGAAACCTTTCGCTCTGTCTAGTATAACTGTTGTTTAGGAGTGGGGTAAAGTGGGTTCCTCTATCCACATGCACTTCAACTACCAAAACAAGAACACTCGAGTCATTGCATTACTATTTTTCAGGCCAAATTGTCTTAAACTTTGTTGGAGAAAGCAAAGAATGTCAGGAAAAGACACCATAAATGTTGGAACTGCCGTGTGAGCTAGCACTGCAACCAGTCTGATGGATCAAAAAATTTTAATGTGCAACAAAGCACAAGGGCTTGCAGTGGTGAGAAGCTGTGCCTCTTCCCCACAGGCCATCACTTCTGTCAGCTCAGTGATTCAGAAGTGGAGAAAACTTTTGCAGCTTAGTAAGTTAAGCAAATAGAGACAGGGCATTTCAACCTCACTGCTGTTACCTTTCTCGCACTGAATAACTGGTTAACCAGGGAGCATGAGACTGTGCACTTCAAATTATTCTCAGGGTTACCAAGAGCCCCAACAGCAACAGCTCATGCTCGATTCCAATTGACTCTCCATTCCAGCTGAATCCCAAACAGCAACTAATCAGCCAAGCAGACAAGTACAAATATGTGCCACATCTCCACCCAAAAGCCATGTGTAAGCCCTGAACTCAAGTAGTGTGCACCGCAGAAGAAGCCACTACCCATACCGTTATCTGCTATTTCAGTGAGAGTCTGTCCTCCTCTTCACTGCTCCTTTGTGGGTGAAGAAATGCCAACAGTAAAGCACTTCCCTTTGCACTTTTGTACAGCAAGCAATCCCTCCTCTGAAGCTGCCTTCTGTATTAAGCTATCCTAAGGGCACTTAAGGAAAGGGCAGGGAGCAGACAAGGGGTGGTTGTGAAGGACGTACCCAAGAGGAGTCCTCTCCAAAACCCATCTGACAGAGGAGATAAAAGCAACCACATCCAGGCTGTTCAGACACTCCTACCCACTCTGCTGTTCAGCTGATGGGAGAGTGGTGGCAATGAAAAGTCCAGGCTCTTCTCTGGACCAAAACAGGTTTTTTCTAAGTGTAGCCTGAGGTTTCCAGCCCTCAGAGACATTATTCCCACTGCTGTTTCCCCATGGAGCAGAAAATGATAGCCACAGGTCCAGCATGCTTTTCTTCACAGCAACAGAGTTGTGGCCAAACCAATGCAACTGTAATGCCAAAGTCTGTGTGAATCATCTCCTTTTGTAGGACCACTCCTTCAACATCCATGCCTGCCATCCAAGCTCAGGGGCGTTAAAAAGCTTCTAAATCCTTAGTCACTGAGGTACAGAGGGACTAAACTGAGAAGTGAGCTAAGTGCTTCAAAAGAGATAGGATTGATCCTGTCTCTTAAGCATTTCCTGGTTTTTGGGCACCTGAGATACCCAAATGAAGATGTCAGGCTTCACTTTTAGTCTGGAGTGGGTAATGAAGTCACAGTAAAGCCTGCTCAGCTTTCTCTAAGCCTGCTGGGAGGGGGAGAAGGAGGAGGGAGTGGGGAGCTCAGCTGTTAAATATTTGACGAGACTGTCTCAGGAGGGCAAGAGTATCTGGGGTGGTACAGGGACACCAGTTTGGCTCCTTGCTTTTTGGCACTACAACTCTTGTCTTCCTGATGCCCATGTATGCAAACAGAACTTTGGTAATGGCTCAAGAGGAGACAATCTGCTCCAGACAGGGAAGAAGGCAGAGTCTGCAGACAGTAACAGGATCCCCATAGCACAGAATCAAGACGGTAAGCGTCTGTTCTAGTTTTAGAGTCTTGGACCATGTGGGTACCAAAAATACAGCCTGTGTGTGCCCTTTGGTCTCATCATCACAGGCATGCATTGTCCCAGAGATGCTTACTGGCACAACCTTGATGGAGATCTTGGATGCCCTACTCTTACAAGTGTTATTTGATTTCCCTACAAATGACAGCAACTCACTATTTTTAGTGCTCATCTCATGTCTGCTTGGCATTTCCCTTGGGCCTTACTTACCCCTGTTTCACAGCTTTGGTGCCAGCTCCCACGAAGCATTTTTTTGATGCCAGAGGGGATCATGCCAAGACTGTCTGTGTTGATGCCAAAATGGCAGCTGGCTTTACTGTTGAGACGAGATTTGCCAAAACTAATAACACTAGTGCTGGGGTGACTAGAATTGACTTCAAGGTTTTCATCTTCCCTACTATCCTATTGCCTCTAGATTCCATGGGATAACGCTGCTCTAAATACCTTCTGGGGTCCTAGAAGATGGATTTTTTCATCATAGGCTAAGTCAATAGGCAATTATACAGCAGACAGTCTTAACTTAAAGATCCTCAAAGAGAAGGATACTTTTATACATGAAGCAATTATCTGGGATGCAGCACTGCTGCTGCTGGGCCCAACAACACTGGCCAAAGCCTGCTGCAGATAAGGCAGGGCATGAACTCTCAGAGCCTGCAAATGTGTTTATAAAGAACCTACCACAAAAACAGACAATCTGTTGTAGATAAGGGTGTCTGCGTGGTATTTTATTACCAAGATATACCTACGACAGAAGTCTGGAGTGCACAAGGTCAGGGATCAGCCAAATTGCATTACATTACCATTAGCAAGAAGACAAAATCCAAGCAAGTTAATTGTCCTTTGCCCCTTTGGCACTCTCACAAAGTGCCACTGTGTGGAAAGCCAATATTCAGATAAAATCCAGTCTCACACATGATGCACAGGCATGTTGGTTATGGGAAACACCCACAGAGATATGAACAGATAGCAGACGTGATAGGCAATCACATGTGCTGATGCCTGTGATTTGAAGTGATGGTATCCCTGCAAATTACAAAGCAATTTGATGTTCACCTCTGCTGCTTTTCTTATAAATCTAAAACCCACACCTTGCTCAGAAACAGTGTTGTCAAATGGGCACCTGATTGCCCAAAGACACTCAGCTCTTGCTTCAGGAACAGTGCATTGGTTAACCTGACAAGAGATAAATAATTGGTTAAAAAGGCTTTGTCATCAGGTAAGACTTTGCTGGGAGGATCTGTTATGCATATAGTCTGGTCAGATCTCTCTTAAGTTTGTTGGCCTTTCCTGAGCATAAGTTTACATCTTGAAGAAGTTTAGAAAAGCTCCCCTCAAATCCCAGCAGTCTTGTTTTACAAGAAAGAGGTTCTTTCATTAAGTTCTGAGAATTCTGTTTCTCCAGCAAAACACCACTTCTACAGGGCTTGAACCCTTCTTTGGAGGAATAGATTTTCTGGGAAATCCTTCAGGGGGGAAAAAAAAAAAAAAAAAAGACATCAGCATTTGCCTCTTTCTGAGCACACTGCTGGATATTGTGGTCTGGTAATGTTACACTGCAGAGCAATATTGCTTAGGCTGAGGCAAATGTCCTCAACTGCTCTCTACATATGTATACTCTCAAGAACTTTCCTACTATCCCTGGACTTTTCATCCCAGGCCCTGCCATGCTACCTACATCTCCACTGATAAAGGGATTCTGGTTTGCAGTACTCAAACTACTAACAGTTGGTTTAACTGAATCTTCTTCCTCTTAGAAAATACAGGGGTATTGCAATATGGTATTCCCAAAATTAAAAGTCTTGTAATTAACCCCATGGGCTGTGCAGTATCTCAGTTTTATGGGATTTCTGTTGTCTAGCAGAAACACAAACTCATCTATATGGCTACAGGTAGGCTGAGGCTCAGAGTTTGTAGCACAAGTATGAGGAAAGTCCCTCCACATGGCATGGTGGTCTCACTAGCAGAAAGACTTCTCTTCCAAAATGAAGGGCACTGAAGAACACATATTTCTTCATACAACCAAAATGAAGAATTAAAGGAAATCACAAGTTTAACTATTAAGAAAGCTCAATACCACAAGCATTTAAAAGATCACAGCAAAACAGTATTAAAGACATCACTTTTAAATTTCTAGGCAAAGCTCTATGAGAGCTATTCAGTCTTAAACTCCACTGTTCAAAACTTCCTTAAAAATGCAACTTTACGGAAAAAACACTTCAGAAAAGCCTCATTTTAAACAAAAGAATGTCCTTTTTAACTTGAATTACTGCTTTGCTTATGATCTCTCCAAGTACTTGGAAGAAAAAACACAAATCAAGAAAAGGAATAAATCAGCACTACGTATGGTTAAGGGCAGATTCAAGCTGAGTTTACCTGTATCTGTGAGAGAGAATAACATATAAAATACCTTAAAGCCTAATCTCTCTCCTGTTACAGTCCGGGTTCTGTTTTGACTGACATCTTCACCAGGAAAACAAGAAACGCTCCCCAAAAGGCCACACACTTTGCTGCTCTGCCAACCAGAGAGCAGATGTTTTGAAGGTGCCCTCAGAAAACACGATGTACACGAACCAGAGATGACAGATGTAGGTTTCCGGGCGCAGATAAAGCTGGTTCAAGCATACAGGGCAAAAATTCAGCGCCTCCCATCAGCAGCTTCACCATCCCGTTTCATTTTCCCCCTCTGCGGCTATTTTCCCTAACCACGGAATGGGGACAGCGCCTGAGGTACTACAACCATTGGACGCAGAACACAATTAATTCTCTCTCTGCCTAGCAGAGCTGCCACCGGCTACCCGAGTATTTCGTGTCGGGCTCGGCTCACCCAGAGGCCGTCCCGGGAAGCTGGGAGTTAGTTATGTAAGGAACAGGCGGCTGGGAGGAAGCGCTGTCCCAGTGTCGCCTTTCAGCACCGGCCCGCCCATGACGCGGTTTGCACTTGGCCTAGGCATTAAAGGCACTGGCGGCACCTGGAATCGCAGCCAGTTTCTAAATTTCAGTGACAAACCTGCTGGCCAGGCGACTTTGCCCTTTCAAGGGCATTTACCTCCAACACCCTGTGGTCTCACTCCCCTTCCTTCCTGGTATCTGTAGGATTTTCCCCTTAGGTGTATGCAAAACGTGTGCATAAGCTTATTTCAGAGAGTTCAGTAATTAAAAACTCAATTCAGTTTTATTTTGGGAAGAAACGCTGATAACCATAGCCTGCATTTATGGGCATTATCTTATCCAAACTGCTATATTTTCCATTAATGCTTGTTATTCCAATGGCAGATAAAGTCAACAGTCCCCTGGCTGTGCAGAGCAGAAGGAGGACCAGATGAGCCACACAGTTTTTCCTCCTTCGTGCACTTCTCTGCAGCAAGGCTGCAGGAAAAGAGAGAAGATCGAGCCCTTGCTTTCTCCTTGCTCAGGCCTGGCTCCCAGACATGCATGTGCTCTAGATCACAAAACCAAGACCTTTTTACTCCTGCAACTATTGCTTCTTTTGGAATTCTCTCATAGCGTACACCAAATAGTCTGTATGCATCACGATAAAAAAATCGAAACGGATCAAAACCTGACTGACATCCTACCTTTTTACAGGAAAGTAGCTGGTGCTAAGTAGAGTGACTACAGTAAAACAGTAAATTAGAAAAAAAAAAAACAACAAAAACATCTAAACAAACCCCAAACTAGCAAAAAACCTTTTCTTCTTCAAAAGGTGAACAATATACATCACTCTCAGCTCTCAAAAAGCTCACAGCCCTGTGGGTGACTGTCGAATGAAGAAACTCTAAGACAAAGAAATATTTTCAATTTTTAGAAATACTCACTTTTGACACATCACAGGCTCCTACAGTAGTATTTTTCCCCTGAAGAGGGTAGTTTGGGGAGTAGAAATCCTGAACATCTCCTTCAGAATACCAGGACACCAACCCTCATTTCCTGGAAACAACTGAGAAAACTAACCACCAGTTTAATTCCAGAGACCCAGCCTGCACCTTGTAAAGTCATGATACCATTGAAAAGACATCTTCTAGGTAAAAATACATAAAGAACTTAGGGATGGACAGCAACATTTGTGAGCAGGATTTAGTTACGGATTTAATTACAGACTGACCATCAGACTTGTCCTCCTTTCAGCACTTGTTCCTTAACACAGGCTTCAAAAGTAAGGGCTGTTTGAAAATCAAAGAGGCAAACCCAGAGGCACCAGGCTGTCCAACTGCTCTGGAAATGCTTTGCTGCACCCAAAGCATCAACATTTCTCTAACCTATTCCTAAGGCAACTGCAATCACTAGTGTACCTACTGCCTCAGAAGGGGAACTACTCCTGTGTGTGATGCCCCTTAAACATCAGCATGTTCTTTCCCATTAACATTAACTCAGGCCTTAGAGCAAGATAAGGTAGTAATGTTTTCTTCTCCACTAAAAACATGACAACTGATCGTAGTGATCTTAACTTAGCTCACCTGGAAAATTGTTCCATTCCTCTATAAGCTGCTTCCAGAAGACAGAAGAAGTCTCTATTTCCTAGACTACAAGGATTAAGTCACGGTTTTACTGGTTTTCTCAGCCTGAAACTTAAACTCATCTTAAAATGTGGGATCCAGAATGGTGCATATCACTTACCTAGCGTGGAGTATTACACAATATATGTATAGGACACTTCTACACTGTTAAAGATTTGGTGAGTTTTTTACTGAAAGAAGTACATTCAATTTCTGGTCCAAAATCCCGGACTATTTCACTTTTTCCATTGTGAAATACTCTGCATTTTTACTTGAGGAAAAGTGAAACAGACTTCAGGCTATTTCTTCAAGTTGTTCTCCTGTTTTAAAAAACACAGACAACCTTCCATCTGCATCTCAAGTGTTTTCTCTTTGTCTCCCAGGCTGTTGGCACAGAGGCAGAACAAAGCCCTCCAGGATCCCAGACATCACCACAGACACTCCTTAGCAAATATTCATCACTTAACAGACCCTACTGAACACAGATCCTCACTCAGTATGCCATAACCAACGTGCTGCCTCACTCAGGCTGGGCTGTAAAACATCCATTGAATTAACCAAATTAAATTCATCAGCCTCCTCCCACGAGGCTGTTCCTGATAAATCCACACTGCTTATTTCCTGTTGCCTTAGAGATGCTTGTAAAACCTTCAGGGATTTATTCTAGTACTTCAATAAAGACTGAAGCACTTCATCGTTTTCCAACTTTTTTTTTTTGCTTTAATCTGACTCTCTATACATTTAGTATTTATTTTCATATGTGTAGATTTACAGCCAGGAGTTTGAGCACTTTCTGTTTGGGCTTTTTTTTCCCCTCAAGAACCAAAAGAGCTGCAAACCCTTTCAGTCTAATATCAGTTACTGAGTTATTGTATACTCGCTTCACTCATTAAATTTTTGATCAATACCTTTCTTTTTTTATATCTAACACTGTTTTGCAGAACCTTTTCCTAAGCCTTTGTGTGTTCCTTACTAGCTGCAATACAATTTTTATACCAGAGGTAAATGATACAATCAGTAAAATCTTTACTGTCCCTTCAGTTTTAGATGGCTGGATTTAGTAGATGGTTTTAACATCAGCCAAATTAATGACAATGATAATAAATTTCAGAATCCTTTTCAAATGCAGGTCTGGCATGAGAAAGAAAAAAGTTAAGAACTTTTACCACGTATACTCCATTTGTGGAAAGAATTCAGCATAAACTGACAGCATGGCTTTATCTTTTAATTAAAGAGTGTCAACACACAGTGGACTATCTATTGCAGTCTGAGCTTATACTGACTTGAAGTCATCATGAGGAAAAATGAGTGACCATCAAAAATGTCCCAAAATTCTTGGGAAATTCAAAGCAAAGCAAAATCAAAAAAGCTAAAGCCATCTTCTGTAAATGTATTAGAGAAATGGAACTTTTATCTGCCAAAGCAAGCCAGCAGAACCAGTTGCATTCAGAGCATCCACCATGCACCAAAAGAGACCTTCAGAGATGCTTGAAGGATTCAGACTGGAAACCAGATCCATACCAGACACAAATCAAGCAGCTTTGCTGCCAGACAAAGCATGCTGGACGAGAGTTAATTCTCATACATGCAACTAGTGTATTCTTGAGCTGTGCAGTTAGAGGAATGTCTCTGAGCTGTTTTGTGCTCCACAGTCCTGTAGCTCTGCACAGCTGAGCCTCTCTACTTCCCTTTCCAAGGCAGGCTGGAAGAAATTCAACCCTGCTGCTTCCTCATTAGCGTGAAGTGATGCTGTCAGATTGTCTGCAGACTGCTTTTGAACTACCCCGAGGAACAGCCAGGCCTCCAGAAACTCAACACACACATGGAAAATGCTGCTTCCTAAACTTCCCAAGAGGAGGAAGATGCACCAGTGGCTCCAGGTCCATGAACTGGAGCTAGCTTGGGAGTGTCTGCCACTTACAGCAGTTCTCACCAGATTCTTGTTCAAATCCTCCACTCTTTGCTCTCATTTAGATGACCTGGAAGAAATTTCAATGCAGGCAGATGCCAAGGACATCCCTTGTGAGTTGTGTCCTTAGGTATGAGAAATGCCACTTAAGTCAGGGGTTTGACTGAGAGCCCAGATTTGCTGTAATGTGATAGCTCTGCCACAGCCACCCTGCCAGGTCTATAAATCCCAGTATTTCACAAAGTAACAGTGGAATCTGAAATAAGATGAGTTTCTGAAGGACAAGTTGGTGGTCTGGAGGTTTTGTTTCATTTCAGAGTGTTGCCCTAGGTCAGCTGACCAAACAGGCAAGGAGCACAGGCTGCTGCTGTACCATGCAGATGCCAAGCATTCAACATCGGCAATCAACCAGATTGCCAGAACAAAAGACAAGACTGTTTTCCCAAGCTCAACAGCCCCCCACAGACCCAGCTTTACTTGGATTGTGTCTAGGAACAACCATTTTTTCACAGTAGAGACAGATTTATTCTTGGCAAAAAAAAAAAAAACCCAAAACATAACAAAAAAACTCCACCAAAAAAACATGGTGGGTCAGACTTCTCAGAGATACTCTGGCATCTTCAAGAGAGGTCAAGAACTCACACCCAACACCCCTAAGCCTTACTAAAGAAATGAAGGAAACCCTCTGTCTATTCAGTAGCACAAATTCAGACATTCTGTCAAGATCTGAACACTTTTACCATGGTTTTTTTCCCCAACACAGCCTGGGGCTCAAAAACATTCTTGAACATGAAGGTTCATATAAATCTACCAAATTAGAGTCAGAACAATTTTCAAATGTAATTTACAACTCAGCCAGTCAGCTAAAACATGAAAGGGCACTACCCAGTAGATTCCTCCCATATATAAACACTTAAAGCAGCATCAAAATTTGTTCTGCAATAATGTCTTCACAAGACAGTTGATCTTTAGTGATCTAGGAAGTTGTGGATAAACCTCAAGACTGAGAATGTTTTTGGTGCATATTCTCATTTCTCCCCAGGGAATCTTGATCTTCAGAGGAATATTAACATGAAGTATGCAAAACATTTTATGGACTGTTTATAACCTAATGACTCCAAGTGTAACCTTAGATGTCATTCTGCAAAGACTTAGTCATGTTCAGCAATCTGAGCAGAGATTGCTAAAGCCTCTTGGGCAGATCACTTTTATCACTCCTTTAGCTCTGTTCAAGCAGTTTCACATAATTCAGTTATCTTATACTGGTATCAGCAAAACACTGCTCAGAATCAAGCTGACATAAAACTCATGGTTGCATTATTAACTAGTAAAATCATTCTGAGGGCTTGTGTTTGGAAATGTCTCTTCACATATACAGCCAAATCTGAAAATGCAAAAGATTCTTACTTAAATATTAGTTAATGGTAATGTTAAAACTAGTGTTCTTCTGAAAAAGAGATTTTGAAATAAATACTCCAATCCTTCAATAAAAGACAAACTTGAAAAACATATGGTTCTCACTGGGTATGCTTACTGCAAATCAGATTACCTTCCTGGAAATTCAGTATGTATTAGCTAAATGAAAACAAAGCATTTCTTATGGCTTCACAGTTAGAATTTTAAAAGCCAGATGCTGCAGGAGTTACAGCTTTCTTCACAATGTTACTTTACCAGTTATACATCCTGAAGGCTAAAAACAACTATTTAAGGAGAAAAGAGTGGCACAATCTGTGAAGTTAATATTTGTGTTAAAAATACTCATCGAAGAATCTAGCTGTTTGTTTTCCAGAAGCTACTATTTAGTCTCTCTTATTTTTCAAATAAGAGGCCTTTGCAGAATTATAAATAAAACACTGAAACCTCCATGTGACTTTCCCATATGTAGCTTTTCAACAGCCAAGTGATTTCCCCTATCCCATCCCCACTGTTTGCATACTAAGGCAATGTTTGCCAAGTTTGAAGTAGGGAATTTTGAAACCGAATTTATAAAACCAAGAAGATAAAGGTTTTGTTAATATCCTTTGATCAGATAAACTTCATGAGGAGGGTTAAACTGTGGAGAAGAGCAAGAAATTTTATGTTGATTTTATGTTTTGCCTCAATTTACCAGGAATGTCACTGTGTCAGTATAGATAATGCGCATGCCAACATCAGCTTCTCTGAGTTTTTGAGAGCCCTACATGTAGCTATCCCACTTCTGAGACATAATACTCTTCACTCATTTAACAAACAAGCAGATCTAACCTGAAAGGTGGAGGAGTTGAGAGAATATCTCAGTTTTATTCCTCTAGGGCTACTGGTAGCTGTAGCTGACAGAAGGATTTTCCTGCCGGTTGCTTTTCTGGTCGCCTTCATTCCCACCACAATATCCAAATATCTGAAAGACCAACATTCAAATGGCTCTCCATGCTATGCATCACATCCAAAAAGCCTGTGGAGGTGACTTGAAACCAGGCTTCCAGTTTTCCAAAGGGCAGGACCCATGACCACATCTACAAGGAACAACACAGCAGCTAGTTCTGAGCCAAAAGGAGATGGGCAGGCAAGGCTGGAGCACATTTACCAGGACAACAGAAAGGACTGCCTGCCAGAGGAAAAAGCAGAGGACAAAGTACAGGGCTGGTCATCACTTGAACAAGTAGGGCAGTCCAACAAGGAATGCAGGAAAGTCACCTGCCACAGAACATTAAGATGCCATGTTAGACTGGATGCTGCACAGCAGAAGTCTGAGACTTATTTTTCCCAGGACACCAAAGTATCTCTTTTCCAGTCTAAGCTGCAGCACAACATTCATTCCCACTGATCTCACTTCTCCCCTTGGATGAGGAACACGCCTAAGGTACTATCTTGATCAATGCAATCACAAAAGGTTGTTCATTGCATGCAACAGTTCAGTAAAGCTCATCTGGCAGCATGGCAAAAATCTGCACAGGGACACCTTGAAATTCTCGTGTTCGATTTGACCTACATCAAATCCCACTAATATCTAAACCCTCCTCTGTCACCAGGAGAGCAAGAGCTGTGGGCTGGTGACAATCTGCAGCTTCACTCCACGTGGCCCCCAGTCTGTGTCATGAAAGCCTGGCACCAGACTTACATGAAGAAACTGCACACACAAAGAGGATTGGAGAGCCGGCTCTACCCTCATGAAAGCTCTTCCCTGGTCCTCCTTACAGCCTGAAAAGCGAGGAGAAAGAGGTCCTGTCTTTATTCTCTGCAGTCTTGCTCAGCTGTGCTCGATGCCTGCACTCCTCCTAAGCTTATGGTTACTTCCTGTTGACAAATATGTTCTTCTCCAATCTATTTCATCTATTTTCAAATAGATAAATATCACTTTTTTTTTCCCACATTAGCCAGATCTCTTGTGCAAGACAAATTATGGCCTCTATACAAAACATAACTGGGATTCCAAATAACTAGTCATCCATTCTCAAACTGTACTGGGTTTCATGTCTGGCAAAGTCACTGTTATCTATTCTTTCCTTTTCTACTAGCAGAATAAGAACAGAATTTACTATACCAGAAACAGAGTAAATCATTAATGTTTATGGAGAACACTTACATTACACAGAAGATTTTATATGTTTCATTTCTCATTTGATATTTTTCATACTAGTTCAGTGTGTTAATATTTGTATATATACTGAAAACAACCAGAACTCTTAAAAGCTCACAGGTTTCAGAAGAAGACATTCTGTGATTTAGTTATTTGCATGTAATAAGGGAAAACAAATATAACTTCATACTGTTTATGAAAACTAGTAATTGTTGATGGTGACCCTATTTTTAGGGTCAGTCTTTGGAGAACTGTCAGTAAAAAGAATTTTATTTACCACTGTCCTATACCAAATATATATATTAAAAATAAATTTAAAAACCAAGACAACTCCATTTTTTTTTTCTTCCACAGTATCAAAGAGATGGAAAGCATAATTCACTATAGTAATTTTCTGTAAAGGACGATTTCATTGTTAACTATAGTGAGCAAACACCAGATTTAAATTTTCCCTTGCAACTTGCCAATCTTCTCATGACTCAGCTTATAAAAAAAAAAGTTTTCTTTCCACTTCAGTAACTTTCCTCTTTTGGTCTCCAGCAAAAAGATGGATGATAATTTAGAAAGATCCCTAGCCATGCATCATTTCTGGCTCATATCAGTTACAAGCCAAAAAGTAATCAGAGATTTAAAATACTGGCAGAAATAGTTTAGTGGCTGGTATTCCTTTGCTAATACAGAACTTCAATACTGCCTTTATAAAATCAGCATCAAAAGAGACAGAAATATGTACTCAATGCTTCTGACATACTTGATTGTAACTGAATATTCTAAGCAGGAAGCCATAAATACATTGCCAACAGCCTCTGAGATAACCAGCAATATGGTAGCAATAAGTGGCATCAGGATTGAAAATGAATGATCTCATAATTTCTCCCAAAGTGCCAAGAATTCAGACCTTCACATGACTGAAGACTCTTTACAGAGTAACCACACATGAGAACACATACTCCAGACTCACAGGACTCGAACCCTCATACAAAGTGCCACAGTGATGACTCAAGTTCTATGGGCAATTTTTTTCCCCATGCCATTGAATATCAAATTTTTCTGTCTCCACACCTCACAACCCACTTTTTGAACCTCAAAATACTGACTAAAGTTACCAGTGATCTCCCATGGCATGAGATGCATGGGAAGCTGTGCAACAGCCTTTGGGTGGGGAAGCCAGCTCAAATCCTAATTTCTCAACTCAGGAGCACAAAGAAAAGAACACTTGTACCAGCTTTCACAGCTCTCTTCTTCACATCTTGATGTCTCTGCTAACAGATTCTAAGAACCAGGACACTAGAATTCATACTTCAGCATCTTCAGCTTCTTTCCTGAAGGACTCCAGCTATTGATTTCTGATAATGTTGCCAAGCTGGTCCCTGAAACAAGCCAGAGAGCGCACAGGAAACCTTCAGGAAGAGGCTGGAAGAAAGAGGTGGTTGCAGGCAGATCCCAGCACACAAGAAGTCAGTCCCTGACTGCAGGGATTAGCAAGGCCTTCCATATCCCAGCACATCTCAAAGAGACTGCAAGGACTTCCCAGCTTCAGAGTACCAGCTCGGCAAAGAGGAACCGTGAAGCTCCAAGGCCTGTGTGGCTGAACTGCACCCAGTGAAGCTCTCTGCAGCCTGGGCAAGGTACAGTGCAGAGTGTTATCACAAGTACCAGATGTTACTCGACACTGAAGTCCAAACTGCTTGACCAGAAACCTGAATTTAGATTTGGCAGTGCAGCTTTGTACAAGGATTCTGACATGAATGCTAGAAGCAACAAACAAGAAAGGAAATTTTTAAAAAGAGTCAACCAACTGTCATTCTTTAGAAGAGCAGCTGCCTGGAAGAATTTCAGAAATACTTCGTCCAAAAGTGTCAGTTGCCATTCAAAATACTCTCCCATTGCATTTTCAATTTCAAAATCTCTTTGCCTTCAAAGTCTGTATCCCTCTATATTTTATTCAAAAGCTCTTGCAATTTAAAAGTCATAGAAAAGCATACCAAAAATACCAGACTTGACTAAATGCACAATTTCTCTGCAACCTTTATTCCACACGTGCTGACAAGCATATACAGATACACAAGTCAAACAGGATTTTCTGCTATAGAAAGAATTGCTTCTAGTGTTTATTTTCCTCTTGAACCATAATTTTGAATAGCAGATGCTCCAATTTTAGTTTAAGTAAGTCTGCATAAATCCTGATGAAAGGCATTAGGGGTATAAAAATGCCCATTACCTCTCTGGACTAGATTTGAACTGGTGACCTAATGATGTGACACTCCTTAACTGTGATCACAGAGATTTGCATCAGCAAATACTTAAATCCCAGGAGACGATACTTCCTTGGGAAGAAATGAAATCTTCAGAAGTAAGAGTCTACATTTGGGCAATTTTAACAAGCAAGAAAATACAAATAATAGTCACTTGATTCCTATGGGTTTCTAGAAGATCCTGGTATTACAAGTACACAGCACATGAATTTGTACCAAAAGCCAGTACTTGCAGAGTTCAACATTCACTACTAGACAGGGGCAAACACAGCAAGTCCCAATAATCTCTGTCATGGCTTTAGAAATTTACTATAAATGAAGACCCATTTTTATGAATAAATATTTTTTATGGATTTTTTTTTTAATGGATAAATAGATCCACTTTGAGATGACTTACTAGGAACTAAGGTTTTCACATTCTTTTCAGCTGTATAATGCACATCTGCAGAGCCTGGCATCATAGCCATCTACCCTAGCAGAACTATCCAGGCTTTTTGCAATCCAGGAGCCTTACATCAATATCCTGGTGCTATGGCAGTGCAGGTAAGTGCAGGTCCCAATGAGGCAAGCACATGCTTCTCACCTGGTTTCAAACAGGCATCAGCAGAAGGCAGCTATCAGCTTCCTCTTGAAGAGAACCATTCTCTGGTATTTTGTTTGGTTGTAAAAATTTCACAATGGTAGATATGTGCCAGCAAGGCAGATAGAGCCAAGAGCACAATTAACATCTCCCAGCAGAGGGTAGACACTGTTTAACATTTTTCAAAAAGTACTGCGTATGTGCAGGTGCTTCAGTTCACTGGAGAATCTCCACAGCCATCTCCTAATCAGTAGCAATATCTTTAATATCCCTGATGAAAAATAATACTCCCATGAATAGCCATCAGCCTCTCTGCCCATCACATATGCAAACTCCGGCACAAGTGTGACCAATCCTACAAAAAGGCTCTTGAGAAGAAGCATCTGTACAAACAGCTATCTGCCTGCTGGGAGATGAAAGTCCTTTGCTTGGGTTTGGTTTGAAACTACAGATGTGCTTCAGCTGCTCTGCATGCCTTCAGCCATACCAAAAACACCAGCCAAAACTGTTAGGCCATCCACCTGATGGCAGTCACATTCTCCAGTTGGCATCCAAGAGGTGTTTTAAGGCAACTGCCAAGAGGCAATTAAGGACTTGCCAAGAAAAGGTACTTACCACAGGTAATTTTTACAATATCACACAAAGAATTAAAATAGCTTCAAGAAAGAAAAGAAAAATGTAATATACATTCCAAAAGCAAGTGATAAATATTCCAAAAGCATCCAAAAAGATCACAGTAAAAGCTTGTAAGGGTGAGCAACCTGATTTCATAAACATGCTTCCAATTAACCCTTTTACAGTTTCAAAAAGATACCATCTCTGTTGTTCCCAAGCACATCTGCCAGAGCTTGCCAAGGAAAGCATGAGCAAGCAGCTTCAAAGGCAGGATGACGTACCTATAGCAGTAAACCCTGATCCTTGCTGGGGAAACCACGCAACTGAACTTAGTCATAGAAAATGGATTAGAAATTCTAAAACAAAACAAGTCATTGAAGGAATTAGAAGTCATCCCAAAATCATGTTGAAAATATTGAGCAACATTTAAATAACAACTTTTGTCAGGGCTGATAAAGAGGGGAATAAAACTAACATCTTGCACAGGAAACCTTTAGCGGATGGGGATAGGAACAGGATGTCTGTGTCAGCCCAAAACCTTACACACTAGATGGTGGCTTGGCAAAGAGCAGAGGTGTCAGTGAGCACCACAGCCATCACCCCCAGAAGTTCAAGTGCATGGACCTCTAGAAAAAGGTTTCTGTGATTTGACCACAGGAAACATGGCACTGATGGAAGTAGACAGTGCTTTGGTGATAAAGCGATTGCTCACGTGCAGGGGCAGAGGGAGAGTCTCTGGGGGGCGATTTGGGAAGCACAGCATTATTCTTTCCACAGTTCATAATGTCACTCAAATTCATGTATACAAGCATGTTGCAACTGCTCAAGTGATCATCTCCACTAGCGTCACACACATGGCAGAAATGCAGAGGTCAGGATTTCTGAGGCACTTCCCCAAGGAGACAGTTAATGTGACTTTCTGAAGTTCCCCACGTTTCTTGCACTGGAACTTCCTGGACAACAGTGTTGCATATTTTCCAGTGCCCAGATCTAACCCAAATTACATGTTTACACAACCCACATGAAATTCAGGTTTTGATCAGTGTGTGTTTTCATTTTTAAAGAAGAGCTGATTTTCTAACTTAAGACAATCTTCCTAAAATAAACAATGTCTGTGCATAGGGTCAGGGTGCCTGGAGAGATCCTAAAACAACAATTAGTTTAAGTGAGCTTCCCATGCCTTCTCACTGCCAAGCAAGCTTCATTAGCAAGTACTAAGTATTCAAGTCCTGATGGCTTCAACAGATAAAACAGAGAACACAAAGACTTGCATCAGGAAAAGGAAGGCAGTGGAATAAAGTAGACAAGCAAGGAGAGAAAATAATACCTTGAACAAAAAAAAAAAGGCTGACCATCATGATGATCTAAGTGCTGATTAAATCTGCTCCCAATCGATATTAAATGAATGTGACCATAAGGCACAAATCCAGTCTAGCAAGAGAGCATAATTCTCCTTTGATCATTCTCTGGTGTCAATGGATACCCACTGGGGCTTGAAGAGATACCAAGTTGTTGAGAGATGACTATCTAATTTAGCACACACAAGGTGAATGAAAGTAAATTCGAATTTCCACCCCATATCCTCAGGTCCAGGACTATCACTTGCATTTAATGAAGTCAGAGTACTCAGATTTCAGTCACCTCCCTCTGCTTTCTCCCTTCATAATCAACAGTCTCTTCTTACCTAGATATCAGGCTCTTCTTTCCTTTAGAAAGGCCTCCATGCTTCCCTCTCTCCCAAGTGAAAAGGAAACAGGCCAAGACAGATACCAGGCACCACAGCTTGCATGCAGCTAGCTGTTCATGCCAAGCAGCATAGCACAGGGCTGTCCATATTCAGGACAAAAGCAGAATGACTGTGTTACCTTTCATTTACAACTGACAATGCTATGTGAGTCTTTTCTCCCTTGCAGTCTCACAGATCCCAGGAGAGTCCTGCAGAAGAGTGACCTCGCAGCAACAGCCAACTGTACAGTAGTAGGAACAATTGGGAACCAGGTAGTTCCTAAACCAAAAGCTGTGGTAGCTTGGAGTGGAGGAGTTTGGAAATTGCTTATCTAGAGTCTCTGCAGGGAAAGCAAAAAGACATTTAAGGACCACCCTGCAGAGCCCCTCTGAAACCTCAAAAGGTAACCGGACCTGCACATGAACCCAGGAGAACTATGTGAAAATTCAGCTTCCACCAGTAGCAGTATCCCAATCAACTAGCAGGGCCTCTTTGCTATACCTAGACAAAAAAAATAAAAGAAAGAGAAGATAGTAGATAGAAGATAGATTTCACACTCTGCTCAGTCTCTTGAAAGATGAAAGCAAAGAGGGCACTTTTTTAAGTACTTGCTTAGAAGTTTTGGAGGAAAAGAATAACTCCTGGTCTTCCTTCCATATTTAGGCTGAGACTTTTTCAGTATTTCCACTGTTGCAAAACAGAACACAGAAGAAAACAAATCTTCTTTGACTACACAGAAGTGCCAACCAGAAAATAAGCCACAAAAGCTTGTATAAATACATGCATATCCCAAAAACCAGATGCACCTATCAAAGCATTGTTTAAAGTTTGTCTGAGTTGAGAGTGTAACTGAACTCTCTGTACTTGTTGCTAAGAACAATTTTACTCAAAATAATAACCAGGATTCAAACCAAGTAAGAAATAATGAACTTGGGTTTAATTGGTTTGCGAGAAATCCAATTTGCAAGTGCTATCCTTAGCCAGCTATTGAATATGACTGAGCCCAGAAGGCACTGTGATGAGTGACTTAAGTGGAGGCACCCTACACCCACCAACATTCCTGCTGAATGAATGTGAAATCGGCAAGAATTGCTTTTATTTATCTTACTAAAAGCATTTCTTGGAAGGGCTGGAAAAATTTATTTCAGATGGATTTTTCAGCTGAGAACAAAGTTGTATTTATTATAATTATGCACTCTCCAGTGTGGCCTGCCTTGCTGAGAAAGAACATTAAATTCAGCTGTGCACGAACTCATGGAAGTGACCTTTTTGAATGAAAATGCTGCAGCAAAAGACTTGTGGAGCATTCTCACTAAATAACCTACTGTCTGCAACTTGCAGATTAGTGCTCAGACCACTGACTTTAGCTGCTACTTACACAGGCACAAGTCCACATGAGGTCAATCAGCTGAGAATAAATTGTGTGTGCTGAAGAATAAAATACAGAAAACTGTACTTGGTCTGCAGTCCAGTATGGATTTATGAACTTTTATTAACCATCATGTAGAAGCATAACAGTGCAAGGCACTTTAAAGATGTCTTTTCTGCAGGATGTCCAGTGCTCCCTTTACATAAGAGGATCAAAGGTGTTATTGACACAAACTGAGCAAGCTCTCACTTTAATGAGAGCAACAAATGCAAGAATGAACACTCACCACCCATGCCAATATAGCCTGCTCCCTCTTTGTGGAAGGACAAGGATTATCTGAAAGACTTCTGCTCCATGGAAAGCCCACAGTTGGGGAGAAGACAGGCTAGCACTAAAGAACTAGCAAGTTAAACTAGAATGCTCATTTCATCACCAAATGAAGGTGAAATGTAAAATAGCAAGAGTGCAAGACACATGCTTGTTTGGAAATTAAGGATGTCATTTCAGTGTGCACATATAAAATGTCCTCCTTAGACACATCAGTTGATCTTACTCTTTGCAGAAAGGTTGGGTATGTCATCCTGTAAAGAACTTAACACAGATGTCTGAGCCTTCCCAGCAGCCGGGCAGTCAAATTCCTGGTGCCAAAGAAAGCAAGGCAAGCTTTTGTGATGACGTCCAGGACATCTCATGGGCAATTGGCACCCATTCCTCTGCTGGCCCAGCCCAAGAGCTTCCCGCAGTGATCAGGATCTGCTGGTAACCTGCTCCAGGCTCCCTCTCCCTTTCACTCCCAAGGTATGCTTGGCAGGCTCTCATGGTTCATGGCCATCTGAAGATTTTGGTATGCAGTTCAAAAGTCTAGAAAAGAGACTACCCCGTACTAAGCATCCAGAAGCCAAAATGCAGCTGTAAAACAGTTTGTGCTGCCAGTTTGGGGTCTACGCTCCCTTTTCAGATTCTGCGTTTGCATTTCAGCCAGCTCGAGCTTCTCCCCCTGCTCTGCTCACTGAACCTGCTTCTTTGGTTCCCAATCTCCATCTCTGTGTGCTGTTGTCTCCAAGGGGAAATAAGATACAAGGAATTCCATGTTTTGACTTTGCTACAGAACCAGTTAACTCAGCTGCAAAGAAGGAAAAACTTTCACTTGAACTAATTGTTTTCCATGCAGTAAACAGAGCACATGCAATTCGTGAGGGGCACTAAAGCTCAATCCTCATGTGTCTTCACATGTTGATTATTTACAGTAATGCTTTCCAGATAAATAGAAGAACAGTCTCCACTCAAGTACAGAAGAAGCCAAGAACAATAAAACTGTATCTCAACAATTAGGTAAAAGTTTGACCATAGTACTT
The DNA here is from genome assembly GCA_013400175.1 of Phainopepla nitens. Classification (NCBI taxonomy): domain Eukaryota; kingdom Metazoa; phylum Chordata; class Aves; order Passeriformes; family Bombycillidae; genus Phainopepla; species Phainopepla nitens. Next base: position 192,356 of record VXBQ01014079.1, on the reverse strand, counting down.
GAGGGCATTAAAAACCTTTGGACCAAAACCTTGCAGAAGAAAAGCAAGTGTTTCTTAGTTAACAATTAATATTTAAACCTGAAGACTTTCGTCTAGACATCCAGCTGAAGAGGAAAATGACACAGTATTTATACAGCCAGTACCACACAATCCCCTGGTATTTTGATACAAAAAATACAGTCCATGTACATTTGCCATTTTTATGTCCCTATTGTAGATGAGACATGTGAAATTACTTTCTTAATATCATGAGCTAAGCCAGAATCACAACTGAAGAGTTCCTGCAAAACTACTTGTGTGTCAAAGGGAGTACATTGGGGCTTTTTAAAAATATTATTAAATAATAGTTAAAAACTCACCCTAAAAAACCAAAACCAACAACAGCTAAACTCAAAAAAATTTCTACTTTTTCCCCATTGTTTACCTTTGCACTAATCTGTTGGGTTAAGTAAACTAGCAAGACACCTGACTCTCAAGAGCCCTCATTACTGAATCATATGCAAGATATCTGCTTGCCAGGATAAGGAAAAAGCTGATCAACACAGAAGCAGTGCAAGACTTGTAAATGATCAGGTTATTAGGTTGAACCGGATAAAAGAAATATGATTAAAGACCATTTCTTTAATTAGAGGCACTAGTTAAAAATCATAAACAAGTTTCACCTTGCACCCTTATCCTGAAGGAAAGTGCATTCAGAAGGACTGTTGGCAGGCAGTGACTGTGTGAGAGAAGAGCCACTGATATTAAGAGCTCTCAGCACAAGAATACAAATAAACAAAATCTAGGGTCATTCATTTCAGAGTCTGTCCCAGCTTGTGAAGTGCCTCTAGAACTTAAGGTTTCCAGAATTATAAAATTAACTTTTTCTGTGTAATGATAAAGGCTACATCAACAGCAGCACTCAGCCAGCCTACAGATTACTCTCATGCAAGGTACACAGTTTTGTAGACACAAATATACCCTCCATTTGTTTGGTTCCAAAAGATCAAGATGCAAGAGGCCCACACCACACAGCCAGATCACTGTAAACATCTTGTCTAGTGCTGCTGCTTTCCTCCCCTGAAGACCTCTACATTTTCCAGCCTAAGCCAAACTGTTCACTGGCTTGCATATGCAGAGTTAGTCCTGTTTTATTAGGACACACTGAATGTATTTAATCCTTTGGTTGCACTTCTAAAATCTTTTAGAGTAAGATTACAGCAAGAAGAGTTTTGGTTATGTACTGTTAGATAACATGACACAACACAGACAAGAAACCATCAGTGTCACACTTTGTGTTCCCCCAAGTTTATCTGCTCTGTTAAAGGCTGTGAAAAAAGGAGATTAGCCTGAGCCTCATCCACACTAGTAATACAGCAAGCCTTTACATTTCATACCAGCCTGAAGTTATATGCCAGCAAAGGTGAAACAAGGCAACACCAGATTTGTCTGGCCCTTAAACTAAAGATTTCCTGGCACAATGCTTCTCAAAAAATATATATCATACTGAAAATAAAGGAGGACTGCTTCTCCAACTAGTCCATCTAGAGAAAGCAGACTGTAGGTTTTAGAACAGAAAACGATTGCTCCAGACCTCCTGAATTCATCTTTGGCAGGATGAGCCTTGGACTTTGTAGTCAAATGATGGGCCCCAGAGCACAAAATAGGTCTGAGGAGAAAAATCTCTTGTTTTGACAGGCTAACCACTGGTTTAGTATGACCACAGACTGTGGAAAGAAGAGATACAAAGAGCAGAAAAGCAAGAAACTCAGTAAAAACAATGAGCCACAAACATGAGAGTGGTATTAATAATCAAGTATGTGAGATGCAAAAATTCCTAGTGAGATGAGTAGGAAAAAGGAGCAAAACAATGAGACAAAAAGTAAACAATACAGCTAGGAAAAAAGTAGAGGAAAATAAGAGCTCTTATTTTTGACACAGCGATTTAAGATAGGCTCTGTTGGAGTCCAAATGCTAAGTGTCAGTAAATGGAGACAATCAGCAATGGCAGATGTCTGCAAGCCTGTTTTATCTAAGCAGCAGATCACAGAAGGTTGGAGAGTCAAATGCAAGCTGTTTGTGAAGTTTGCATCTTCTAAAAAGACAGAAGTCAAAACGACAAGGTAATTTGAAGACAATACAACCCAGACATAACCCTCCTCCTCCTCTTGGCATTCACTGTTTGAAAAGCACCACAAACAACAAATGAGGCAACCACTAAGAAAAGGAGGAATTCATCACACAGGAGACCCAGACATGAGTCATGACTTTCACATGCATTCAGGTAGTTACATGCATTCCAAGCAGAGTAAAGGTCTTTCAGATCATATCTGAAGAAAATTCTTTCCTTTCCCCCAAGAAGAGAGGCAAATTTGGTAATTTTACAGTTATAATTGATACACAGGATGTGATGAAGTCAGCCCATTGTTGGGGCCTTGAAGACTCTGCCTTCAAAGGTTTTGTTGAGTGTTTACAACAACCCTGTACTAGGCCCACCACCTCCTCCAGCCCTTCCTTTACCTCCTGGCTCCTTCTGCTCTCAGCCCCCATTTAACCCTTTCATTCCACACCAGTCACTCCCAGTTCTTGTTTAGCTCAGCTCTAAAAGGTGCTAACCAACTGCTAGCTCTGTGGGACAGATTTTTCTGCCCATGACCAGTAGGATGGCTGTCACAGAGGATAATTTATGCAACAGGATGGCCTAATCTGCTCGAGACAGAAGACATGCAGTTCCCATGGGCTCCTGTTGGCAGTCGTCCACCACCTGGGATTTAAAGAGGATACCAGAGAAAGAGGTTTTTTAAAAAAAAAAAGAAAAGCAACTACTGATACAGTGTAAACAAATAAAAAGCTTATTACAAAGAGTGAGAAATACAGAACTTAGCAAGGGAGAGGACTTCTGCATATGTTGCACTCTTTCTGTGGCTGCCACAATTACACCATTGTTTGACTGGAAGCATTATCTGAGACTGTCTTGATTATGAGCTCTGATTCCACAATAAGTTAAAAAAATAAAAAAGCTCTCTTGTGGACAACAGTACTTGAGCTGCTGGTCATATCTGCGTGCTGGACACGAGAAAAGAGTGAATCAGTTCTGCTCACTAAAAAGCCTTTGCACTCTCTGCAAGTGAGTCATTAATGGTCAAGTGTCTTCCCTGGTTCTAACAGAAGACTTGACACCTTTTACACAGGGAAAGGTCAGGATGGTTGGTGAGATTCCTGCAAAACACACTCTTCATAGCTGTTTCTACATCTTATCAGCCTTTTCACCCTTCAATTTGCTCTTCAGCCAGCAGGAGACAAAATGAAAAATAAAAGTAGCTCTGTGACCACTGAAGCTGACCTCCCATAAGTATTTTCCACAAGGCTGACTGACTTTGCAGGCTCACAAACTGTGAGCTTCAGTGGAGGCTCTCTTAAGAGGCAGGGCATGTATCAAGTCAGTCAACCCAACTCACAAATTTCCCTAATAAGCTCACTAGTGTAGCTTCTCACTCAGTGATTGCCTGTTTGTTTGTTTTTTTAAGGTGTCTCTATGTCTATCTGTTTTCATTTTCAGGAATTCTGTTGAAATTTTATGCATCTTTGAGGTATCTTCCTATCAAATTTCATTCAAGTAGGTCAGTTGCTTCAAAATGGACAGAGAGACGGACACTGATAACTACATAAAGCTCACCTTCTTCTGTGAACTATCTTCTTTCATTAACAAAATCCATTTTCCTGCTCAAGTCACTCTCTCTCCCTCTCCAGGACATTTAGCAAATGTCAGTATCTTGACAAGCTCCCTCTGCCTGAAGTAGAGCCAAGAGAGGGTTAGTTTCTGCTTTTCACATGTTCCCTCTAAGATCTCAAAAATAAATCCCCACAAGCAACAAAACAAACAAAAAACCCCAAACCAAAACACAAAAAAACCCAAACACAAACATGAACTACCAAACCCCATGGACCTCTGCTTCAGTTGCCTCTGAAATTTTTATTACTGCCTTGCACACACTGAAACTAGAGATGAAATAAAAAAAATCACCATTAGAAGTAACAAACTTCCACCTCACAGTAATGGAGAAGATTGAAGAGGAGAGAAGGGAGAATCCTCTTCCTTACTGCTAGCTGATCTTTCCTTTCTTGAGGTTCTCTCTTTCCTCTGCTAGTCCTAAATACTGCAGGCAGGAACACAAGGTCTTGATCCTCTAGGAGAAAAGGAAAGGTCCCTGTTGTCTCTTATTCCCTAAACCTAGCACCCTGCAGCTTGTCAGCAACTGGTAGCTGCTTGCCATACCCACCTACACCTCTTACCCACTGTCAGTAAGATGCCATTTAAAATGCTGCTGGCCAAAGCTCTGTCCCCTCAGGATCTGCTCTGGAGATCTCCTCTCAGTCACTTCCCATAAGCCTCCTGTGCGCTGTCAGTGTTTGGGTTTGGTTTACAATATGCCAGTATAAAAGTGCTTGGGAAGAAGGAACTGTCAAAAACTGCATCTGAATCCCCTACACAACCCAGTTCTCCTGTCCTTTTTTTCTCTGGCCAGTCTGGACCAATCTCGGGCGATGCCAGGTGGATGGACAGTGGCTCAGCAGAGAAGGCCTGCAAACAAGCAGCACCACAAGCTGCCTCCACACAAAACACAGTGTCTCCCTTCTATTTGCAGGTGCTGCTCAGGGCACAGCATGCCAGGGAGCATTGGCCACATTGGCATTAAATGGTTTGTCCTGCTGCATCACTCTGCCACCATCACCTACCTCACTTTGCACCTAGCAAACCCCTGCGTGCAAACTGCTCTGCTGCAGATCCAAAAGCCATTGCACAGACCACAGCTATCATCTAAAAATAATACTGGAGATGGTGATCCCACTGATAATCACATCATTAGAGAAGAATCAAGCTTTTCCTTGTCCAAGCAGATAAACAGCAGGTCTCTGCAGCATCTTGAGCCTTCCTTTGCAGTCAAACAGTATCTGCTGCTGAAATAATGGAAAAAGTTTCATTCCTGACTGCCACACCAACACACTTCTTTTAACAAGCAAGGTAGGGGCATGCAATTCCTGCTTGGCAAGCCTGTCCTCTCCAGCCAGCTGTTATTTCAGGCACGTTTGTTATGTGCACTTTTTCACAGGCCCAGCCACACAGTCACCTGTCACAGTACCCAGGTGTTGGCATCTCAAAACATCTCTTCGTAGCTGTGGGCTTTCTAATCACACAAGACAGCAGGGGGAATGAGGGATCCACGTTCCCTGTCACCATCTCTGAATGAACTCATACAAGAATACCATCCCTCACCCTGAGCTCTTTTCCTTCTGACTCAGAAGCACAGACCAAAATCTGGCACAATCAGGTTGTCCTGCAATGAGTATCTCTGCCTTGCTATGACTAATGGCCCTTCCAGGACTGTCACCAGCCCTGTCTCAGAGACAGCTTTTAAAATTTCTGACATGCTGAGTCCTTTCCCCCACACTGCAAAAACAGCAGCACAGCTTGCCTGCCTGTCTTGGATTCGTGAACCCCCTGAAACAAATGCAAGGCAGAACTGTGTAAGAGCCATAAAGTCACTGGTTATATGCCTTAATAAGCTCAGAGGATTCCTATGCAGCTAACCAGAAAGGGCAAATTACTATCATGTAAAGCAGGGCAGCTCAGACCAGGGGAATATCCCCAAACCTGGTACCAAGTACATGTTGTCACAGGACAGAACAAAAGGCCACTTGCAGCTTGGCATTACTGAAACTGCTGGACATGCCTGACAAGGAGACCTTTGCATAGGCACAGCACAACCACAGGGCACATCAGAGACAGCACTGCATGGAGAAGTAGGCCACAGGATCATTAGCCCAACCATAGCTTTTTGCCACAAGCAAAAGTCTGTTCAATCCTGCCAATCTTCCCAATGTGACTTAAAGGGGGAAAAAAGAAGCAACAAGAAAAGGTGGGCAGTTTGCATTTACTAAATATATTGCCCATTACCTCAGAGGATGGCCATATGGAGGATCATAAAGAAACACGAACTATTACCAACGTTAGTGCCTTTCTAATACCAAAGAAAGATGAAGGTGAATGTCAGCATAACACAGAAGAGCAGAGTTTCCATTTCTGCCAGCAGAAAAGCAGCTGTTGAAGATGCTTAGAGGAGCAGCACTTCTGAGAATCAAAGTGAGGGTTCAGTGGGTGTTTTAGCCAGGTCTAAATAACTGCTGTTGAAATGTGGCCAAAGACTGAATTTATCCATCCTCTGCCTCCCTAACAGGGCCAATGGCAGATCACCACAGTAGAGAGGATCCCTGCTGCAGAGCAGCACCTCAAACAGCAGAGCCACTGCTCAGGGACACTCAGTACTGGATGCTCCCACTAGCCAGATGAGGCTGACCTGGCCCAGCAGGCTGGAAGGATGGAAAGATCCCCAACCATAGCAAAACAACTCTGGCAGATGAAACCTTCCAAGTTCCCTTCTGGCACACCACAACTCTGCAACAGTTACCCAAGTTCATTCTTAAAGAGGTGCTATATTTTTGCTAGCTAATATTTGCAGGGTGGCAGGGAAATTCTCAGAAAGGCAGTGACAGGTCCCAGTCACAGAGATGCCTTGACTTTGATGAAGAGATCTGCCACTCTCCTCCCCAGGGTTCACTGGACATTTTCAGACCAGGCTTTCCATCTGCTGCCCAGCTGCAGAGATGCAAGTTCAAAGTCTTACAGCATTTTGTGTAATTATGAGTGCCACTCACAAACAAAATTTTATCGGCAGGAAAATGTGCTATATAGATGAGAGACTGGAGTTCACGGTGGTACAATCATCACATAAAGAGCAGCCCTTAACCCAGCCTGCAGTTATTTAGTGGTGTTCTGAGCAAGTACACCACGTACTTTGATCTCTGCTGCCTCCTGCCAAAATTGTGGATATTAGCAAGCCAAAAAAACAAGAGTCACAAAGATATGGCAGACAAAATACATCCTATGGTTACACAAGCAGCTTTCCTCCTGAAGGAACCTGCTGCGTTTCAGGAGACACAGCAGTGCAGTTGTAACTAACTACCTTTACCTTAGTCAAAAACATTGTTTTAAACATACAGATGAGGAGCCTTCTTATCTATACCTGAGATTCACTTCAATTTTCTTACATGAGAACTGAAGTGAAACTGAACTTTACTGTTCAGTTCACAGACTACCTGAAGTGATGCTCTGAAAGGGCGTGAATCCAGCCAGAGCCCTGATGAAGCACAGTAACTCCACATCGGTGCAGTCTGAGCTGTGGTCACAGCCTGGGACTCACTGTTACAGGGGTGTTAGCCACAGTGACAGTCACACTGAGTTATTCCTCTTTGCCACATATGATGAATCATGCCTCAAGTCACAGTGCTTCAAGCAAACTCTTTAATTCGGGATGAAACCGGTCTTTAAGAAGAACATGCTTCTGCCAGATTTTGGCTCAAAACCACCTTATTAGAGAGAGACAGATTCCACAGACTTGTCACATAGTTAACATTCACTTAAATCCCGTGTTTTTAAAGAAAATAACAGCTGAGAAAACTATGTGATAATTAAGCTGCAGGCATGGGAAGCAGACAGATAGTTGAGATGGTCAAATAACCTTTATTCTGCCCTGTAGAGACAAACTACGATAGAAAAATGATTAATGTCAGAAGCTTTTCATTACAAATTGTATCCAGTTCATTTTGAAATATATTAATTTCTTATTTCCTTCTACCTCAAACCGAGAGGGAGCACATAGCTAAGGTGTGCTGCTAAGATTCTGCTTCTACAGCTGCTACTGAACATGGCGAGATTCCTTCTCCCTGTGATGTTTATCCTGATTTTATTACAACATTATTGGAATTCTTCTGCCTGTAATCTACTAATAAATGCACTCGAGTTAACAAACTTTTGTGCTCTGATTACAAGTGAAACTGCAATGACTAGTCATAGAGACAGATAAACTTGGACTCTGGAAAGAACAAAATATAATAGCTCATCATTTTCTCTGCAATCCACCTTAGTTATAAGAAAGGTCTTTGACGATCCTGGGCAGCCTTGACTTATTTTAACCTGAAAAATCAGACACTCCTGCAGAGCACAGTGTGTTCTCCTGAATGTTTGTTCAGTGCTAGGCAGTAAAACTCCACCTCCTGATTTAAAGGACACATTTCTTGCAGCCCAGCCTTAGACCACCGGGTCTGTGGTACAGCTCTGCCAGGCCAGGGGGCACAGGCCCTGAGCAAGAAAGCCCTCCCTGACAGCAGAAGCAGTCAGGACACAGCAAATGTCTGCAAGGTATATGGAAGTAGGCAGCAGTCACCAGAGGCAGCAAGGACAACAGCACTTTGGAGAGGACAAGAGACAAATGCTGTCAGGGTTTCAGGGGGAAACACAGGAACCTTTGGTGCAGAGATCTGCCAAGTCCAGCACTGCCCCACTGCAGGGCTTCTCTATGAACTCGCTGGGCTCTGATGAAATCAGGCTAAGGCAACACCAAAGCAGATGAAGTTTGGCTACATGCTCATTTCTCAAGATCCTACATTACCACTCTGGTTTTTGAGTGGGCAGCTGTCAATCTCTGGTGTGCAGTGAGATAATACCAGCCTTTTGACAGACAGAGTATACATTTAAGATCTAAAAAAAGCTGTGAGAGTTTTATATAGACAAACTATGGAAAGGAAATGAGTAAAAGATGCATCCCTATCCAAGTGCTCTTAAAGAAAACGTAGGCAGTCAAAGCTGTTCTCCCCCACTCTTATGTATTGTGCCACTCAAGACATATTATTTTAGGATTATTTCTGGTGCACTGACTAGAGAGTATAGCCACAAATGCTGCTATTCCACATGCAATCCAGATGTACAGTTGCTTCCACGCTCTCCTCCTTTTTTCTTTCCTCCTTTTCTACTTCCCATTCGTCTGACTAATGTATAAACTGTCTGAGGCAGGGAGCATCTTGCACAGTCTTCAGAGCAGGTATAACATTTTTATTGGCATGTATAGGGTTGTAGAGACTCACAGCTACCATACAGATAATCCTACCACCTGACCACTGCTCACAGCTGGGTACCACAACAACCAGAGAACAAAATGGTTCTGAGGTGTGCTTGTTTCCATTTAGTTTATGTACCTCGGCCTGCAGGTGAAATGGAGCAAGCACCAGGACTTCCATCTACTAAAGGTATTGAGACAATGTGGAAAACACACAGTTCAACACAATCCTGCATCTGGCTCCCTAGGGCAGCAACAGCCAAGCCTTAGCCTCGGTGTGGCTGAAGGGGATTTGGGATGGGCTCTACCAACAGCAAATTACACAGCTTTTAAAGTAGATCTGGTGCTCTCAACACCTTGAAAAGAAGAACAGAATTCAAAAGAGGCATAGCATCTGTAATCATTGACAAACTCCTCACCTCCTCCTTCTGCAGAAGTATTGAGAAGTATTTTAGTGGACGCCTCCCAGAAGGACACATCCATCTGCATCCCTGTGATATTAAGCACAATGCACCCCATGGCATCTGTGACCTACAGCCACAGATCAGCATCTCACTATCTCTGACCTTCAACAAATGCAAACTGCAATTTGTACTTTATACAGAATACACCATATCAAACCAGAAGTCATCATACTCCATCCATGCTCTCCACGGGGTGAAAAAGACATACTGACTCCATGAACCATACAATCCAGGTCATGAACAGGTTGCTTGGCCGAGTGCAGTCCTTGCTGAGTGTCACAGAACATACACATCAAGGTGGGAGAAGTCACAGGTGTCTACACTGCTGGACTCAAGACCACCACTGGAGATGTGGAAAGTACGTATTGCGGCATAGACAGGAAACAGAGTAAAGAGATGAGAAAGAGGGAGCCAACTTCATTAAAACCCTTTCCAGGCATGACAAAAGTAGTAACCAGGTGGTCAGAGCTTTCAAAGACAAGGCCTGGTTCCCCTCATCCCAGCTGAAACACACTCCCTCTTCCTTCCCGCTGCCCACAGATTTGCACCGAACCTCCTTCTCCACTGTTCCCGCACGGGAAGACTGGCTCACCTGTCCCGGGCAGCATCACACGAGTCCCACGTCCCTGCTGAGCCACGTCTTCTGGCCAGCTGCCTCACTGCCACCCTCCAGCTCACTCCAAACCTCCTTCAGCCCCGTCCCCTCACAGGTCACCTTGCTCCCTGTCACCACCCCCAAAAGACACCTGCATCTCCACCCGCAGGCCCCTGCGCACCTGCCAGCTCCAGCCCTCTGCCCTCACTACAGCCACCTCTCCCTTGGTGTCCAGTCAAACACCTTTCCCTTCGTCCTGCAGCCACTGCGCCGCACAAAGCCCCCGAAGGCAGCACTGCCACCCGCGCCTGGATCCCTAAACCACCTCTCCATCCCCACGCTGCACAGGAACCCCCAAACCCAGAGCTCTGCATCTCCTCCAGCTTGAGTCAACCCAGGGGGCTCCCCAAACCTTAGACGGGCCCNCGCCGGACTCCCTGCCCCAAGGGCTGGCGCAGCCCCCCGGCCTCACAGCCGCCCCCTTTCCCAGGGACGCAGCTCCCCGGCACGGCACGGCGCGACCCCAGACCCCCCCGAGCGGCCCCCCCCCACCCGGGCNGGGGTCTGCGCGCAGGGAGCTGCCATCTTGAGTGTGGCACAGCGGGGCGAGAGCCTGCGGTCCTACTGGGGCCGCCATGTTGTGAGTGGCGGAACTGGCTGGAGAGGGGTGCGGGGGCTGCACACCCACACACCCACACTCACACCCACCCACACACACACCCCCACACACACCCGCAATGGAACCCCGTGAGCACCACCGGGCACTGCGGAAAGGGCGTTCACAGGCATCCTCCTCCTCCGCCACAGCCTCCCTGTGGCCGCCAGGCACTCATCCGCCATTCAGCTGGTCACTCCTGCTCAGCATGACCCCTGCTCAGCCTCCTCTCCAGTGCACTCACGTTGTCCCAAATCCCAGCACCCGGACCTGGGGCACACCGGGAGGTGTGGCATGGAGAGGGTGCTGGAATGGCAGCAGTGGCATGGCACTGGACTCAGGGCATCCAGTGGGTAGCAATGTGTTGGTGCCAGGCCATTGGGAGTCATTAGCAGCATGGAGAAGAGGATCTCCCGCTGCACCTGTGTCCCAGCATGTCCCCACAGAGTGATCGTGCACACTCCCAGCAGGAGTGGGGGCATCAGCACTTGGCATTCATTCACAGCTTGAGACAGGCAGCCCGTGTTTCTGGGGCAGTGTCAGAGGGTTTCCCCACTGCTGCTCACAGCGTGCCAGATAGCCTCCATGCCGGATTACCATGATGAGGTTCATCAGATGCTCAGATAACATGTCAAGAAAGGCCAGAAAAAAAAATTTATTTAGCAGCTGCCCTGACTTTTTTCTATGTGGATCAGCTCATCCACATGCTGCTGGTGTGGGCCAGCAGGTGTTCACCCATCACACCTTCACCATGCTCGCTCCTCTTCCTGTGGCAGCCAGATCCTGGCCTCCCCCCAGCCCTTGGCCAAGCCCTCCCGCTGGGACTGCCAGTGCTTCAGGAGCCCAGCAGCCTCCCCAGCCCCTACGCAGGCTCTGCTGCAGACCAACGTGACATCTTTGGTGTGGTTACCATTTGAAGTGAGGTCGTAAACGTGCTGGAGCACTGACATTTCCGCCACACACGGTTATTGAAAGAGCTTTATTCCTGTTCCCAGCTAGCCCTGAAATTAGAGGCACAGCAGGGAGAAGGCATGGAGTTCACGGGAGCACAGGACAAGCCCAGATCAGGTGTGACTCATTGTTGGAGAACAATTAACGCTTGCTGCTCTTCCCAAGCAGGGATGCGTCTGGCTCCAACTCTCTGCAATGAGGTTTCCTTCCTGTTGCAATGGGAAATGGAGGCCAGGCTGGCCACAGCTTGGCAGCAGCTCCTCTGCTCCCCAGTGAGACCAAGGCAGGCTGCGGACTTGCTGTGGTTTTGGGGAGGGCTGGCAGGCACTGGCTGCAGTGACCATTTCCAGAGTGATGTGAGCTGTTGAGATGACTTGAGTCCTCAGGGGGAGATTCCAGCTACAACCTAGAAACCTAGAAACCCTGCTGAGCTGAACTGTCAGCTGGCATAAAGCCATGTCGTTCTGAAGAGGGAATCCACTGCTATAAGCTCAGGGAGGCTGGAGGGAAGGTCTGTCTTGAGGATGGTTTGCCAATTCTACAAGCCCAGAGCAAACCTCTTACTCTGTCCAGAAGCAATAAACTGCACCATGTCCCAATCCCCAGGGCAGGGGAAGAGCTGATGTGAGATGGCAATAGCACTTCAGGGGGTCTCTGTGCTCCATTGCCCCTCTACTACGGCTGGGGACAGGAAAAAAAGGAGTGGCCAAACAGCTGAGGCTTTGCTGCCATGGTACCAAGCTTGGCTTTGTGTGGCTGCTGCCCCAAAATATGGGGCCACAGAGCTCCCTGCCCTGCCAGGACTCCTCAAACTGCCAAGGCAGGAAGAGTGAACAGCAAGAACAGGGAAAGGGCAGTGTTCAGGGAAAGGGCAGTTTTGGGGTACTACAGCGCATCATTTTACAAACATTGCCATGCTCCCAAGCATGCCAGAGGCACCTTGGACCCAAAAGACTGCTATAGGAACTTTTCTGAAAGTCCTCACAGCTCTTTTGGGTGTAGAAGAAAAGCTAAGGGGCTTAAGAAAAGGAGAGAGCAGAGATGTCTTCTTGTGGCTTCTCTCCACTCCCAGCAGTAGTGACATCTGTTTTGTTTCATGTGCTTATCTGTTACTTTAATTGTGCTTTAGCAAGAGATCTAATAATGCCCAGGAAACAGATATACAAGTTTGAACATGTTTTCCTACTTTCTGCTCTGCTATTAATTATTTCAGAGCTCTTTTACCACTTTCTAGCAGTAGCTACGTGTGGTTGGAAACGTTATCCTTTGCCTGTTGCAGCTTTGGCAGAAGCAAACCTGCTGTGGATACAGCTTGGCACTTCAAGAAGTACCTTTTGGGTTTGGCTGCTCTCTCTGAAGGAGCAGAATGGGTAAAGTGTCTCTCCTCAGGCATGTGGCTGATATGAGGATGCTGCTGCCCTAGAGATTTCACACGTATCCCTGACTGGAGGGAGGATGGCCTCTCATCCACTGGGCCACGGGGCTCTCTGAGCAGCCACGTCATGTGGCTTTGTTAGAAACATGCTTGTCCCACCAAGGGATATTCATCAGCAAACAGAGAACCTGGATGCAGCTGACAGAACGCAGGGGCTTTAGTCCAGGACTTGGGCTCTTTTCTCCCCTCAGCTAGGCTGCAGCACACTCAAGCTGCTCTCCTTCAGGGTAGGAGAGGCCTCATGGCAGACCCAAGATAACAATATGAACCTGCCTGGCCATGAAGATAAACAGCACCCATGGGTGTAGGAAGGGTCATCCAGTGTCACCCTCCCAGGCCCCACAAGAGTGTCACTCTGAGCACAGCACAATCACCTTTTGTCACTTGCCGTGGGACTTTGCAGCCCCAAGAACCTCTTGGGGAAGGCTGCCATTGAACACCCAGGGGTTTCAGAACTCACGCCATTCCTTACACTCTTCCTCCTTCTCCTGGCCCCTTTGCTCACCCTCACCTTGATGCTTAGTCAGTCACAAAGCCCACACTTTTCTCTTCCAAGGCAAGCATGAGCCCCACGTACCAGCCCAGCCCAGAGAAACAGAAACAGAGATCAGCCAGAAGCACAACCCACAGCTGCTTTTTAAAAAAATCACTGCATTTATTTTTCAATCTTCCTCTGCTGTTTGCATTGCTGCTATTCAGAGCCTGAGTTAATGCCTTGACAGCTCTGTGACAAGGGGAGCTACTGGAGAGTGTTTAGTGGAGGGCCACAAAGATGGTGAAGGATTTAGAGCATCTCTTATGAGGAGAGACTGTGAGAGCCAGGCCTGTTCAGTCTGGAGAATAGAAGACTGAGAGGGGATCTCATCAATGCATACAAATGTCTCAAGGGCATGGTGCTAGGCTCTTTTCAGTGGTACCCAGCAACAGGACAAGGAGCAGTGGCCATAAACTTAACCACAAGAAGTTCCATCTCAACATGAGGAAGAAATTCTTCACACTGAGGGTGGCAAAGCACTGGAACAGGCTGCCCAGGCAGTTTGTGGAGTCTCCCTCTCTGAAGATACTCAAAACTCACCTGGACACATTCTTGTGTAACCTGCTCTAGTGACCCTGCCTCAGCAGGGGGGCTGGAATAGATGACCTCCAGAGGTCCTTCCAACCCTAAGAATTCTGTGATTTCTGTATCTTCTTCCCCGTGTCAAAGGGGGCACAGAGAAGATTGTTCCCTAAAGCTGCAGTTTCATGGTTCTACTGTGGGGACCAGAGATGTGGGACAAGGGTGACAGTGCTCAGAGGAATGAAAAAATTAGAGCTAAAAACAATTAGCTATTTCTTTCCTGGGTTGTGGCAAACACGGAGTGAATAGAACCTGAAAGCAAGGGATGCCTAGTCCAAGCATTGGTCTGTGGACTTTGGGATGGTCACTGTCATGGTGCAAGAGAACAGGTCCCTTCACACCTGCCAAGACATGATCTAGCTCTTGGGAAGAGGTTACTGTGGTAATTAAATTTAAGGCAGGAATGTGGTTTGGTAGCTGGTACAATGGCAGGATATCTGCTTTTGGAGGTAGAACTGTGCTCTGAGCCCCAAGGGAGAGAGCCTCATGCCTCATGGGGCCAAACCCAGTGAGGCCCAGACAGGCTGGACCAAAGGAAGGCACAGGCATCCCTCAGGGCAAGAGGGTCATGGGAAGGCTGAGACATGGCCAGCAGTAGATAGGGATGGCTCAGGACAAGCCAAAGTGCTGCAAGCCAGACACACGGAGTCAGATCCTGATTCTACAGTGGAAGAAGGCTGCAGAGAAGATGCTAGGTGGGGGAGCAGATCTGGGCTGGACTGTGTTGGGCTGTGCCTCTGACCCTGCTCAGGGGACGTGGGATTGGTGGTGGCAGGAGGCCAGAGGGGTGTGATGGCTCCTGAGGTAGTCTCCGCTCACAGTCCTTTGTTAAAATAGACGTACGGCACTTTGTCCCCGTGCTTTGCCACGATACTGTCACGCAGCTCCACCTCAAGGTCAGCCAGTGCAAGGGAGCTGTGGAGAGGGGGAGACACACTGAGAGCCATGATCCTCCTCCCCAGGCACCAGTCGAGTCACCCTCCCTCCCCCTTGCCATTTGAGGTCCTCTGTAGTCCCTGAGATCTTGCAGGCTCATGGCAAGACCCACCAGCCTTCCCTCCCAGTGCTGGAAGGCAGAGAGCTGCCCATGGAGCTGGGTGTCCTGCTGCTCCCAGCAGAGCTCACAGAGCAGGGGAACCACATGCTCTCCTGCTGCCCTGGGCACCAGGCACCAGCATGTACAGGCAGGCACTGCCTTGGTTTGAAGGGTAGGTGCCCATCATGCTTCTCCTGGGATGAGCAGAGAAGAACTAGGGGAGGAAGAAGGCTCCTGAGATCCCATACAGGAGGGAAAAGCAGTGGAACAGGTACCATCGCTGGGGAAAGAGGGCGCAGGCTGCTGGCACCATGAACAGGAGGCTGTGGGATAGAGAGGAGCAGAGCATTAGTCTTGGGGATCTCAGCCTGTTTGCCCTCCAGCCATAGGGATTTCAGCCCAAGAGGTGCTGCTCACAGCCCATGACTCCCAATGACTGGGGAAAGCCCAAGGTGAAAGGTAAGCAGCTTTGAAATCTCTTCTGGGAAAGAGGTATTCTTTTCAAGCATCTCTTTGGAGCCATACTCCAGGGCACTCATGGGCAGTGAGTGATACTGCAGTGAGTGCAGTGAGATACTTACAAGCCCCCACAGAGCAGCACCTGCAGAGGCGCATGGAGAACCCGGATCCGCTGCAAGAGAAGAGCCACGAATGAGTCCCTGGCCTCACCACAAGATCCACTCACAGGGTGGGCAGACTCCTCCCCTCAAGGGGGCTGAATGCCCAACACCTCTGGTGTGCACCAACCCTGCCACCCTCCCATAGCCTTCCAATGTCACTTGAGAAGCCATTGGTATATCAATGACTGAAACAGGGAGCAAAGCAAGCCGGGCTCTGCACCTCCCCATTTGATCCCCAGCATATCAGCAGCCGGGAAGCAGGGCTGGGGCACCACAGAACCCACTGCCAGGAGAAACATGCACTCACCTGCATGAAGGTGAATTTCTCCAGGCGCTCCATGATGATGGGCAAAATAACTAGGTACAGAGAGCAAAGGTCAGCCCAGATCCCAGAAAAGCTATCCTGCTAGCCAGCCTGCAGGGCCGTCCTAGCAGGACACCATGGCAGCAGCTAGCTATGCTGGGGGCTACTGGGTGTTTGCTGACAGCAAGGACCGACACAAGACCCCCACACATCCATCACCCAGGCAGCATGGTCTGTGTTCCTCATGCTCCTGTCCTTCCTTCTGGGCTTGCAGCATGTCAAGGGTCTCAGAAGCAGAGGGGGTGCCGGGCTGCAGGGTGAGGGGCTAGGGCCAGAGAGCACAAGATGCATCCTTGTGGAGCCACACTGCAATAGGAGCACTCCCTGTCTCCCAGGCTGAGGTTTGGCATGGAGGGGGCTGGGGGGCCTCTCATGGGAATGGCTGGATGAGGAGAGCAAATGCCACTGGGATGCAGGGCCACCCTCCCTCTTCTTCATGAGGGAAACTGAAGCAGGGGAGGGCAAGGAGGTGGGTCCTGGTGAGTCCCCAGTTCAGTTGTGCACCTCCTGGCCCGCACTCACTCATGCCCGGTGCTGCCATGGTGATCCTGGAGAGCACGACCTGCGCGATGCCTTTCACTGCCGCCCTCTGCAAGCAAAACCAGCAGGTGAGCCCCGGCAGCGCCGTGCCCCAACCCGAATCCCCATCCCCGGGCTCACCCTGGAGCGGCCCAGCTCGTTGTTGTTCTCGTCTGTCACTGTGATCCCGTTGATGATCTCCCTGAAGGGGACAGGGAGCTGTGAGTGGAGGACGGGATGGCCAGGAAAGCATGAGGACACAGCAACGGGGTGAGGGGGTGCCGGGGCAGTCCTCTAGGTGCAGCAGCCCCGGATGCCCCCAGGGCACAGGGCTCCAGCACCCTGGGGCACCGCGGTCCCCAGCCCAGCCGATGCTGCCATCTTCAGGGCACAGCTGCACGCAGGATCTGGCCGGGCTAGGGACAGACACTGCCTGGGATACGCAGCTGAGGCAGGGCACAGTGCCCCACACAGCACCTTGCGCCCTGACTTGTGGGAAGCCCCAAGCAGCAGACACAGGCCACCACAAGGACCCCAGCTGGAGTGTCCCAGCATCAGGATATCATGGACTGGGGTTCTTCCACGACATGCAGGAGATTTTTGGGTCTGAGGGATCTTCCAGCAGATTCCAGAGCAGCTATCCCCGGCCAAAAATCCCCCTCTTGCTCTAGGTGGAAGCTGAGCCATCCCACCCAGCAGCCTCCACCACAGACACAGCAAATGCACAGACCCCAGTTCACCTCAATCCGGCTCCCAGGATGGAAATCCAAGGCAGGGAGGCCAGGTAGCCCAGGAGCCTGGCTGCCACCAGCTTGCATTTGGAGGGAGCTGGGTCCCTCAAGCACCCCAGCCACGTATGACACTTACTGTTGCCGCATCATGGGGATATTGACACAGTTGGCAGCAGCCACAGCTACAAAGGGGACCCAGCGGGCCAGCAAGGGGGGGGCTCGCTGCGGGAAACAGGCTGGCATCAGCACAGGAAAGGAGGATGTGCCCAGCTGCCTCACCTGGCCCTGGCCTGGCATACCTTGGTGTAGAGGTTGAGTCCCACTGCGGTGGCCAGGGCTGCACCGGTGGCCGTGGCATAAGCCACCCCGATTTGCCTGGACAGCGATTTCAAAGAAGGAAGACAACAGAATCACCAACTCTGACTCAGCCCTGTTCCTTCTGTGCCCAAGACACGGCATAGGGGGGTTTTTACAAGGCATCCAGGGGTGCTTCAGACGGACACACTCCATCCTGTGGGGCTCGCTCACCTCAGAGAGATGGGGGAGGCAGCGTTGCGGTTGGTGTAGTTGACAAAGGCATTGAACGACTGGTTCACCCACTGCCAGAAAACCACAGCAGGCACTGTCCTGCGGAGGGAAGGGACCAGGAGAGCACCTGAGGGCTGTCAGGGACACCTGGCCTGTGCCCATGGCCAGGCTTGGAAGGGAGACAGCCAAGATGCCTGCAATCCACTCATCGTGGTGTCTCCAAAGGGAAACTGAGGAACTGTGGCAAAGTGACAAGCCAGTGGCAGAGCTGGGAAGTGATCCCAGGAGTTCTGGTTGCCCTGAGGAGCATAGGAAGGGGGGGGCCCACTCCTGCAAAGCACTTGGGCAGGGGTGGGAGACACAGCTCTCAGCAGGGTGGCAGCCATCCTCTGCTGAGCTGAGATAAGCCTTTGTCAAAGCAAGCAGCAAGGAGGGGACACATGAGGAGAGAAGTGGCTCTGGGGAATGAGAGTGCCTGGGTTTCTACTGGTGTCTCAGGGACACTGACATGGGCAGGAAGGGACACAGGGAGATGTGGGTCTAAGCACGCTTTGGAATGCAGGGGGGTGGAGAAGGGAAATGGGAAATGTGGGGAGCTGTCAGCAGGGGCTGGGGATGCTGAAGCAGCCTGGCCAAGGTGCACATTTGGTCCTCAGTTCCAAAGACTGCTATGGGCCACAGCCCAAGAGCAGGAGCCAGGTAGGATTTCATTGCATTAATCATTACAGGGGCTCTGGGAAGAGGATTTGGTTGCATTAATCATTATAGGGGCTCTGGGAAGAGTTCATCTGAGCTCAGGGTGAGGTGAAACCATCCCCAGCCTTGCCAGGGGCCAGGGGGATCTGTGAGGCTTCTGCCGCAGGCTGGGTGCTGGGGACAGAGCCCAGAGACATTGGGATTGAGCATGGGACACAGACACGGCAGCCATGGGCATGCCTTGGGCAGCACCAGACTGGCCGTGCTCTGGCCACTGGAGACCTCAAGAGGGGCTGGGGCTGTCAGGGCTGTCCCCAACCTGGTGTACCTAGGAGCTCACCGATAGAACTGGAGCATGCAGCCAGTGATGGCCATGCCCCCCGGCACCTGGAAGGACATCCTCCCAATGAAGTTCATCTTCTCACCACTGTCAGGGTGGAAGGCTGAGTCGTACAGCTTCTTGGCATAGAGCAGCTGCTCCTGGCTGCTTCCTGGTGGCACCAGCCCGGCCCTGCAAGCCCAAAGCCCATCAGGGGAAGCTGCACAGACCCGCCAGCACCCAGCACTGCCAAGGCACAGAGCTCCAGGCACCATATGAAATGCAGAGGAAACACCTCCCAAGAAGGATGCATGTCACAGCTTGAGGTTCCCGGGAGAAGCCTGGGAAATCCCCCCAAAACTACCTCCAACAGATGTTACATCACAGCACACCTGCTTGGGAATGACTGCCTCCATCCCCCTGCAAGCCTGCACAGTGGCTGGGATGGCCATCAACACAGGGACGGCACGTGCCCCATCTGTACCCTTGCCCCTCACCTGCAGCCCTCCACCAGGGCCTTGGCCCGGTCCAGCTCCTCCTCTGGCACCAGCACAGTCCGAGGGTCGGTGATGTTGAGGAAGTGCTTCAGGCGCCCCACAAAGGTGCTCTGGTCCCAGCGTGGGGAGTCGATGTTGAAGCCAAGGGAAACTGTGGCCATCTTGGTGTAGGTCTGGGCAGGGGGAAAAGGCTGCTCAGTAGGATCCTGCCTCGCTTGCTTAGAGTGCACGCCTGCCACGGCCACAGGAGCAGCCAGCAGGGTGAGAGCCACGGAAGGTTTATGTTTAACAGGACAATTGGACTTTCAGCAGCCCTGAGCCCAGGAGGCCCCTGCACTCCTGCTGTCGGCAGAACACTGCAGTCAGGCTGCTCCTTCACCCATTACCCTGCTTGCCTGGAATCCCCCCACTTGTGCTGCACTCCACAGCACCTGGCACCCCCTCCTCGGGGTGGTATGGTGCTGTAGGGCCCAGCTCAACCCTCCACAAGGCTGCCCTGCAGGCACTCCTACAGGGGCACTACTCTGCAGCCCCTGTGTGTGCAGAGCACAGCACCCCCACATTGTGCTGTGCCACCCACGGCACCATCCTGCACATCCCTCTAATGCTGCTCTGCACTGCCATGGCACTGCCCTGCGTGCTCCACGGCGTGCTGCACCACATGCCCGCTGTTGCACAGCACAGAATTACAGAATGAATTAGGTGGGAAAATACTGAGATCATCTGAGTCCAGCCTATGACCAAACACCACCGTGTCAACTACAGCAGGGCAACAAGTGCCATGCTCAGTCTTTCCTTAAACATCTCCAGGGATTGTGACTCCACCACCTCCCTCGGCAGCCCTTTCCAGTATCTAACCACCCTTCTGTAAAGAAATTCCTACTACTGTCTAACCTGACCCTCCCCTGGCACAGCTTCAGACTACATCCTCTCGTCCTGTCGCCGGTTGCGTGGGAGAAGAGGCCCATTCCCACCTGGCTACAATCTCATTTCCAAGGTAGTTGTCGATAAGGTCCCCCTGAGCCTTTTCTCCAGGTTAAACACTCCCAGCTCCTTCAGCCACTCCTCATAAAACTTGAGCTCCAGACCCTTCACCAATTTCCTTGCCCTTCTCTGTAAAGCACAGCTCAGCTCGGCACAGC
>VXBQ01014079.1:138218-171630 GCA_013400175.1 Phainopepla nitens | reverse complement strand
CCACGTGCCCCCCCCGGCCCTCCCAGGCCGCTCCCCCGCCTCCCGCGCTCCGACGCGTGGCCGCCCTCAGCCAATCACAGAGCCCCGAGCGGCCGCGCCCACCTCTCCCGCGGGGCCGCCCTCGTACGCACGCACCGCTTGGGGGCGGGGCCGCCGCTGGCTCCTCCCCCGGCGCGGGCACGTCGGCGCGCGGGTGGGTGTGACGCAGTTGCCCATGGTAACCCCGGGCCGCGCCGAGGATGGTGAGCGGGGCCAGCNAGCGGGGGCCAGCGGGGGCCAGCGGGGCCGGGGGCGCCTGAGGCCGCGGATGATCCCCCGCGGAGCGTGGGGTGATGCGGGCCGGAGGGTCTGTCGGGCCCGGCGGGGCTCATGGCAGGCACGGGCAGGCCTCGGGCCATGAGAGGGGGTGCCGAGGCGATGGAACCGGGAGGTTCCAGGCTCTGCTCGGTGCCGTCGGGCAGTAGGACGGGAGGCAACGGGCAGAAACCGATGCACGGGAAATTCCACCTGAACACGGGAAAGAACTTTGCTGTGCGGCTGAGCACACACTGGAACAGATCGGCCAGAGAGTTTGTGGAGCCTCCCTCACTGGAGGTATTCCAGAACCATCTGGACGCGATCCTGTGCCATGTGCCCAGGGATGACCCTGCCTGGGCCCTGGGCGGGGGGCTGGACCAGATGACCGACTGTGGTCCCTTGCAGGCTGAGCCGTGCTGTGACTGTGTGACACCCACCCAGGGAGTCTGGCCGGCCCGGGCTCTGAGTGCCCACCTGGCTGTGGGGGCCTGGGGCTCTGCAGGTTCGGGCACCCGTACAAAGGGATGAAAACAGCGTAAGTTTGGGGCCTCCAGCCAGGGAAGACCTTGGCCGGGGTTGGGGCCCTGGCAGCACACAGATGTTATGAGGGACACAAAAAAAGGGGGTTGAGTCCCAAAAAAGGCAACAGAGCTGGTGAAGGGCCTCGAGCACAAGTCCTGTGAGGAGTGGCTGAGGGAGCTGGGGTTGTGTAGTCTGAAGAAGAGGAAACTCAGGGGCAACCTTATCACTCTCCAGCTACCTGAAAGGAGGTTGTAGACAGGTGAGGATCGGCCTCTTCTCCCAGGTAGAAGTGACCAAAGTGACAAGATAGGAGGAAATAGCCTTGACCTGTGCTAGGAGAGGCTCAGACTGGGCATTAGGAAGAATTTCTTCACAGAAAGGGTGATAAGACATTGTAAAGGACTGCCCAGAGAGGTGGTGGAGTCACCATCCCTGGAGGTGTTTAGGGAAAGATTGGAAAGATTGGAGATGGCACTTGGTGCCGTGCTCTAGTTGACATGTAGGTGTTCGGTCATAGGTTGGACTTGGTGATCTCAGAGGTCTTTTCCAATCTAACTGCTTTTGTGATTCTGTGAATCAGGCCTAAACAGAGGGTGGGAGGCTCAAGGATTCTATGGGGGGATCTATTTGCTGGGATCCAATCAGCGTGCCTGGAGTTGATTCAGCCAAGGTGTGGAAGGTGTGATGGAGGAGTGGGTGCCTGGGAGGGCTGGGGACCAGGATGGCAGTGGCCTGAGCAGGGAAGGAGCAATGGAAGAACCTGGCAAGGATGGAAGGCAGTGTTCAGAGATTGCCTGTGAAGAGTCTAGGAGCAGCTGTGACTCTAAAGGGGCACTGGACAACCCAGCCAAGGTGGGATGAGACCACCCTGGGGCTTGAATCCCGGCTATAGGAATTGAGGGAGCTAGAAGAGAGCTTGCTGAGGTGGAAGGGCTGTTTTTTTGATACACAGACTTTGAAGGGGAGTTAATCATGGCAGAGAGAGACTGGTTGAAGGGGTTAGGTGTTCAGAGATGACCAGGACAAAGTGCTCAGGTGCTGAAAGAAAACTGCAGTTGGGTGGGATGGACAGTCTGGTGAGTGAGTGGGAAAACTCAGTCAGTGTTTGGCTGGCTAGGATAGTTTGCTGGGATGTTGCGTGCCCTGGGGTTTTCTGCCATGGGCTGGCAGAAAAAAGTCTGGGTTGAAAAGAAGAAATAAGAATAAACTGTGGGAAAGACTGGAAGTGGAGTTTTGATGTTGATGAGAGAAAGAAAGATCCCAAGGGGAATGGAACTGTTGGAAGAGAGAAATAAATTGTTTGAGAGGTAGCAGCATAGAGTGAAGGAAAAAACTGAGTGTCTTGGGTAGAGGGCAATGCTGGGAGACAGGTGAGGTGGTGAGGGTGTAGTGCTGTCTAAATTGAGGTTGGAGGAAGGTTGGATGATGGACCAGGGTCATCCAGGTGTTGGAAACAATTTGGGTTTAGATGCCAGAGTAGTTGGGGTGCGACAAGTGGGATGCTGGCAAAGTGCAGTGAGGACTGGAAGGAGGGGTTGGAACTGTGGGTGAAGGGTGGGGAGAGAAAGCTGCTGTGGATGTGGAGTCACTCATGAGGATGCTGCATAAAGAGAGAGCACAAGCAGAAGGAAATAGCAATGGGGAAGGAGCTTTCCCAAGGGCAAAGCCTTATTTTGTCCAGGAGCCCTCTGGACACAAGTTGGATTCATGCAAGTAGAGGGATTCATGCATGGGAGGAGGTGTAAGCAAGAGCACCATAGGCAACTTGTCATCTTCACTGGGTTAATTCTGGCTGCATCCCTACCTGCTGGGCCACGGGGAAAGAGATTGAGATAAAGCCTGTGAGATCTGCTCCATTTTAGATGAGTTGGTGATGGGGCACGTCACACCAGGCACCAAAGCCATCACAGGACGGACATCTGCTGTAAAGATGAGGGCAGCTGCCTCCAGCAGTGCTGTGCTTTGTGGGACACATTTGGCTTGCAGCTGCCAGATCTGCTCTTCTGCCTTATGATGTCCTGATAAGCTGGTGTAGTCTGGGATCTGGCTGCTCTTATCCAGGCGCTTTGTGCGCAGAGAGGGTGGACTGGGTGTTCTCCAGGGTTCGTGTTACTTGATACAACATTTTACTGCCTCTTTGTCTACTTCCCATTTCTTGGAGTTGTTTTTTGAATTATAGCTTCTCAAGCAGGGTGGGTGGCACTTTGGGGTGCCTGGTGGGCTGGCTGGACTGAAAAGCAATGCACTATCTCTCTAGATTCTCAACTTTCACTAAAACAGAATAATCATTTGTGGTAGAAACTCTGAAACAGCAGCAAATATATCCAAAGCAGCTATGGCAGCCTGGGGGTGTGGGTCAGCAGTCAGAAATCATCCAGACAGCTTGATGTAACAATTTACTGCTTGTCATCTGAGCCGTGGTAGCTGCCCATGAGCACATTCCTGCCATGTCCTGATTGCACTGGGAAGCGCTTAAACTCCCCTCAACGACTGCTTGCTGCAGCTCCAGTGACAAGAGGGTTAATGCGGAGGTTTAAATTATTTCAGTGTTCATCCAAGTGAGTAAGTACAGAGGGGAAGAGTCTTCTTCTGCAGAGCATACCAGCATTTCTCACAGCTGTGGGGCAGGGGTGGTAGAAGGTCGTAGTTGGAGCACGGAGGGAAGGATGAGCCATAAAACTGCAAAGCATGAGAGATGTGTAGTGCTGAAGTGTTTGGCACCGTTAAGCAGCATCTGCAGTGGGCGCATGGCAAGGGCAAAGGGAGGCTGCTACGTGAGGGGATGTGCTGCTTTCCAGAGTTGAGGAAATGCTGCACGAAGCACAGCTCGTGGCTCCCTCGTCACTGTAATAACAACCTTTACCAAGAGACGTGGTATGTTATTGATAGATGCTGGGGCCAGAGGATGGATGGCCAGTGTTCTTCTAAAACCACTGATTGAAGATGACATCATTGTGTCAAAACCAGATTTGTCAAAGTGTGGCCCTGTTTTATAGATGAGGAAACTGAGTCACAGAGTGTCTAGCTGACATAAGGCACATCTGGTGAAGAGGATAAAACACCAGCATCGCTAAATGCATAGTCAGGCATCTTTCTCCTGGTCTTCAGCTCATGTTTCTAGCAGAAACAGCATCTATGTCTTGCCTGCTGTAGATGTACCTCATACCTAGAAATTCTTTCTTTTGCCCCTTGTTCCTTGGCAGTAAGGCTCTATTTTAAATGGCCCCATTAAAAATGCTTTCAAGGATTACAAGTGTCTCACTACTTTGTTTTTAGTACAGTTCAATGTAATGTTTTTTGGTTTATTTTACTGATTGCTGAGAGGTTAGTATGAGAAATCACCTGCAGATAGGAGAGTATAACAGTCACTGGCCAAGACTTTGAAGTTCTGAAAACAGACAGAGACTGCTGACATTGTCCAGTGCTGGCATTGGCTCTTCTCTGCACAGGGCAAAATGCTTCTTTCAAACCTGCGGAAGCCAGAGGAGTTTGATTTTAATTAAGAAAAGAAGATTCATGCTGGTATTGGTTTATGTATCAAACTGGAAAGTGCTGTGTGACCTCTTTGACAGGAAACTACATTAGTAGGTTTGAGCTGGAAAAACTCTGTAGGTGACTCGGCTCCATTAAATTTTGGATTTCAAGCAGGAAAGAAAGTCTGCATTGAATGACACCATATGGTGGAGACATGCAGCAAGCAAATGATTTTTTGGGAGTTTTGCCAGAGTAAGAAGTATTGAATAAACTGTGCTCAATAGATTAATTTACTTCGGTTGTATTTTGAAAAAGACTGGATGATTTTATGACCATTAGTGACATTTGCAGTTCTGCAGCCGAAGATAAAGGTAATCAGACGTCATTCTTCAGGGCACCAGCTAATCAGTGCAGTTGTCAGGAAGGACTCCCCTCCTCCAGCTCTGTATGCAGGACTGCACCCTGGATGACAAATGTAGCCTCATATATCCACTGTGCAAGGCAGGATATTTGGCTCAGCTAAGCCCCTCGTCCTTCCCTGTGTCAGCTCCTCCTGTGTGACTTTCTGAAATCGTCACGTGTACCCTCTATCTTTAACTTACTCTTTAAAAGTGGTGAACTCCTACCATGTTGCTTAATTGAAAATAAATAAATTGGTGCCCACAGCTGTTCTAGGTGCAGTGCCGGCAGAGCGCCGAGGTGCTCCCATGCCGTGGAAATACGGTCTGTCTGGGGTGAGAGATAACCAACTGATACGAAAGTAGAATCCAAGACAGGTTTGAACTTGATATGTTTGCTGCCTAAACCTCATCAAGGATTGTAGGTGTGGCAGGGAAGGAATTAGCAGAAGAATCATGGGCTGGTTTTATGGATATTTTGTGAATTTTCTCCCACGGTTGTCGGAAAGGCACAGAAGTTTGAGAATAGAGCTCAGCAGTGCTGGGGAGCTGTGGGGAGACAGGAGGTATCATCTCAATGGCAAATGTGCTTGGCTGAGTTGAGTCTTGATAAAGACGAGGGCCTTGTGGTTGCAGTAGTGGGGAGGAGGGCATCTCTGCAGGAATGTAGAGATGGGGGAGATGTGGTCATAATGGCAGGCTGAGCTGCTGAACTTTGTGTGGCTGTGTTGCATCTTGGTGAAGTGAATTGATTCTACCTAAATATCCACATCTAGTAGATAAGCAATTGGTGGTGACTGAGGGTGGTTTTATTTTAAATTCATTATCTGAGCCTTGTGGCTAATAAAGTTAAACAGAATACATTTACTTCCCTTTCCCAATAAGAATCAACCGTGCTTTGCTGCAGTTTGCGGGCCATGCTTTTTATCCATGCCCCGTGTATCCAGCCCTCAATACAAGGGAAAATTGTTCTTTCCATTATGGCTTTATATTGCCAATCTGATACAATATTTAAACAGATTATCTCAGTGCTCTGTTTGTCCCAAACCAATTTTTGCTTTGGCCTATAAAGTGAATCTTCCTTTCAGTGGCTTCTGTGGTACAGGATGTAGTTACATGCATCAGCTTGTTCAAGAGACCCATATGCAGCATGGATTTAAAGCTGAATAAACCCACAAAACCCTTAGCTAGGACTATAAATGTCACTGTATTTTTATATATGTAGGATTTTTTTTTTTTAAGAGAGAGAATAGGATTACTGCATGCAGCTATAATTGAAAGTCCTTTGATAATTTGGTGGGTATTTTAAACCTAGCAATGATACACTTTCATAAAACCACACATCCCTGTTTTCTGAAGGATGCTAATAAGATGGTTAGCTTTGCTTTCATGCTCGATGTGTTTATGAGTGCTCTTACCCATTTAGTTGCTTCTCCGAGTTTAATGCCCCACTCTGATTTCATAGTAATTGTCAGGAGTCTCCTTTTCTTATTGTATGTCCCCGCTCACTGTCTGGAAAATACAGTCTCCTCATTGCTGACCCCATCAGTCTGTCTCCTCATGGTGCTTGTAAAGAAAATCCTCTCCACCAAGGACAAAGATGTTTTTAAACAAGCCAATCTGATATAAGACATAGTTTGCTTAACCCAGAGGTGACCAAGAAGCGGTTGCTGGCTGACTGTGCCCAGCCTTGAGTTGCTCTGTCTGGCTGCCCTTCTCCAAAGGCTGCACACACTGCCATGCTGTGCTGTTCATTATCCGAGCAGCATCTGCAGTTCCCTTCTCTGTTACAGATGCCGCAGTCTGCTTAGTTTTGTGCAGCTGACACGCTGCCCTTACACTCCTGTGAGGCGTCTCTGCGGCTCCTCAGCCAGCTCATATCTACCCTGGCCTGCTCAAGCCTTGTCCTGCTTCTCACCCCGGACACTCCAGTGAGCAAGTGCCACTGGCCTGGCTGCTGTGCAGGTATCCTGGGAATCCTCCCTTCTCACTACTGGCTAAGTCTCAGCATGAGACATTTGTTACCTGCCCTGCTTCAAAAATCTGTTCCTCCTCTGTTGCTTCTGTGCATCCTCTTTGCACCATTTCATGGCTTTCTACCTGACATGTCTCATCAATAACCAGGCATTGCTTTCTGACTCTCCTTAGCCCGTTAGTTTCAGCATTGTGTTTGCCAGCAGAGGAGTGCTTGTCCATCAGTGTGTGTGCAACAGGGGCTGTTTGTCCCAAATAGTGGTGGCGTGCAGCATGGAACTCTGCTGAGTTATTTTTTCCAATCAACTAATCTGTCAGGAAATGCCTTCTGTCTTTCTAGACAGTGTACTCATAAGACAAATTAAAAAAAATTAAAAAGAAAAAATAAGAAACCCATCTGGGCATGGCTTTCCTTAGTTTTAAATCTTTGCTAACTACAGGGAGAATGCTGGATTCACATTTTAAATACTACTTACAAAATAGTAATAGTCACAGGAACCAATACTATTATTTGGCTTTTGATTTAAGTTGCATATACAGACCATGTAACCTATGCTGGCAGCTACTGAAATAAAGTCCACTTCTCTATGTTGGCTTGCTTGTCTTCCAGCCTTTTAAATCAGCTTACTTTATACCTTAGAGAATACTTTTATTTCTATATATATCTTCTCTTCTATTGGCTACCCCTGATAATCCTGTGATCAGCCATGCAGCAGTGTCACTTGAGTAGAATATGGAACGATGCTGATCGTTTTCTCATAGGCTGTCATACTAGCCCAGAAATAGCATCCATCTACAATGGGAGAAGCTCTATTAACATTTACAACTGTTCCTCTTCCCGACCCTTGAGAATTGCTCCGTGGTAGATAAGCAATACTTTGTAATACATTTCTTTGCGCTCAGTATTTTGGAGCTGAATTCTGAAATATAAAGGCACCTAATCCTGATCTGCTCTGGGATACACTGCTCTGCTCTTAGCAAGTGGAACTGTGAATAGGATTAGCATTTCAACAGCTTCTTTTTTTAACTGTGAGCAATAAACTAAAATAATAGGGCCTGATTCAGAGCTCTCCAAAGTCGTCAGTAGTGCTTTGGCTGGTATACATTGGCTTTGGGTCAGGCCCATAAGAATGGGAAATTCAGTGCTTCCCTAGAAAGGAAGGAGAATGTGTGAATTTTAGAGTTCCTGCTCCTGTGGAGTCTGTCCACACTGAGCTGAAATCCACAGGTTTACAAGCCACCAAACACAACTGTAAATTTGATGGCAGGTGAAAAGAAAATGTGTTGCTAGTCATGCAGTTAAAATTTGTGCTTTTTAATGATGTCAAGGGCATTTAGGACATGCATATAAACAAGTAACCATAGAGGTATTTTTGCTGCTGTTCCTTTTCTCTTGGAGTGTGGAAGTGCTGAACATCATCAGGGCAGAACATGGCTTGGGCACTGTGGCCAGGGAGATGAGCTGTTGGGCTGGCAGGGCTTGCAGTGACTGGCTGCACTGAACACAGCCCTTCAAATTCATTAGCCATGGGCCCACGGGTGAGAGCCAGCTGTGAGCATCTGGCCCTCAGGGCCCAGCATGTGGTGTTACAGGCCTGTACACTTCAACTAAAAGCTGTTTGGGGATTTACTGTGCCTGTACTGAGCAGGCATGGCACCCTCTACCAAGCAGAGCCCGTTTCTAATTCACAGCTCTTAAGCAGGGCCCAGATTCCCAGTTTTTTACCTGCCCATCACCTGTGAAATAGTTGATACCTTGAGCCTGCTTATTGGGCAGTAGGACTGCAGTTTTGCTGTTGCTTGCACATGCTCTGAATTTCTGAACCTCGGCTTTCCACAGTGCATTTTAAAAGCACAGCAACAGCAGCAGTCCTGCAGCTTTCTACAAATACCTTTTGAACATAGTTTTACTAAATTCCTTCTCTCCTCCCTTTTTCTTCCACATTGCACATGTATTTTGAGCTGTAGCTGGTAATTTAACAGAAACCAAATAAATTACTCTGAAATCAAAAATGCTTACAGAGGTGGATCAGATGTCACACGTATTTGAATCTCTGAGCTTTACTAAAAGCTTTAGCATCACGACCTGTAGTGCTGAGTCCTTTCCAAAGCACTCCCACCTGGGAGCAGTGAGGTGTGCAATCGGAAGCAGCATTTGCTGAATGGCTGAGGCTGGGAGTGGGCAGAAGGACACTGCTGGAGACGGGGGATGCATTGCAGCGGTGACAGTTGTACTGCGACGTGCAGCTCTTTATCTTGAGGACAAGTTTCTGATTGCCGTGATCTGGAGGGGACTGGGAGCAACCTTCAAGGCTCAAATAGTCCTTGGCTCTCTGCAGGAATATTTAGAGGGTTTAGTTCCTCATAGCAACAAAGCACTTCAAGACATTTAACTGATTACACCCTTGCAGGTCGACAAGAAGCATTGTCTCCATTTTGCTATTGGGAGAACAAAAAGGCATGTGATATGGGCCCCATGGGCTCAGTTTTCTGCTGATATTTGAACTTTCTTCCTGGCTCTTGGTCTTAGTGGGCTTCAACGAGGGAATTGTCTGGGAGAGATGGAACAGGAATGCTGAGAGCTTCAGAAGGGGCTGTCGGTGTATTTCTTTTCTGGATTTTCTCATGCAAATTAGTAGCAAGAGCACCTGTGTCCGTAGGCAGGGTCTCAGTGTGGTGTGTGCTGCTAGGGCTCTGAGGAGGGGTCCCTGACATGCAGGGGCTGCAGAGCAGCGTGGCAGTGTGCCCAAAGACACCCAGGCATTCCTGG
Organism: Phainopepla nitens; assembly: GCA_013400175.1. Lineage (NCBI taxonomy): Eukaryota > Metazoa > Chordata > Aves > Passeriformes > Bombycillidae > Phainopepla > Phainopepla nitens. The sequence goes on along the minus strand of VXBQ01014079.1, from coordinate 162,195 downwards.
TGTCACAGCCTGCTCCTGTGCCCTTGGCTGCAACCGTCCCTCTCCTGTGGGGTGGCCTGGGCAGTGAGAGGTAGGTGGCAGTGGGGTGATTTGCATCTCTTGATTACGTGCCAGGATCCAGAATATTTTTCCAGCCATTTTAGAGAGGTGCTGGTCTCTGACTGGTGGCAAAATCTAACAAAAGCTTGGGTGTGCTGCTGTAAGGGGCATGGTTGTAAATGAGCTGACCTGCATATTCTGTTTCCTAATCCTGAGTGATACTGTCAGCTCAGAGAGCTGAGCCTGGCTAATGACTAGAATCCACTGTGCTTTTCTTAGCGAGGATGTGCGGTGATCTGAGATAGCTGTTAAGTGCTACATCCTGAGAATCAGAACTGCACGTGCCCCATGGTTTCAGCATGTTTTAGATAGATAAATGGGGTTTGAGATGACCAGGGAGTTACTATAAGAACCAGTGTCAGGTACATAGTTACCTGCAGTTACCTAGGAGGCAGATCAAATTAATGGGCTTTCCCTCTGATAAAGGTAATGAAGAGCTTGCAAAGACTTGGTCTGCAGCTTCTGCACAGGGTTTGCATAGGCACTGTCTCCCTGGCACAGGGAATGCCTAACAGCTGTGTGACAAGAGCAGTGCAGCCAGTGGGGCAGCCCACTGCGTGACATTTGTGCTGTCTGAGACCTTGTTGATACTCTGAGATGGAGGAAAATAGGGGCAAAGGGAGGAGTAGGAAACAAAATGGGAATAGGGACTGCAAAAAGGTATTCAGTGTGTCTTGGGACCCACCACCACACAGAATCCATCTCAAGGGAGGAGGGCATGACATAGTGAGGGGCAAGAGTTGGGGTGAGGAAATAACAGCTACGGTCTCTCTTGTGCATTTAGGGTTTACTGTCAATCCTGCGCAAACTAAAAAGCACCCCAGACCAGGAGGTGAGAATCCTCCTCTTGGGACTGGATAATGCAGGCAAGACCACACTCCTGAAACAGCTGGCATCAGAGGACATCAGCCACATCACCCCAACACAGGTGAGGAAGGCCTTTCCTCTTTGAGGCAGTTACTGTGGTCCCACCTGCCACATTATACAAAGAAATAATGATTCATCGGAGTCTTTCAGTAAAAGAGGGAGCAACTGCAGCCTGGTGCACCATTAAGTTTGTGTCCTTTCTGCCTAAGAGGAGGCTTCCTGAAGGAGCCAGAGAGCTTCAGGCCAGATCAGTCAGGTAGTGCAAAAGTGGATGAGTGCTGTGCAGTTCTGCAAAAGGCTTTTGAGTCATGCTAGGGTTGCATGGATGAGACTTTGTTCCCGTTGTCCTTGCCAAACAGGGGACACATAGAATGGATGCTGCAGCACTGGACAAACCCTTGTCTCTTTGCAACTTTCACCCAACCAGCTCCAAGGGTTCTGCATATACCACTGCTCCTCCCTAATGTCTCTCATGTCCTTTTGTTGAGCTTTGGGGTTGGAGGTGAGGGATGGCTCCCATCAGAAGCACTGCAGCATTGCTCCAGAGGAGGTTGCTAGAGAGCTATGGGAGATGCTTCCCCCCACCCTGTAGCTGCCTCCCAAAGCTCCCAGCCCTGGCACCCTAATTCCAAGCCTTGGTCCCCTGGGTGGTGTGGCAGCACATTGCCAGCCCACACCACATCCTGTTTTTCTACTTGAATGCACTTTCAGTTGGTGCTCTAATTGATGAAATGGACCCTTCAGACATGCAGCTGTTGCTCTTTTAAGCCCAGCATTAGCTGTGTCGTGTCGAATTGAGCTGAGACCTCTGGCTTCATATTAGTTGTGACTGTCTACTCAGCTTTCACAAGCTCAATCCTGGCTTCTCACAGTGCCCTTGTTTTCTCCTTATCTGCAGCTCTCTCACCTCTTCCTGCACCCACCCTGCTGAGCCCTCTCAGGGCACTAACTGCATCATATGTCTCCATAGCCATGACAGCATCAACCCTTGACCCAAGAACACTGACAAACTGATGGTTTAGTGGCTGCTTTTGCTGGTGCCTCTCCCACACCTGATCCATCTTTGTGGCTGCCCAGCCCATCTCACTGCCCGTTGCAGGCATGGGATATATAAGGTGTTAACATCTGGCTACAAACATGCTCCAGCCATTCAGGGTTATGCTCTATGTGGCGTTGTTTCTGCTCTTTCCAGGGTTTCAACATCAAAAGTGTACAGTCTCAAGGCTTCAAACTGAACGTATGGGACATAGGCGGACAGAGGAAGATCAGACCATACTGGAGGAACTATTTTGAAAACACTGATATCCTTGTGAGTATTGGCTGCAGCTGAATGCTGTGTTCATGCAATGGCTTTCCAAGGTCTCAGCCAGAAATTTAGAAACAAGTAATGTAATGTCCCAGCCCTCAGCAACACCATTGCCATTGTAACAGGAGTTATTCTGAGCTAAATGGCAAGATTGGTTGAGTGCAGTAAGAAAAATACAGTTATGTTTGCAGAAATCATTCAGTTGCATGTTTTTTACTTTCACAGGATGGTGCTGTTTATAGCCAGTTCCTTTCCTCTCATCTCAGTCTCTTTCAAATGAAAGAACATAAATAACACGTACTTTACCCCTCTATAGCTCCTTTCACTGGAGACTCTAAAGGCCTGTCATGGGCATTAGGGACTTAAGCATCATGTGTAGAGGTAGGTCAGTATAGTGCCCTTGTTTTATAGGTGGGGAAACTGAGGCATAAGAATTAAATGCTCTGTCTGGCATCAGATAGGAAAGTTTCTGACTGAGGGACACAGAGAGACCCCTTGTCTTTTCTTTTGCTCCTTTAATCATAAGACTGTCTTCTAATGGTTTTGACAACTTAGCTGTAATTACCTTACTATTAGCTACAGCTGACCACAATTATATTTACAGTGCAGGACCTCTGTTTTTTCCATGCCAGAGCACATTGCCCTGGGACCCTCCAGGTGCTGTTTTAGCTATTTTCAAAGATCACCTCTAGCATGCATCCCCATATGCCAGGATGAAGGCAGACTGGGGGCTGCAGGCCTCTCTCTGCCCCAAGCAATATTGCCTGTGGGAACAGAGAAAAGCCAAGGTCTGCAGGCTCCCATGGGAAAGTGGGAAGCTCTCTCAGAAAGATGCCATTCCTCCCTCCTGTCACACACATACTCAGTAATGTGTCAGGAGCCTCAGTGCACTTGCACGGAAGGATCAGTGCAACAAGGAATAGGACTCTGTTCACCAGGGCTCGTGTCCAGTTGCTGAAAGGCCTGGCTGTGCCTGCAGGCTTAGAAAACATTGTCCAAATGAAGCTGTTATTTAAAGGTGACTAATAAACCCTTGATACTCTCTTTTGCCAATCTTCATTTTTGAGCCCTAATTTGGAATCTGAAGTTCAAGGGCAGCCACCACTGCATAAACCCAGCTGATTGCTTTTGCAAAGAGGAACTGTGAGATTTTCCATGGGGTAAAGTCTGGGTTTGAGAAACAAACAGGACACAAGCTGTGCTCCTCTGTGGCTGTTGGGGACGGAGACATGGTGTGGCTGTGAGGTGACTGTGCCCACTGAGCCCAGGCTCTGGCGCTGGGTGTGGTGGAGAGGCAGTAAGTGTGCAGATCAAGGTCAGCCCTGCAAAGCAGCAGCGTTGGGATCTCTGCCTGCTGTGGCAAGTGCTCAGGCTGCAGAGGCTGTGCAGCCACAAAACAATATCTGGAAGACTCTGCTGGCAAAGACAATGAGCTACACTGGCCTGTGGGCTTCCACCCTTCCCAGTGTGTGCTGCATGGGAGGTGCAGAAATAAAGGTGAATTTGAAGACTGAAGGAGATGCAAGCAGTTGTTTTCCATGCCCCTCTCTCACCCCAGTTAAAGCAATGTACAGAGAAACCCCTTCTTTTCATATGAGTAAGAAAATGGGTGGATAGAAGCAGAATCAGTTTAGGGGAAGCAGCAGTGTGGATTCAGAGAAATAGCTGGTGCACTGATGGACTTGAGTTCCCCTAGCTGCATGTCATGCTGACCCAGTCCCAAACTGGAAGATGTTGGTATGTTGGGGCAGTGCCTTGCTATTTCCGTACACACCAAAACTGGGATCACATATATGCTTGCTCTGTCCCCTGCCAGTCCTCACCCTTGTTTTAGCCAGTAATTTTACCCTCTGACAAACTTGGGGCAGATGGTGCATTTATAAATTGAGCCAACTTATCCCTCATGCTCTTTCTTCATGTAGTCCCACTACTTGCAATTTCTGCCCAACCCATTTACTCCAGGTTGTGTTTTGGCTTGTTTCTCAAAGGAGGTACCCAGCTTTACAGGAATTTCTTTCTCAAATCTCCATTCTCCAATATGGTGTTCAAACTGGCAAACTATGTTACCAAGCACCTCAGGCAAAAACAGGCTCTTGTGTGGCCTTGGCCATAAAAAGAAGTTGGACATGAGATACACTACAGTTCCCAGGACCCCCTGCTTCTCTCTTCTTCTAAACTGTATTGCATAAAACAGAAAGAACCCTCTAAAGAGTATTAAAAAGCAGGAAGTAATTACAAATTCAAATCCATGCAGGTGCCTTTGAATAAGAGCTTGGTCTTGCATCACACACCTGTGATATTTGGAAGCTCAACGCAGGCAAATAAGGTGTGGATATCTGGCTGATTGCATATTCAGACAGGCACCTGCAGCTATTTGGCACAGTGCTTGCTGGTTTGGAAGTAGGTACTCGGCACATACTTTACTTTCTCTGTGCCGTGCTTTTGTGGCTTTTGCCCCAAGCACTGTTGTCTCTAGTTCTCATCTTGCAAAACAGCTCCCTAGTGAGGAATGAGCGGTGCAGGAGAAAGCCTGGCTGGATGGGACCCAGAGCTACTCCTTCCCAGTTAGAGAAGCTCCGTAAGATGGAAGGTGCCACCTTCCAGTTCACAAGCGGCACCCGAGCACTGCATTCACGTGTTGTGGACCTCCCCAGAGATGTCCCGAGGGAGGACAGATGACAGTCCAGAACACAACTGCCAGCCCTGCAGCTTCTTCCTTTCTTTGGTCTGTGTTTCCTACCCTAAATCCACAGGGGTGGATGCTTGGCAGGGGCGGGGAGGACGTGTGTAGCTGATCCAGTACTGGTGCACGTGCTTGGGATCACATTGCAGGGAGAGGCCTGTGTGTCACGCCGTGCCCACGGCCGGTCTCCGTCACGTGGCGCCGGCTGCGTGCTCTGCTGACGCGTCCCCACGCAGCTGCGTCCAGCCCTGCCGCGTGTCCCCCAGCCTCTGCCAGGCACATCAGCCCCCAGGTGATCTGCAGAGATCTGCTGGGTTACCTCCTCAGGCCTCGCATACAGATTCTCCTGCTGCGTGTTTGGTCCAATTTCAGACAGCTCAAATGCTGCTCATTAAGGGAGTGCCTATAGTTTAATAGATATTGCTGCTAGAGATACTCCCTCCCCCTACTATTTGGTCAAAATTATCCTGCAAGCATGGAGTCTTATGCTGAGACTGCCTGCAAGGATGCCATTTATCTTGATGGCGGAGTGCTGTGCTCATCTATTCCCTGAAAACCAGGCTGACACTTGCTCCCTGTAAGCCACCAAAGAGCATGCAGATGACATGCTAGCAGCTTCAGTCACTACTGATGGGGAATGACAGCGACTGGAAGCAAAATGCTCAGTGTTTGTCACCAGTCCTGTCCCTGTCTGCTGCCCCAGCATCCTTCTTCAAAAACCTTCATGTGTCAAGCAGTGAAAAAGGTACACCAGTCTGTTCTTGCCTGAATGTTGTACTGAGGTTCCCCTTTTTTTAGATGGCTGCTAAAGATGGAGTACTGCAGGCTGAATACAGCCCTTATACCCAACCACCCTCTCCAGGAGGCTGCAGTAGGATTGAGACAAACTCAATGTCCCCAACAAATTAATGTGTCCCCTGAGTGCCATTGTGTGCCTTGGTGGCTTGTTGAGGAGGTGATGCTAGAGGGCAGCATGGCACAGTCACACCAGGCCAGTGCTTGCACACTTTGCTGGGGTGACAGGCCATGTCTGGCTCCCCAGATTTTGCCCCCCTATGCTCAGCTTCAGCTTTTTACGATAAATTTGAAACAATACCAGCAGTCTCCTGTTCTCTTCAGATAACATATGCTATGGAGATGATGACAGCATCCCCAGTACTGCTGCCACCTCGCTTCTGATTCTACCCACTTGGTTGTCCACTCCCCCAGCATTAAAAGAGGTGGTTCCTCTCCTTTCAGAACATCGCGAAGTTTGGTCAACATTTGCTGCAAATAATAGCAAGGATCTTTGTGCCCAAAAGCATAATTAGTAGGTTCATCTCACTTAAGCACATACTACTATGGAAGAGTGTCTTCTGGGAAGAGTAACTTTTTCTGTAATTTTTTTTTCAGATCTATGTCATTGACAGTGCAGATAGGAAGAGGTTTGAAGAAACAGGTCAGGTAAGTTACTTATGCCCAGCTTCCTTTGAAGTAACTCAGTGCTTCTGAGTGCCCCTTGCTCACAAAAGTTTGGAAAAGGATTTTGTTGTTTATGAAGGAAATTTGCATTTCAAGAGCCTTGCCTTTCAACATCAATACAGATTATTTTGGTAGATGTGAAACAAGGAAAATAGGTAGCCTAATTCTGTTTAAATAGAACAGTGTTCATTAAAGTTATACAATAATAGCACATGGAGCCTAATACTGAAAGCACAAACTTCTCTAAGTCCTTTAAACCTTGCCAAACCAAGACCCTGAGGAATCCTATTTTCTCATTTACAAAGCTGAAATGGAAATCATATTGATTTGATTGTCTTTTGGATGTAATTGAAAAAAAGCAAAGAACTTTCTAACTAATACTGGCCAGAAAATAAAATTTCCGTTTTGTAAAGTTCTGATGTTTTGTAACATTTTTTGGTTTAGGTTGGAACAAAAATAGGACTTTAAAACTGTTGTGTAAAATTCATAAAGTGACAGTTTCCCAAAATAGCTAGCAATAGATTTACCCCTCAGAAATGGGAGATGTAGATTAAAGCCTTCTGTTCTGCCAGATTTGAAGGAGACACTTGATCTTTTGCCTCTCAAGTCTCATGGACATGCCCCAACAGCAGAACTGTTGGTTGTTCTAGGGGTAAGGGAATCTTTCTCCTCCTGGAGCTATTTCATTTTATATCAGTATTAAATATTCATTGGGCAAAAGAGATGGAAAGGAAGCAGCAGCTTAGATCACTTGCCTGAGTCAGGCAGAGCCAGCCTAGACCCCTCCTCGTATTTCCGCAAACACTTTTGGTTTCAGTAAGTCAGCCGTGTCAGATGAAAGACCTATTTTGTTAAAAAATTCCCAGCCAGTTCTGTTTATAACTCCATCCTCTCATCCTGGCTTCCAAACCAAACATTGCTCTTGTGGGATGGAGTTGTATATCCACTGCAGTTTAGCACCTCCCTGACTGCACTTGTTTAATCCAGAAGTTTCTATTCACTGGATAAAAGAACATTATCTGAGAGCATGAGGTCTTTCCAGCTAAATAAGGAGGCCACAAAAATCTCCTATACTCATCTGTCTGCAATGCCAGCAGTCCCTACAGGTTCATGTTCTGCTGAGTTTGTCATATGTTCCCATAGGGAAGTGACTTGAAACTGAGTGCTGGTTTCACATGAGACCATTGCACAACCTAGACATGAAGTATTTCAGCCACCATTGATCCACTGCAGATTCAGATTTGAGCTATTCAAAAAATCTTTTTGAGTCAACCAGTTTTGAATGAACAAAACCATTTTTTAAGATGCCACCCAATGTGTGCTGTGCATATGGAGCCAAAATCCAAGCTATTAAGGCTGATCTAGCTTGTCTTTAGCTAACCAGTGCCTTCAAAAGCATCAGCACTTTCCTGTGGGAGAGAGATTTCCATTTTGGGGGGGTGGTGGGGGTGGGGAAGTCCTCTCCTGTTTAAATTGCAGTGATTAAAACTTTGAACAACACCTTGAAACTCACGATTAGCAAAGGTAACAGGGCTGGTGTCCACGGTTGCTCAGGTACAAATGTCAGTCAGGCAACAACTTAAGACAGATTCCTCATACTGCCAATTTACAAGTGTTTTTTGCTGTTTCATCAGTTTTGGTCTCCTGGGATCAGAGACTGGTAAAACACAGAGTTGTAGCCTTTAAGGCAACTGCTAATTTCAGACCAAAATTAAGATTTTTCTAACCTGTAATTGGAAGAAATAGCTTTTGAACCTTGGGCAGAGATGATTGTATACATTTTTGCTCTCTTATAATAAGATCTAGGTTTCACTGGAACATACTCTTCTAGCATTTGCCCTAAATATATTTCTAATTAGAGACAAGCACTGGTGGTTGAAGGTTTTCTTCTCTTCCCTTTCACCATCTTCCCCCCACCCCACTCCCTTGTAAATGATACAGGAGCTGGCTGAGCTTTTGGATGAAGAAAAGCTCAGTGGAGTCCCCGTGCTCATATTCGCTAACAAGCAGGATTTGCTGACGGCTGCCCCTGCTTCGGAGATTGCCGAGGGACTGAACCTACACACAATCCGGGACAGAGTCTGGCAAATCCAGTCTTGTTCAGCTCTTTCGGGAGAGGGAGTACAGGTGAGGCTCTGCAGAAGCCTTGCTGTGCCAGCAGGCCACCTGTAAGAGACTGCTGATCTGCAGGGTGGGGCTGGAGCGGCTGCCTCGCCGCTGAGGGTCAGCACAGCCAAAGCCTTGCGGTGCAGAAAGCGGGGGATGCGTGTCTCGGGTCCTGTGCAAAGGGAAGGGAGAGCTGTGGGCCCTTGGGATCTCTCCATCCCTGGTAAAGGGGAGAGCGATTGCCTCTCCACCCAGGAGCCCTTAGCTGGCCCAGATGAAGACATTGATTTCTTTTAAAGAGACTGCTGTCAGGTTAATCATTCTCACAAAACAAATCGTTTTTTACTATTAACCCTTTGACTGGTATGAGTGTGCACTCTAGAAATCTGATTTACCTTTGCTGCTGATGTCATTTGGCATTTTACTAAACCCAGGCACCAGGGAGAAAAGCTGATCAATTTTTCTGATCCAGAGAAATGCAAGAGTTGCACATGGAGCAGCGACCACTTCTAATGTCAGCATGTGGGGCAGCAAAAACACACAGAGGGGCCTGCACTGTGTCCCTGCGCTGAACTGTAATAGTGGTGTCTTGGGCTCCTGTGCTGTAGTCAGTTCCTGCAGCATAGTAGCTCTTTGTAATGTAAATGGGACCTAGGTTTGTTTATTTCACTCTTTGGCTTTCCTGAATTAATGAAGTATTTGCAGAGCTCGAAATCTGAGTACTCCCTTCACTGATATTTAAAGAAACAGAATGGTGAAGACATTTATCTTCACTGCAGTTTCAGTAAAACCTTATTTGCAGATGCTACAGAGCAGTTCAGGATAGTCAGATCTCAAGCTGAGTATGAAGAGTCACAGAAGCAGCTCTCCATGCTGAGTGGGCAGTAAAATGGCAGATGAAATTCAGTGTTGACAAGTGCAAAATAATGCACATGAGAAACAACAATCCTAATTATACACATACGATGATGGACTCAAAATTAGCTGCCATTACATTACTCAGAAGCAGATCCTTGGGAACAGAGCTCGTCAGAGGCCAGAGAGGAAAATTCAAATGCTAGACAATTACAAAAAAGCAAGCAAGAAACATCTTTTCTAGCAGGTTAAAGTAATTGTGAGCCCATACCTTGAACATGACCTCAATTTCTATCTCTGCCACATTTAGAAAGGTTTTAGTAATAACAGTAGAATCATAAAATCCAAGAAAAATTGAGGTAGAAGGGTCTTCAGAAGATCTTTAGACCAACTTAATGTTTAAAGCAAGGATGGCTGTGGGTCTAGAGGAGGTTGCTGAGAGTCTTGTCCAGTCAAGTTGTAAGTATCTCTAAGCATGTAAATTCCTTATCCTCTCTAGGTAACCTCTTCTTAACTACTCCAATCAGAAAAAAATATGGTCCATATAGCTGCTTAGAATTAGGAGAGATTTGAGGGTCCTCTGTCAGGAATGATCAGCTGCACAGAGTGGCATCTGTATACAGGGATAACAAATAAATTAGGACTAACAGTTTGGAATAGAGAGGACAGAGAGTGGGAACATCTTCAGGATTTATAAAGTAAGGTATAAAAATGTCAGACTGTATGCTATTTTTACATTGCTAGAGGAAGAGTGTTCCTAATGAAATAATCAGAAAATGGTTTAAAAGAAATAAAAATAAGTGCTTCTTTGCAAGTTGCATAATTAAATTCTGGATCTCATTGGCACACGATGTCTGAGAGACTAAAGGTACCAGAAAAAAAAAAAAAAAAAAAAAACCACGGTATCAGAAAAATACTTAAGTGAATTTCTGAAGAAGGGATGTGCAGGCAATCACTGACCACTAAGATCTGGTGGCAGCTTTTGACTGAGGAACAGCTTGGGCTGTGAACGAGGAGGGAAGAACAGAGTGAGACAGATCCTGTTCCTACATGGTCTTTCCCCTGGCATCCAGAAAGAGAATGCTGGCCTGGATAAACCATTGGTCTGACCCAGTACAGCAGTTCTGATTTAAAATTCTCAACCTGATTTTTAGACCTGAATGTAGTAGGTGGTGTTCTCTAAAGGGCCTTCAGTTAGCTAAGCTACAAATTCAGATATGTTGTAGCCAGTGTTGTGAACGGCTTCAGCTCTAATCTTCACTCTGAAGTTTCCTGTCCAAAGAAATCTGACCAGGAAAACGAGGCTGCACTTGACAGGGTTTCAGGCAAACATAGGTCACCTTCCTCCCTCCTTCAGGCCCTTCTCTAGGTTATGGAAGTCCAAGGGAGCTCTTCAGCTACAAAGGGGCAGTAAAGAGACAGATGAAATTCAGAGATGTGTGTTGTATGTGGAAGAAGTAAATAATACACAGTGTCACTTTCTGTTCTTGAGCTTTGAAGTGTGCTTCCTTCTCAGGCAGATTTGTGGGCTCTCTGGAGTGGGCTGCACACTTCTCTGTTGACAGCACCTTCTTACTTTGCCTCCTCCCTGAAGCACAGCACATCCCTAGTCATCCAGTAGTGCAAAAAACTCCAATACCCTCTGCCAGGGTAATGAAATCTGCTTCTGCATTCCCTTCCAGAAAACAGAAGAGCAGAACTAAATAAAAGTATTTGCAGGTCTATGTATTTTGTTCATCGTGCTTATCTAGACAGATTAGTTTAGATGCAGGCCAGATAACATCCCGCTTTGTTGTAGTCAGTCTCACTGCCCTAAATACTGCAGCCTATTCCATAAATGATTATTGCAGAAAAATCAGGAAAGTCACAAACTCTCTAGCTTATAGAAGAGCCCCTACATTTCTCTTCAGTCATAACTTCAGCCCTGTTAAATCAGACGGCAAGAATGTCAAGCACTCCTTTTCCTTGCAAATTGAACAAAATGTTTGGGGAGATAGTTTTTAAACTAAACCAGGATCAGCCTAGGAAAAAATGCTGCCTTCAGTCTTGGGATGTTAAGGAGAGGTCAAACTTTAGGAAAATCAAAGAACTTCTTTAAAGAATGAGATTAGGAAAGGTGTTTTTGAGGATTGTTGTACACCAGGGCCACAGGTACCAGAGGCTCAGAATAGGAGCTCTCCAAGTGTGGTTAAATCTCAGGTCACCGCTTTAAGGACTTCTTTGAGAAATGACAATGAGTGGCAGCAAAATAAATGGAGACAGGGAAGCATCAGGTATTCAGAATGAAAGCCAAGGAACGAGCATGCCAACCGTCACAGGTGAATGGATTAGCTGGAGTAGAATTGGAGACATTGCTGATGAATTTTGCAAGGAAGAGTGGTGGCATATCTTGTACTGAGCACATGCAGAAACAGAGTTCATATGGGAAGATGTTTGTGATAGATTGAAAGAAGAGCAATGAGCAAAGATAAATAATGCTGATACATGAAGGAGAAATAGTTTGAAGGTCATTTAATTAGTTTAGCAGCTAGCATCATCATGTATAGAACTGGGTAGTTAAGACTGGGGATTTCAAGGTTAATGAGATTAGATTATGGTTAATAGAATGATATAAATTTAGAGAATTTAACTATTATTTGAAATGGGTTATTTAATAAAACTGTTAATTAAGGGGGGAATCCATATAGTCATCTTCTCTTTTAAAATTAACCATTAGGGACTCTGGAAAAGGGGCCTAGCAGTGTCCTGAGCAGGCTCAGAAGAGAGGTGACTGGGTTAACTGGAAACTCCATGTAGTGTCTCTGGATGCCAGCTGGCAGCCCCTGTTATGCCAGCTGAAGACTTCATTACCTCCCAACTGTAACCGTGGGCAGCACTTGTCTTGTTAATCAGACTTCATGGTGCCATCGAGGCTTTTTCAAGCAAAATGTCTGCTTGGGTCTGATCTTATCCTCAGCCCCAGTTAAAAAGCAGGAAAGCCTTTTCTCCTTGCCACAGCCATCTGGGCTCTGCTTCTGGAATGGAGTCCTGACCAGCCTACACCGAGACCCTGGCACAGGGTACAGCAAGTGAGGGAGGTGATTACTGATGGCAGCAGAGGAACATAAGGGAGCTGTTGCCTCACAGCAACTCTCTGGTGCCATGTAGGCTCTCTTGGGGTTGTATTTGTGACCAGATCTCAAATTGTAACCCTTGGTGTGCAAAAGCTGTGTACATTCTACCCTGGCCAGCCAGGGTAGTGTGAAAGCAAACAGGACCCCTCTGCTTTGCTGCCTCCTTTCTTGCTGAGGTGTTATTTAGGGGCCAGGGTGTGATATTAAACATGACTTAAGGCTTGGGACCAATGTGTGCTCTGCAGCTTGTTTCTTGTCTGAAGCAAGATTCTCCAATCAAGGCAGTGGGAATTCAGCCTGCCCTGAGGAACTGTCCTCCAGAATGATGATGCAGCGTATTGTGTCCTGAGTCTCCCAAACATAATGACCCTCTGGAGACCATTAAAAGCCAGTGAAACTGAGAGTAGCCACTAAACTTTTCCAATTTGTGCCAGAGCCCATCTGGCCCAAAGGACTGTGGGAAGGGCTGAGCCTCTGTCTCCTCCCTGGCTGTTTCAACGCAGTTGAGATTGAAGCTCAAGAACTAAGTTATGTCTATGCTGCAATTCAACACTTTCATAAGGGCAAGATTCAGAGCAGGACCATCCCTGGCAGTATGGTATCTGCAGAGCTTAGGTTTAGTCTTAGACAGGAAAGGCTGGATGGGGATCTTCCACATCTTAGCAAGGTTCTGGAGCTATTTGTAAATGTGATTTAAAACCAGTTTTGATGACGGCAGCTCTCCTGGGGCAGGCAGAGCCTGTGCACGTTGAGGAAAAGCAACCATGTTTCCAGATTGTAGGGCAGTGTCTTCTGATTTTTAAGTAGGGTAAGGAGGGAGTCTACCATACTGCATCAGGGATACAAGGTCTCAGAGGACAAGAAAATAAGCTTTCATCTAGGCAAAAACCAATGGATAATGTAATGGCAGGAGCCTGTAAGAGCCAGCCTGTATGATCACATAGAGGTGCAAGGAAATGACAGATAATGAAGGCACAGACCTGGCTGTGCAGAGGGAGAAGAAAATGACAGTTAAAATAACGCATACCAAAAATGCTAGAGATTGAGAATTTTGCACTTGCCTGACCCAATTTGTTATGGCAGACAGAGGATTACATGAAAGGATTAAGCTTTTCTGTCCTTAAGGTCACGTTAGGGGTCACAAGTTTGTGGCCTTGCCTGATCCCGGGCTTGCAGGGGAGCAGAAATCGCGAGGCTTTTTATGGGGTGGAAAGGACTTGTTCACTGTGTTTGAAGTGAGATTACTTCACTCCCATAGCCGCAAAGCTGATAATGCAGAGAATAAGCAAGCAGTGGGCTAATCTTAAGCAGGACTTTTTATTTCTCCCAGGGAAGGCTCTACCAGTACTTTCCCAAAGGGCGTTGGAGTACAACTCCCTTGGCACAATAGCAGATGGGACTGCAGCAAGGCGGGGTTGTGTGAGCAGTATTTCTCTGCAAGGAGCGTTATCCTCTTCCCTGGGGTTCTCTCTCTTTGCTTTGGTAAAGTTTACTAGCTGCTTGTTAAGGAGCTAAGAGAGGCAAAGCTGAAAGATCTGAAATCTTTCCCTGGCTAAGTTTTCCCAGGGTTGACTTGAGGCTGGAATACTAATATTGTATCCGCCTAGATCCTCAGAGTACCTGCCAATGTCTCTGTGTCTCAACAAAGCAGCACAAGGACATCTATCAAGATCTAAATGTTACTGTAGGGATTATACTTTCTTCACAGAATCACCTTTTAAACATGCAGATATAGGGACAGAGTGTGCAGGGACAAAGGATGACAACAGTTGACTCCTTAAGGACTTGACTCTTTCAGGCACTGTTTCCTCCTTCTCATAGCAGCTCTTTGTTTTTTGCAGCAGCTTCCCTGCATTTCTCTGTCTTACCAATGCTCTGTCCTGCTTCACACCATAGGTAGAAAAATTGGCAAATGTACCTTTTAGGTTTTTTTGCTTTCCATTGCATTTGTATTCTCCAAAGCATCTGGGGACACTGCAGAACAACACCTCCCCCGCCCCTTCCAAAAAAAAAAAAGTTGCACCAGTAGCTGCAGACATAGCTGAGGAAAGCATCTCACATACACCTTTCTGATACAGCTGAACATGTTAATTTTCCCTTTATCACTGTCAGGCAGGGGGATATTTACAATTAAATGTGATTTTTCCTGTCAATTAACTCATGTCAGAAGAGAGTTTTTAAAATCTATTCCTGCTTTAAAAGTTTGGTGACCTACTTACGTATTTCAAGCGTGTTTGGAGTTCACCTTTCCTCTTGCAATTTTGCTATGTCATTCTTTTGCCCTCGTTAAATGCTTCATGCAGCCAGGCTCCCAGCCATGGTAAATCCCATCATAAACTCTGCTTTATGACCCTCGCTGCGCTGGTGCTGCAATGGTCTGCCTTTCCCCTTGCCGAGGTCCCCAATGGCAGCAGGCAGAGCTGTAATCACTGTGAATTCAGGCTGTGGTCAGATTAGGTAGAAGATAGGATGCACGTTTGTTGTTTTGCAGTGATGTATTGTTTCTGGGATTACTGTGCTGAATAGCAGAGGGTGTCAGCTGATATTTATTACTTTAAGCTGCCTCAGCTGTTCTGGTTCAGCAAATAAACCTACATTCAAAATGAATGAGGAGCTCTGCTTGCCTTGTATGCCATGATGTGTGCAAATGTGATTATTGCTTCCGAGGCAGGGGAAGCTGAAATCATTGTGGGAGCATTTTTAGTTATTTATTTATTTTTACTCTTTGCAGGCAATCATGCAGATTTCTAAAGCACACAATCAAGTCAAAGCCTTGACACCTCTCCTTCTGCCATTGTTAAGCCCTGGCATTCCTCATGCTGGGAATCACTGGCTTCCTCTCTCTCTAAAGTGATAAGCTTTAAACCATGCTATTGATTGCTTAAGGCATTACATGTTTTACACCTAGGTTATCAGTGTTATTGAAAGGGGAAGACACAAAGCTACCGGGCCTTAAAATGAATCTACTGCTCATCTCTTCCCATTTACTCTGAGGATTTCAGACAATTTGTTTTACACTGATCTCTGCTGGGGAGATAAATAAATGAAACTGGAGACACCAACCCTCCCCAAGGTTAGAGTTAGAAGTGTTATTAGTGTCGGGCCTCATGTGCACCCCAGCACAAACTGGGCTCACTTATTCTTTATTTAACACAGCAACAAGAGCTGATTTCAAAAGTTGCTGCTCCTCTTCAGATAAGAAGTGTCACATAGCACAGTTATCAAGGTGAATTGGTATTTTCAAGTGAGAACCTCTCTGCTTCTGATTAAGCCCTGAGGACTCCCTCTCTTCTCTCTTAACTCTTTACCTCCCCTCTGACATGGCCACCACCTTTGTGGCTGAGGGACAACAGAGAGGCAGGGCAGGGAGTGTCAGCTCACCTGAAGGGCCTGCCATACTCTGCCTTGGGCTACCTGTCCTTGTAGAAGTTGAGGTCCTTGGCAGCCTTTTGGGAGTCTGGGAACAAGGGTATCAGAAACCAGCAACACTGCTACCATGGGGCTACCAGTGATATTTGCCCAAAAGCTCTGACCTTTCTTAGGGTCTAACTACGGTTGTTGTTTTAATGATACAAAAATGACCACTGAACATAATACAGTGAAATCCCTCCACTCTGAACTCTGAGGTGACATTTGCTTGACTTCCAAACACAAAGATGTGCTGCTCCCCTCTCATCCCCAAAACCCTACCTCTTGCCTTCAGCCTCCCTGTCTCCAGAGGTACCTCATAGGCAGGATAGAGGTAAGGGATTTGATGGGACACAAATATGAGGAGACTGTGCATATTGCTCTCCATTGTGCACATGTCCTAGCAGATAAGTGACAGGAGCAGATGAAGTGCTGCTTTGGCTTTCAATAGCATATCCCATTCTGGGATCTCAGCAATAAGCTCACAAATCGGGTATTCACGGCACAAGTGTTGCCATCCTGCTTGCACTGGCCAGAGAAGTCACCCACACATTTTTACAGAGATACCTTAAAGAGTATATCAGCCTCTTAAAACATGACCACATAGCTTCTCACTGAGCCCTTGTGGGAACCCTGAGGGCCCATTTTCTGTGGGGGCCATGGGGAACAGGGAGCAGGGTCCAGGTCTGGTTATTGCAGTAACTTTCATGGATCTGGATTTCAAGGCTTGTGGATGAACAGAGAATTAGAGCTGTTTTCTTAACAGGGGGCTGACTGTATAACAAACAGTCCCCTAAAATCCAGTCTCAAAGATAAGATGACTTGCCCGAGGTTACACAAATCATCTGTAGCCAAACCTGGAACTGAGCCTTCATCTGCCGCTGACGTACCTTGACTGCAAAGTGATCCTTCCTTGAAGGACCTACACATAGCGACGTGATGAGATGATGATACTTTTTTATGGTCAGATGAAAGATTTAATAACCTCTGTGTGACAACATCTACTGAGCAAGGAAGCACTTATTTTTTTAACCCACAGTGGTTTTGGGGACAGAAGGGCAGGCAGGGGGTCAGTGAGGAGGTAGAAGATGGTGCTTGCAGAATGGTGGTGGGGTGGGCTTGGGGGATTCCTCCTCCCATTGCTTGACTAACATTACCTTTCTCTGTCTGAAGGACGGCATGAACTGGGTGTGCAAAAATGTCAGTGCTAAGAAGAAGTAAAGCATTCTGAGCTGCATGGAAATGGAGGAGCGGTGGGAGCAGAATTCTAGCCTGAAAACACTAATTTGCTGCTTTCTGACCAAATGTTTTTCCATCTGTGCACAGCTACAGCTGTTAAAAGAAAAAAAAAAAGAGAGAGAAAAAAGGGAGCAACATCGGTTTAAACCTACTGCTGGATTTGGAACTTGACCTGCTCTTTAGTATAATTTTTTTTATCCCAATAAAGGAATTACATATTTCCTCCTTATGCATAAATAGTATTAAATGTCTGATTAGCAAGCAAGTTTGTAAGCAGAAGCAAGACTGATTCAGTGTGGAGCAGAGGGAGTGGTGAGTTACTGTAGTGGCTTAGATGCATAGAAGCTGCCCGAATATGCATGGTTGCTGAGGACACACTCGGGCGTCAGTCACAGCTTCGCCTCAGTGACAGATAAAATGCAGTTGTGTTACCACTTGTGGGTAGTTTCTTAAAATAAAGCTGCTAAGGAGTCATTTGTGTAACAAGGGTAGAAGACTTCCACATATTCCTTTAGCCATAAAAGAGGAGTTTGATGATAACGAGGCGACACCGACACTGCTGTAGAAGGGAGAGAAGGGTTATATGTGTATAATTGAGGCTCTTTACAGCTGGAATAATGCAGGATGAGCGTGCCTAGGGCTTTTCTTGCAGCTGAAGGAGAATTTAGCCCAGCATTTCACCTTGAGCCAGCAAAAACGTTGTTCCTCCGTTCAATAAGTTCCATATGTGAGATTAGTCTTGATGTTGAACAATCCCTGTTGATTTTCCCTTGATGTTAAGGCAACTCTGCAGGAAAATGCAATTAAGTCCATGATTACTTTCTAGAATGAGATATCAGGTCCCAGGTTTCCTTCTTTGAAATGTGCAAAATGTATTCTCCTACCCCACCACCTCAGCATGCCTTGCCTGGCGCTTGGAGGGACTTGGGGGGCTGCCCCACAGCAGGCTGGCTGTCCAAGGCCTGAGGTCTCCCAGCCTGGTGCCAGCTGTGCACTGCCCAGGTGGAGGGTGAGGATCCTGGTGAACGGCAGATGGGAAGTGCTCTGTAAAACGAGCATTCATTCTTCCCCGGGCTGGCTTCCCTTTAAAAGGACACAGTTGCTGAAATAGGAAAGAGAATGTGATTTCTACCTCCTCCTCCCCAGTTCAAATCTAGCCCCAGACTGAGAAGGGAGCCGTGGTGATTAGCACGCCAAAGTAGCCGTGTCCTGCATGAAGCGAGCTTGGTGACTCCTGGGCAGTTTCTAATGCACAGATGGTAAAATAATCCCACTGCCCTGCTTGCCAGCTTTGTTTGCTGCCTGCCTGCGAAAGGCCAGAGAATGGCTGGGGACTGCGTTACCCTGTCCACCTCCTGGAGACGGCCGGCCGCGCAGGATGGGGAAAGCTGCGTGTACTAAAGCATGTGGCTTTACCACGCGTCAGCGAGTTGACTCATGGACCCAGGCAGACGGCTGACACCCCTGGAGCTCCCAGCTCTTTTTTCCTCCCTTCCCCTGGACATCTCCACCTCACGGCACAAACATCTGCACTGTACGTGAAGCAGCCCCTGGCCGCCTACATGTCACAGCTTGGCATATTAAAATCATCTGGGGCTCATTGCAGGTCCCCCCATACATCAGGATGTACAGTAGCAGTTCAGGGATAATCTGTGTGTAGTTCAGCTGTCTTTGCTGTGGCTGGGAGCACAGGGACAGCTGGGACAGCAACTGCTTTAGCAATCCAACTTTAATCTGCCTGCGTCCGTGAGTCAGCACCCTCCTAGTGCATCTGTCTCCAGCAGGGAGGCAGGACACGCATGCCGGAGTAGCAGAGCCTTGCTTTAAAAACCAGACGACTGGGGAGCGGGGTGGGGGGGAAGAGAGGGCTCAAGTGAGCTGTTAAGCAATCGCTAATGACACAAAGTGACACAGCTCCGGCTTTGCATGGATTGAGTAAGGAGTCATAAGATGAGATGTTCATTTAAATGCAGCCTGCTCGGTAACTCCCCAGCTGCGCAGGCTTATCGGGAACGCTGCAAATTTGAGCATGGCATGTTCCTGGGTCAGTCCAAGGAAGAGAAATTCATCCCAGCATCACCTTTTCCTTGCAAATAATGTATTTGCCTGATGCAAGCAATGTAAAGAATTGCAATCCTTTCCTGTGGGCAGGCTTGTGCTGGCTGAGTGGCAGAGCTTTGTGACAGATAGTCCCCAAGCTTTGGATTTGGCCACATTCCTTACCAGATGCAGAGGGGAATGCTTAGGTATCTCTCCTCTGGCGCAGGCAGGGCAGGGCAGGGCAGGGCAAAGCACCCTTTGGGTCTCAGGCATTGATCTTTCACACTTGCAAGGGACTTGAGTTGGTGCTTTCCCACTCCCTACTCTTTTAGCAGTGGCAAACTTAGTCTGTGACATCCCACCAGCGCCACAGTTGGCTTTCTGGGACTGAAAAGCATCCAGGAGGGTAATGTGTTTTTTTAAGACTCATGTTGGTTAAACTTGGAAATGCGTGTAAAATAAATATGTAGTAATTTTCCTATCACTTTAGTTGGGAAGGGAAAATTGCCTTATTGAACTCAGGATCCAGAAATATTTGCTGGCTCATTCGTTATGCTTGTAGCCACATGTATTGGCTGCCAGAGAGTCACCTGTAACCCAGTAGTTAATTTGGTTTTCCTGTGCCAGGTGGTAAGAGAGAAAGACTGTGATAGAGTGAGCTGTGCTGGGAGGATGGAGATGAGGGGGTTAAAATAACCATGTTTTAAGTATATCATCCTGCAGTGATGGCTGTAAATGTTCATTGTATTGTAAACGTTTCTTTGTGCAACCTGGTGAAAATGTATAAGGATTTGAGGTTCTATTCACTTGCTGCTCTTTATCTGAATGTATTTACATCTGCTATGGCCTCTGCAGGGCTCTCTGTTCTGGGCAGCACCTGGCTGAAAACCGCCTGGACAACTGTCTGGGGCCAGCCAGAATCGCCTGCCACGGATCGGTGCAGCCCCTGCCCCTCTGCCAGCGCTTCAGCCCCGCCCTGGTTTATGGCAGTGGCACACGCAGGGCTCCGTCCTTCCAGCGCTGCCAGCTTCACCCTCCTTTAGAGTGAGGCTGGGGGAACCAAGCGTCTCATTGGTATGGGTGGAGCTCTGCCACACGTCGCATCAATTCCTGGATTTTTAAAGCCAGAAGGGACCGTTGTGTTCCTCTTTCCTGACCTCCCGCATACCACAGCCCGTTAAACCCCACCCCGCCGTGGTGACTCACGGCTCAACCAGAGCCCCTCCGGTAGGAAGAAACCCAGCCATGATTTAAAGGCTCCGAGTGACAGACAGACCTCGGGATGTTTGTCACAGGGGTTAATTCCCCTCCCGTGCTTCACTTTCACATCATTAAATCTGGTTCTACCTTTGCGATAGATGAAAGAAGCCTCTCCTGCTCCAGCTCCATTGTGTTCCCTGGAGGGGAGAGGTGCTGGAGAAGTGAAATTCTCCAAGGGCATGTCAGAATACCTGAGTCCAAGCTCCTGCTCTGACCATGAGTGCTGGGTGTGGGGACTCACGTCCTCCCCCAGCTGTGGCCGTGTCCTCCACTGCAGCTTCACTGCAGAATGTCTCTCCTGCCCCTGGAGAATGCTTGCCAAAGCCTCTTGCAATCTCCTCCCATTTTTCCCACTACCTATAAAGTTTCTTGCACATTAATGACTTCTCTCTCTGTCAAAACTATAACTGGTCACCAGACTCTTTTTATGAAGTGTACTGGGATGAGACCAGCCCACTCCAACATGCTCACTCTTCTCCAAAAGCAAAAGGTGGCAGCTGTTGCATTCCCTGGGCCGGCCGGGTCCACGCAAGCTCTTTCTTTTATGTTCCCTTTTTGTATTTCACCAAAAAGGGATATTTGCAATATCTGGTCGTGTTGTTACTCAGTGTATAATTTAGATGTCTTTGTCAAAAAAAAGAAAAAGGAAATAAATTAAAATTTAGTAGAAAGACAACTGGTGTTTGGGTGTGATCCTTTTTTCTTCAGCAGGTTCATCTTCTGACAGGATTGTCTCTTCCCAAGGAGCCCCCGGTCAGAGCGCAAAGCTGCCCTTCCATTGCCATTGCTCCTGTCACCCCACCAGAAATGGTTGCTGACACTAGAAGTGATCAAAACTGTTGAAGAAGCCTTTTTCCTTTGGATTTTCACTATTCCAAAACTATCAGAGAAGTCAGCCAGCGAGAAAGGGAAACTCTGGGAGGATCTAATTTTTTCAAAAATTGTGTTATAGGTTAAAAAAAGCATGTCATGAAACACGTTCTCCACTGACCTGGCAGGAAAAGGGAAGGGGAAAAAGGAAAGCAGCAAACTATTTAGGTTTGGTTCAGTGAAATGGGGTTGGGAGGGGGTTAGGAGGGAGGGAAGCAAATCTGTTGCTTTCCAATCTGACTCATTACTGTTCCTGCAACACCCAGATGGGCCAAAAAGCGAGAAACTGTTAGATCTCTTAAAAGCATCAGCTCCCTCCCTGCACAGTCAGGATGCCTGGAAGGCTGTCAGAGCCACTGGAAAAAAAACATTATAGATGGTCACACTTAATTTCTTTTTTTTTTTTTAAGGCACGCTTTATACTCAGTCCTGGTGTTTTTTCAGCGAAGTAGGAAATACTTTTTCATCTTGTTTGCCTAATGGATTGGATGTGAAAAATATTTCTCTGGCAAGTGAACACCCTGAGAGTTGTTTGACTTGTCACAACGTTATGTATCGGCCCCTGCGGCCCCCGGCCCCCGAAGCCGCTGCGCTTCCCCTCTCCTGTTGCTGTTGACGGTGGGACGCGGTAATTTATGGGGAGGCTGCGTGTGACCTTGCATGCGTCTGCTGGAGCGAACCGCGGGTCCCTTCCCCGCACAAGCCCCGCTTTACATCCACATGATGAATTTAGTGCTCCCGAAAGGACAAGGAACCGAGCGGATTGGGCGTGGGGAGGAGAAAAAAAGAAAAATAGAAAGAAAATAATAATCTGCAGCCTGCAGGAGAAAAAAAACACTGAGATTTTTGTTCCTCTTTGACCGGTATTTCCCTGTTTACGGCCTCGCAGCCCCGGACGCCTGCCTTTATCAGAGCAGAGAAGTGGTCTGTGGTCGCAGAGCCGGATGTTTCAGCCTCCGTGTTCTCGCCGCGTTGGCATCCCCCAGCCCGGCCGTGCTCTGCGGGGACACGTCGGAGCGGGGCGGCCGGACCGATGGCCACGGCCGTGCTCCGGCCCACCCCCCCGGGCACCCACCCAGGCGCTGGCTGAAGCTTTTTTCATTTTATTTTGTTTTGTTTAAGTGGAAACAAGCTCGCACCGCAGCCTCGTGATTGGCTCCTGCCGTAATGGCAGCTTCGGGCTCAGTTGGCTGAATTTGGGCTTGTTGGATTTTTTATTGCAATCTGTTCACTTATTTCCCTTCCCAGCAGCGACTGGAAGCAAAACTCTTGTAGAGCTGTGGTCAGGCTGTGCCCGTGCTGGGGGACGCTGTCAAAGGCTTGCTGGAAACAGCACAGGGTGGAGGGGGTGCCCCTCTGCATTTCCTGTGTAGCTGTCCGACTGAGATGAATATCTGTATCATTTTTAATGGGAAAAAGAAAAAAAATCACATTCAGAAGAGGAAGAGGAAAGGTTGGAAGAAGCCCCTCTGCTTGCAACGTGCAGTGACCGCACGCCTCAGAGCTGCAGCCCTCTGGGCGGCACAGCCGGGCAGCCAAACGCAGCCCCGAGTAAATAACCCTGGGAGGAAGGGGAGCTGGCAGGTGGGTTAGGCCCCAAGTCTGAGCTGCATTAGGAGCTGGCAGAAACGCCCTGTGAGTAAATCACCTGGATGAGAGATATTTTTAAATAGAAGTTGTCCTTGCTGCTTGGCTTTGCAACATTTATGCTACCAATAGGAGCCACAGCCTGCAAGCTTTAATGCTTCTCTGTCTGGCAGGAGCTTGGGGTGCCGAGGGGGACATGTTGGGCACAGCGGGTCCCCCCTGCCGAGAGCATCACTGTGGGCTGGGACACTCTGCTGTCCCCAGCCTGCGACAGCTGGGTCCCAACTGACCAGACAAAGCCCAACGTCTTGGGGTGGCTGAGCCAGCTGTCCTGCCCCGGCACCATCACCCTCCCTGGTGTTAGACAGGAGGATTTATATGTATTTTGGGTTCATTTTTATAGCTGGCACCTGTGAGGCCAGAGCCAGGAAGGGATAAGCGAAGGGGCCTTACTGTGAAGGACTAGGTCGGTGGCGTGGGTATGGAGAGCTGGTCGGGGGAGTGGGGAAACAGGCGTGGCAACCTCTCTGCACCTGGGGACAGTGCTTGGGTCTGGGACTGGGCAGAGAGCTGGGCCTGGCTGGAGGCTGCTTTTGGAGCTGGGGCAGGAGCCGCAGCTCTCACAGCCCGGGGGTTTGGGAGGGGCCCTGAATTGGGTGCATTCAGCGCGGCACAGCTGGTGTGGGCTGCGGGGCGGGGGGGCCGCAGTTGCTCCTGACACTTTTGCCTCTGAATGTGATGATAAACTCCCTTTCCCGATTAGCGCTGATCCCTCTGCCTCCAAAACAGTTGGCCCTAATGAACATACGGCCCAACAGCTGTAAGCGGTTATACATATGCATGGATATATATATTTATCCCCCCCCAGCCCATCCATATATACTGGAGATCACAGCTGTTGCTATTCTTCCTTGCAATGCAGATCAGACGCTCTCTCTCTTTGGAGTCTTACTTGACCTATTTTGCAGGCGCAAGATTTTTTGTGATGATGATTTCCCCAGTTGGTGCTTTTGATTCTGCCTGAAACATCTTGATTGAAGGCAAACAATGGCAGCTCCGGCAGCCGGCAGCGCCCCGCACCCA
>VXBQ01014079.1:104757-138186 GCA_013400175.1 Phainopepla nitens | reverse complement strand
GCTCTGCCACCTGGCCCATCGCCTAGGCCATCCAACCTGGACCTTGAGGCTTGTGCTGGTGTCCCCACCCTCTGCCCGGCTGGTCCCCTGCTCAGCCCTGAGCCTCTTCCCACCAGCTGGGAACTGCTCCAGCACTCTAAAATCTTGCCAGTCGGGTGGTGATACCCCTTGGGGTCCCAGGGGTGTCTTAGCTGTAAGGCCAGAGGGGAAGATGGTGCCAGAGCTGGCAGGGATGTCAAAACCCATGGGTGATAGACACCTTTGAAGTGCATTCTCCAGTGACAGCCTCTGCTTGCTGCTTAACACAAACTTTCTGGGCTTCAAGGGAGCCTCCCCTGTCCCTGCAGCCCTCCCCGTCCACACAGGGTGCCCCAAAGAAGGGCCTCAAAGCCACTGCGTCCTGGCAAGGAAAAGCAGCCATCCGGGTGCACACAAAGCCATTTCTTGTTTGGCGTTTTTGTTTGAAGTGTGTCCTTCATCTGGGTTTCTACAGCAACTGGGAAGTTCCTATCCTGGCCCAGCTGGAGGCAGTGAAGCAGCCAGGGGAATGGAGAAGGAGGGCAGGAGGTGAGGACTGAGGGCAAGAAGGGAAGAAGCAAAAAATATGTTTTTGAGAAATGGGGCTGCATTTTCTGCCTTCATCTTGGGCCCATGGCTGCTGCAGCTGGGACAGGATTCCAACCCCTGTCACTGTCCCTCTGTCTCCAGAGGCAGTGTAGCCATCTGGGGCCAGATCAAGGGATGTAAATCACCAGCTTTTAGGGTCCCTTCAGGTAAGGAGTACTCTGCTGTCCCACCCTGGTTGGCCCTGGCATGGCTGCATCCTATGAGTCCCTGTGCTAGCCTGGGTTAAAATGAGTTAATTACCTTAGAAATACACTTTTCTTAAAAGAAAGCACCAAAAATCCAATGAAACACCAGTGGTTTCATCTTAGGCAGTGAGTCTCTTCATTTATTCATTATGAGATAATACCCAAATCTGGCTAATTAATATTCCTGCATATTTTCCAAGGGCTGATGAGGTATCTTAAACATCTCGTGGAGATGGGCTTTCATATTTATAAGGTTGATGTGCAAACTTAAATTGACACTGTCTAAATATACCCTCATGTTTAAGCATGGGGCTTTCACTCCCCAGGCGCCGAGGGCATTCCTGGGGGGCACACCCTGGCTGGAAGCGGGACCTGGGGCTCAGTGGGTGGGAGAGCTGCCCAAAAAGGCTCCTGCAAGGCAGGGTGTGATGTTGTGTGGTCCGTCTTTCCACAAAGATGTGGGATTTCTGTTTGCTTTGGTAACAGGAACGGAGTGCCACAGGCACTGACCCAGTGGTGGTGGTGGGGTCAGCGGTGTTTTGGGGTGAAGGATCAGCGTGAGCTCCCACACGGCCGGATGTGCTGATGGTACCAGGCCAGGGCCTGCAGCTTCCTGCTGAAACCCTTTTCCAAGGTTAAAAATAGGACTTGGTTGCAAACTGAAAGCCTGGTTTGCATTCACCCTCATTATGTTGATTGCTTATTTACATGTATGCAAATGGAGGAAGAGGCAGTGGCTCCTCCACCTGGGGACCCCTTGGCACAGGAGAGCCTGAACCCCACTGGGTAAATCCCTGCTGAAGGCTGGGCCCCGGGGCTGTGCCCCCTTCCCAGGGTCACCCTGAAAGGGAAGCGTCAGCCCCTCTTGCCGTGCTGATCCGAGGGCTGAGCCGCAGCCCCGTGCCCTGAGTGCGGGGGCCGGTGGCACGGTGGTTACAGCAGCCATTGCCTCTCCCCTCACCCTGCTCCACCAGATGTGCGTGTCCAGCTCCAGCTGTTCCCCATCAGCCTCCCCCGTGCAGCACCGCCGGCCCCAGGATCCTTTTTCCACCAGGCCCCATGTCCTTCATCAGACACCAATTTGGTCTGGCCCAGCTGCTCATTTTTCTTTCTGCCGTGTGACATGTTTTCACCTGGCTCCTAATCCGTCTCTTTCCATTCACAACTCGAGCTGTTTATGGATGTGCCTCTGCTCCCCCTGCTTTCCCCACCCCTGGACAGAGCCATCCATCAATAAAACCCCGCTGTGCACCCGAGCATCAGCGCTTCCCTCCCAGGACACCAAAATCCCAACAGGGCCACGGGCACACATTCCTCCTCCTGCTCCATGAGGTGACCCCATGGGGACATTGCTTTCCTCCTCACCACCAGCAGCACATGAGGTTTGGTGGCACTGACAGTCCTGGAAGCTGGGGCACCAAGGACACCAGGGGACTCTTCCTGGATGGGGGGGGCAAGAGAGGGGCTGTGGCCCCTCTGCTCTGCATGAGCACCCACACTTTTGGGGCTGGTCTCTCCAGCAAAGGCGTGGGGTGGGAGTGGCCCGAGGCAGGGAGAGTCCTAACCTTTGGGGGTCACCCTGCAGGGTTGTGCCTGTGTCCTCCCATCAGTAGGTGACAGGTGCTTTAATGCCTGGGCTGGCAGCTGCTGCTATCACAGGAGGAAGAGGATGATGATGAGGACAGCTGGGCAGTCAAACCTAGAGGCAGCAAGCACAGGGGCCATGGCTGGGGAGTACCGTGGGGTGGGGGGTGGCCCTGGCTGTGCAGCTGGGACCCTCCTCCACAGGGAGGGACGTCACTCATCTCGCCTGTATCCCCACCACCCCGGGGCTCTTCTTTGCCCCCCAGCAGCCAGCCCTGTGAACATGGAGGGCAGACATCATGGGATCCCTGTGGAGGCTGAGAACATCCTGCTCCCTCCTGCCGCCCCGGAGTGCTTTGCTTTTGACTGAGAAGCAAATCCCCAAAAATCCCAATGGACTGGGGGTTTCCTGAAGAGCCCGAGCAGAACAGGGTTGGGAAGAACCCAGCAGGACAGCAGGGCTGAGCTGCCAGGCTCTGCAGCCTGTGTGTACAAGAACACACAGGGGCAGGAGGTGCTGGCTCCCCAGCCCAACGCTGCCTGGGAAGTTGTCCAGGGCTGTGCTGCCACCTCTGTTGGAATGGAATGGGGGAAGTTAGTGAGAGGGTCTCCCTCCTTTGAGCCCACTGTTCCCCTGTTTCAGTTCAGTGGGACATTCTCCCCTTCCCAGTTCCCACTAAAGTAGCACAGGGGGAATCCAAACTGGAACTAAATGAGGGGTATTTTGCAACCAAGGGAAAAATAAAGCAAGCTGAACCTGAAGAGAGCAATGGAAAACCCCTCCTGCCTGTAGGACACTGCTCTGTTTTATGAAGTCAGCCTCATTTTCCCCAGATAAAGATTGCCCCTGCATAGCCCCAGCCAGGCCAGCCCACGGCCCCACTGCACGTCCTGGACAAAGGTTCCTCCTCACCCCTCCCAGCTTTGGCTGAGCACAGAGGGTCCCCAAACCAGCCCGGGGTGCTGCCAGCACCCACAAAGCCCCAGGGGGCAGTGGGGCTTTAGGTGGGGATGAAGGCTCCAGGACTGGGTGCCAGGGCAGCAGCACGGCCGCAGCGGTGGACGGTGGCAGAGTCAGGGAAGTGCTGTCCCCGACCCAGTCCCCGTCCCACAATGGGGATTGTTCTGGAGCCATGGGCAGGATGCGGCCTGGCCGGCTCCGTGCCTGACTCACATCCTCGCTGCCTGGGAGGGAGCTGGTGGAGAGCCACCTCTCCAGCACACCTTCCAACGGGGCTGGCACACGGGCTGGGCGCTGGTGGGGGCCCCCTCCACATGCTGGACCCGCTGCCATCCCACTGCCGAGCTGCTCCCTCCCAAGAGCCCCTCGAGAAAAGCCCCAGCCCGGCCCCTGCGGGACCGGGGAGCGTTTCCTTCCCACAGCAGGTTGGAGCCTCCCCCCGGAGCTGGCGTTCCTGGGGAAGAGCTGCAGCAGAGCGAGGCATTTGCACTAAGTGATCACATTTATTTGAATATTTTGCGTGTGTGTGTGTGTGTGTGTGTGTGTGTCTAAAATCGGTTACAGAATAAATACCTGTGCCTTATAGCAGGAAGTCCACTTTTTTTTTATACAAAGTGCTTGTTACAGGAAGTTGCATCAGCGATATGCAGGAGAGGAGTGCGTTTCAGTCACGCTTCCCCTCCTGAAAACTAGAACAGATTTTTTTTTATTTATTTATTTGTGGTTTTTTGTAAAGTTTCTTTTCCCTTTTTTTTTTTGTGCATTAAATTTCCTGCCATTGTGTATTTACAAATCTCTGAAAGAAGGAAAAAAATGCCAATATGCATGAGGAGTGGCCTTGTAACACAAAAAAAAATATCAGCCTTTAAAAAAAAAAGTAACAAACCCAAAATCTACAAGTATCATTTCATACTGAATCAATGATAGATTTTTTCTTTTTTTTTTTCTTTTTAAAAAGGGAAAGAAAGGGGTGGGGGAAAGGGGAAAAATTGAACCAAACCAGAAAAAATGAACTCGGAGAAATAGGAAGAGAGAAGGTGCCATTGTCCCTTCTGAAGTTTTCCAAAGGCAGAGAGGAGTGAGGAAGAGCACAACGCACAGACCCAGATGTCCGACTGAAATCCCCATCAATTTCTTCTCGGTAATTTCTCCCTCGTGTTTACCCAGCGAGGGGCAGGAAGGACTTCCCAAATTAAATTAAAAAAAGGCATTAAGATGAAAAAAATTATTTCATTTTTAAAGGATTGGGAAAAAAAAAAAAAAAAGAGATATGATAGAACAACCCTTCCCAAAATCCTGGAGGGGTGTGAAGCAGGGAAAAAATCAGGTTTGATTTAAAAGGGGGGATGGGGGGAAAAAAAGAAAAGCCAAACCAAACCAGACTTTTCTCTCTGAACACGTCATCGAGCGGGACTCTGCGGAGAGTGTGACGGTTAACTGGTGACGTAGTGTTTGGCCGAGGGCTGGCCGTAGACCCTATAGAAATCCTGCCGCCCGTGCTGCTGGGATGCGTCAATCCATTCCCTCACGGCAAGTCCCGGGAGCGACTGGGGCACGGCGGGGGCGGGCGGCAGCGGGTGGGAGTACTCCTGCGACGACACTGTCCAGGGGAAGTGCCCCGAGCGCGGGTAGGGCTGGTGCCCGCTGTGGTTGGACACCGAGGAACAGTAACAGTTATCCACGGAGCAGACGAGGATTTTGCGCCCGCCGTACTGGGAGAGCACGGACTGCTGAGATGACGTGGTGTTGGGGTAGTGAGATGGGTTGAAGACGGAGCCCGAGTGCACCGGCTGCGGGCCGCTGGGAAGTCCAACTATGTGCTGCGTGGAGCTACAAGGCACCATGGCTTGTGCGGACTGCCCCTCGCCGGCCGAAGCGCCCTGGCTCATGTACTGGCTCGCCACAGTCCCGGACGATGGCTCGAGGAAGCTGCCCTCGGGAAAGGCGGTGGAGTGCTTGCGCTTCTCCGCGCCGGAGTTGCTGACGGTGCAGGGGTACATGGGGATACTCTGCAGGAAGGGGACGGGGGTGCTCAGAGGACCTGCGGAGGGGAACAGGAGAGGGGGGTGCATTAGGCACAGCACGGCGCCGCTCCAGGGTGCTCCGGTTGCTGATCCGAAGCTGCAGCGGAGCCCCGAGACCCGCATTCCAGCGCCACGTGGGCACAGGGTCCCCCAGCCCGCCCCAGTGGTGGCAAACCACGCACACAGCCCTGTGCAGGTGGACTTGCACATTCGGTTCTGGGCCCTTGCCAGCGGGCTCGGAGCAGCCCGGGCACTGCTCAGCAAACAGCTCATGAACACAGTCCCTTGCAGGAGCAGAGTGAGGCAGCCTGGGGGATAAACACAAATCTCCCAAGGAGGGGACTGGGAAGCCTCCACAGGACTTGGTCTAATCCCAGGCACTGGCTGGGTGCTGTGGGACCACGCCAGTCCCTGGCTGTCCCTGCCCACATGCTGCCCGCCATCTTTCCACTGACTTTTCCTGGCAATGGCCAACCCCCCAAAAGCTCTGTATTTCAGGGTTTTGTGTAACCCTAGAACAGCTGTTTCAGAAGACAAAGAAAATGCCCTGGGGAGAGTCAGGAATTGGCTTTGTGACTCTCCAAGTCCCTGCTGACTGCAGAGGGGCTCCAAGGGTCCCTGCCCCAAAGAGCTCTCCCCATGTTTTGTACTGGATTTTGTACAGGGCAGTCAGCTATGGATACAGGATGTAGTGAGGTCCCATGCCCCTGCACCCCTCAGGTTCCACCCACCTTCCAGCAACTTCCTCAGCTGCTTCTCCTTCTTGGCAATCTCGTTTAGGAAGAGCTTGGAGTTGAGGTGGCCGATTTTGGGTGGGGGCAGGCTGCCACCTGTACAGTTCTGAGTCCTGTTGGGGATGGCAGGCAGAGTAGTGTGAGTTACAAGGCAGACTCAGGAGAAGGACTGCCCCTGCCCCCATACCCTCCTGGAGCCAAACCCCCACCCTAGGGTAGAGGACAGAAGTGAGCTGGCTGTCTCTGGCAGGCAGGACTCTCCCTGTACAGTTTTGCTTGAATGTCACTGCCAGGGCATACCTCCTGCAGTCCATGTCCCCGCTGTGTGGCCATCCCAGCTCACCTCTGCTCTGCTAGTGCTGGCTTTAACCCCTGCCCTGTCTCTGCCCAGTGGAGCTGGACAGAGCCCTGCACCCCAGCCCGGCTGGTCCCATCCTCTGCTCTTCTACAAGCACAACACTGAGTTTCCCCTAGTCCACGGGAAGGACCTGGTTCAATGGCTGCACGAGGGGATTTTTTCATCCTCCCAGAGAGAGGGAAGCTGAGCTTGGCACATGCCTCTCCCAAACCCTGTAGCATCTCTGGCCCTCGTCTTCCTCTGGATGTTGTGTTGCTTGTGTTGCTGCCACCCCTGTGGACATGAACACCCCCTTTCCCCCAAACACGTCTGTCCCCTTGCGCTTACCTGTCCATTAAGATTTTCACAGACTTGGTGTTCTAGAAGTGGAAGGAGAAGCTCTGGTCAGTAAGGCCAATCCCTGCCATGGTGGCCGTGCCCCCTCTCAGTGTCAGCTTCCCATGGCCCCCAGGAGGGGACAGTCTGACCACGGGCACTGAGTCCCCTTTCCCTTGCATGGGCTGCTCCAGCCCCACCTCCATCTGAGGCACCTCCTCGTTTGAGGCCAGCACTGAGCCTGTCCCACTTCTTGACTTCTTCCACTGCTGAGCACTCTGGAGGCATCAGCCAGCCCTGCTGATGTCCCCATCGTGCTCCCCACCACACCCCACACCTACCCAATTCTTTCCACACAACCAAACCTCTCCACAGCCCCTGTCCCACCCTGGCACGGGCAGCTTTTCTTACCTTCATGAAGTTGATGTCCTCAGTTTTGTCGAACATGACCTGGACAGAGCTGAGGAGCTTCTTGGCCTCCTGCATGCGCTCATTGAGGTGCAGAACCTGGGCCGCATTCTCGTTGCAGAACTTGGCCTGGGCCTTGTCCAGGATCTCCATGGTCTTCCGCAAGTCCTCATCCAAGATCTGGTGCATCTTCTCGTACTGCAAGCGCACCTCATCCTTCAGCTGGCTCACCTTCTCCTGGGGGGAGGAGCAGGGTCAGGCCCTCTGTGCCCTTTGACCTCTTCCATGGTGTCCCAGAACATCTGGGTCCTTTCTCAGCAGCAGAGAATGCAATCTGAAAGCTGCACCCCAGCTCTGCTCTCCTGTAAACACCCAGACAGCTCAAACCCTGCTGTCAACTACTGCATAAGACTCCTATGTGCCAGAGACCCAACAAGGAGGGACACTGTGAAGGCTTGATTGGTGCAGCAGATTCCTGGGGTCTGTGTGGGGGTCAGCTCCAGAGACCAATGCCAAGGAACAACCTGCCACACCACCAGCAGAAGTGTGCTCCCCTGAAAAATCCCACCCATCCCTATCTGCATAATCCCACCCTTTCCCATCTTCATCCTCATGCCCTGCCTCACCCCAGGTTGGAGACACTTCATGTTCCAGAGCCTTTCCCTTCATGCTGTGGGAGGCTGAGGGGCTTTAAGGACTACAAGCACTCCCTTCCTGAGAAAGGCTGAGGACAGGATGGGCCATCTGATATTTAATGACAGCCTTGTTCCTCACCTCCTTACTCAGGACCTATGAGGCTGCAGAGCAGCTCCAAACACATTTTATCTCCCAAAATGATAACTGACAACACTGAAATGGAGGCAGGAAGTCTGTCCAGCTACTCCTCCGCTGCATGTCTGCTTACCTCCCTGCCCACCTGGCCCTTGTGTCCCAGGAGCTTGTCCCCACTGTGCCAGAGGGTGACAGTCCCTGGGACTGGCTGTGGCAGGGTGAAGCACTGGTTACCTCGACCAGCCGCTTGTCCGATTCCAGCTTGTAGAGCTGCTCCTCGATGTCCTGCTCCCGCTCCTCCAGGCGGTCCTGCTGCTTCATCAGCATCTTCTGCAGAGAGGGGGGAAAGCAGCATCGTCAGAGCCCAGTGGCCACGTGTGCCAGCAAACACCAGTGCTGCCCACACTGGCTCTGCCCACGTGGTTCAGGACCCATGGTGCTTTTTCCCAGCAGGATGCCACTGCCAGGTTGAAAGCCCTCGCGTAGCTTGTGGGGCTGGAAACCTGCTGGTTATTTCACTGGTAGAAATGGCAGAGGGGCTGCGTGTGCCGGGCTGTTATCAGCTGGGCTGGGTCCCCTGGATGGGGGCAGCACCTCAGGTAACTTTCTGCAGCCTGGTCAGTGGGGTTGGGTCAGGGCCAAGCCCTGGGGACTGTGGGGGGCACACAGAGAGGCTCATCCCCCACTAAGGCAGTACCATTTTGAGGCCCATCACCCATCGCCAGCAGGCTCCTGCGAGACATCACCACCTCCCTCGCGCTCCCGTATGCCACGCCAAATCCTTTCTCCCTTCCCCGCCTCCTTGACAAGCCCCAGAGCCAGCGTCAGCGTAATCTGGAGGGACAGAGTGAGGAGGAATGGGGCCTCCCCCCACCACAATGCCAGCCCCCAGCCCCACTCCTTGGGGCTGGGCCTGGGCCAGCCACCGAATAACTGGGACAAAACCTTATCCAGCTATCAGCGCGAGTGCCTTGCTCCTGCATGCTTCCCAGCAGGAGAAACCCACTGCCCATGAGAGAAGGGCTCCATCCCTGCGAGAAGGAACAGGGCTTCCCAAAACCCCCCTCAAAATCAACTCCAAATATTTGCCCTTCATGTTTACTGGGGGGGAAAGCCAGGACACCAGCGGGGCGAGGAGAAGGGCTCTGCCCGGCACAGAGACGCGGTGTTAGAGACTCAACGACGGGGGCGAGATGGAAAGAAACCGGCAGCAAGAATGAATTTCGAGGGGATTATTGCTATTATAAACCGCCACTCGGGAATTTATAATCAAGTAATTAATTCCTGGACGAGGCGGGAGGGGGAGGGTGGCAGAGGCGCTGCCGGGATTAATTGCATTGCAGGGAAAGGCTGTCACCTCCGACTCAATTCACGAGCAGGAATGCAAAGCCTCCTCCCTCCTGTTGTTTTTCTTAAGGTCTTGGGCACCTCCAGCCTTACTGTCACTGGGCTCTTACCACTAATAATAACGAGGAGCTAAAAAAACCCAGCTTCCCACTCACAGGCACGCTCCACATGCATGCCTGGGGCCCACGCATGTGCACCCACCCAGGCACATGCAGACAGACACACGGACAGCACATCCACTGAAACGGGGCTGAGGGGCAGTCACAGCAACGCAGACCCCCAGCCCATGGGGGGACATTTGCTGTGCATGCATACAGAAACATGGGCCTGCAGCATCCAAGGGCATCCCTGGAAGCGTCCATACGGAGAAAGATTTGAGGCATATATTTAAAGCCTCCTTTTTTTCATGGTAAAATGGTTGTTATTTGTGCTGCTGCAGCATCAGGAGGCTGCAGTCCACTTCCAGGTTTAACACGGTGGGAACTGAGCTCTGGAGAGAGTGAGTGCAACACCACTTGCTTGAACCTTGGAGAACCACGGGTGCAGGCAGGAACTGTGCCCTAGGTCCTGTGCCAGCAGCCAGGCCTGAGTGTGGAGCTGCTGGAGGCTTCTCTAGGGGCCTGGACAGGGTTTTGGTCAAGCACCCTTTGGTCAAGAACTATGGAGCAGGTGGACAACAGCCCCATGTAGGCAGACTGAGAAGTGACAGGCAGCAAGCCTGCTCCTGGGCTCCAGAGAAGGAGATGCCTTCCAACATCCCTGCTTCAGGAGGCCAGTTGAATGTGGGAGTTGGGCCGGTCGTGCAGCTCAGGCTGCTCACGCCCCACGCTGGGCAGCCAAAGGACACGGCGAGCTTTGCACTGAGCCCTGCCCTACACCTCCCTCCCTGTCACAGATTCACTGTCTCCACCACGGAGAGCCAGACCCATCCCACACCAGCCCACCAGGAGGATGGCCAAGCCTAGCCGGGCCTCCAGGAGCAGCCCAATCCTCTGCCTGACTTCCCTGTCTGCCAGCTGGGACAGGAGTGGGTAAAAAAACATAGGACAGCATCTGAGGCTGACAGCTCGCTGGGCACAGAGGCCAAATCCCCATCCCACTCCAGGCATCTGACATACCTGAGGCGGCCACTGCCCTTCCCCCTGATGCTGCTGGGATGCTCTTGCAGGGGAAAGCAGGGTTTACTATCACTGGCAGGTGCCAGGCAGGCAGAGGCCACCCTGCCAGCCCCACTGGTGTGAGGGACCCCCGAGGGAGGCACCGAACAGCCCCGGACATGCACGTACCATCGCCGTGCAGCTGCCGTGGCAGAGCTGCCAACATTTGTGTTTTGTAACCAACCTCAGACTGCTCCACTCCAGGAATCATGCAATTATGTGAAATCCCAAATATACATATAAACATATGTAAAATAACTTTTTATACATATAAGTTAATTTAATATCCCCTCACATCTGGAAAAAGTGACCAAAATCCAACCTAAAGCCGTAGAAATCAGAGAGAATAGAGGACATGCAGCGCTTTCTTTAAACCTCGTATCTGAGCACTCTCTCGATTTTAGGGTGATTTAAAAACTGTACGTGCCTGGGATTGCAGTGGAATGGGAGGGCCTTTCACCCACAACAACAAAACCTGAACAAGACACAAGGGCATGAACTACCCCTTCTGGCACTGAGGGGCAAAATCTCATTGTCTATGCAGCACAAGCTGAATTCCTTAGGTATTTTGAAAAGGAAAATATATCCCTTCCCCTTCCATCCCCTCCCAAATCTGGCATTTCTGAAGTCATGAACTCCTCCTCCTCCAGGATCAGAATTTCTCGGGGTAATTTCTCATATTTCATGCATGACCTTGATGCTGGGAGAAGCGAGGCTCCCTCCGTACAGGCACCCTTCCCAGGCTGTGAGCAACTCTGATCCCAGTTTGTCTTTTCCGAGACACATCGCCAATTTGCGAAACGCATGCTAAAAATGCTTCTTATTCCAACACCAGCTGACAGTGAATTAATCTCATTAATTAATAAATTGATCAGCGGCTGGGGTAAGTGGCTAGTCCACCATGACCCTGTAGGCCCCAGTGAGACAGGGCTAGTTCATGGACACCAGCTTATTCTGCAGGAGGTGAACATAATCCTCCCCCTCCTCATGGAAAAAAATGAAGTGTGGGTACAAAAGGGCTGAGCCCATACAGGGAGCTCACAAACACGCCGTGGGCATCAACCCTGCAAGGGAGCTGGACCACCAAAGGTGGAAGGACAAAGGAGGGGACATGATTGTTCCCTTCCCTTTGGGAGCGAGGGTGCACTCCTCCCGTGCAGGCAGAGGAGGGTGATTCCTGAGGAGCCATTGTGGCAAGTCAAATGGGTTTGGGGTAGCAAGGTCATGCACTGGGAGTGAAACACTACTTGGAGGGTCATCTCTGCAGGAAGCAAAGCAAGCACTGCAAGGTCTCGTTGCAGGGAGGATGCACACAGCTGGTGCCAAGGCTTGCTCACCACCGCTATCCACAGCACTTGGTGGGAGGAAAGCACCATCAGGGAAACCACCCTCACCCTGCCTGCACCTTACTGCACCTCCTGGTCACTCCCCACAGACTATGCACTGACCCCAGCTTCCCGTGGCTGTCCCAGCATGGGACACATCCACCCTGCCAGGCAGGGCATGGGGATGTATCTGCTGGGGGACAGGGCAGTCCCAACAGAGAACTTCTGCAACATTAAATGCCTGCAGCCACAAGAGAGTAATAAAGAGTGTAACAGCTCTGATGATATAGGGCATCTATGCTTCTCATTCGAGAACCACTGCATGGCTGCAGCACCACAAGCTTGAGATGGATTAAACACATGGGTCCAGCTCAACCAGCTGGGAAAACCCCCACTGTAAATGGGGGCACTGAGGAGTAGGAAGGAGCTCGTACCCACCCAAGACTTCCTAGGCAGGGAGCAATCTGTGGGCAAGATGTCTCCTCTGACTTGTCTTAAGCTGGTCTCAACACTGTCCCGTCCCAAAGGGCAGAGCTAAGCCTGTGGTCACTGCTGAGCCCACAGTAACAGTGGATTATGGCCCTGCCCTGCCTGAGGCCCAGCACTTCCCTCATCCCCTCTTTGCAGCTCCCAGAAGCCCATTGCCCTGGGGCCAGCATTGGGGCAGCAAAATCCCATGACATGCCCCAAGGTTTTGTGTTCTCAGAGGCTGGTCAGGGCCCTTGTGTGCCTCCCAGGGAGAGCTGGCAGGGGAGAGCCTCTGGCCCCCCTTCACTGGGGGCTTGAGTGCTCACCAGCCCCTGCCCAACTCCCAGCAGAATCATGAAGGAGCCTGGCAGCTTCACTAGAGGCAGAGCGGTGCCCCATGACCTGCTGAGCTGCTGTGGTTTTAAACAAGAGCTGGAGCAGTGAAAAGCCTTACTGTGTTCATAGGGCAAATGGAGCCCGTGCAGCTTCTCTGAGGTCTAACAAGCACTGTGCATCCTTCAGGGCCCTTCACCTTGCAAGAGCAACCGAGTGCCCACACACTGACCTGTGGGACGCTTGCAGGATGTTAATTCCCAATAAACTCTGCCGAAACTGTCTGTGGGTTTGGAGGGTACTACAGCAGGGCAGGTGGACAAACCGCAGGAGTGCACAGCCCTCATTCCCGAAGGAAACTGGGGGAGCAGAGAACCAGACTGCCCCACAGAGCACCTTTAACCACAGCTGGACAGCTGGCCCAGGACAGGCACACTCACTTCTCTGCCTCTCTCCTTCCTCCTCCTCTGCGCCCAGGCCTTCCCCTCGCCGCCAAATCCCAGCCACTGAGTGAATAAGGACATTGTTTGCAGTCACCGGAAAGCCAGAACGGAGGGAGCAGCTTGGAGCATGAGGAGCAGGAAGGGTGAGGAGGAGGAGGAGGAAGGTGGAACCGGAGCGAGGAAGCCGCAAAGGGCAGATGCCTGTTGTGGGAATGGCTCCAGACACCTGCAGCTCAGCCCAGGGACCGGGATCAAGAGCCCCCATTGAGACACACGTCCCAGCACGTTGCTGGAGACAGGCCTGCAGTCACAGTGACTGAATTTTAATGCACAAAAGCCCTGGACCAAGGAGGCAAGCGCAACCTTTTGCCTTCCCAGGCCTCCCACACACAGGCTTTCCTCTCCCCAGCCCTGCTCCACTGTCAGCTGGACCATTTTCTGAGAAAAACCCACACGATGAGCTATTTTCATCCCTCCTGAAAGTGTCACCCCACGTGCTAACACACCAGAACCTTGACACTGTGCACATCTGGGGCACAGCACCCTAGTGTCCCCAAAAACAGGATCTCAAATCATGAGACCATGCACTGCACACTGCCACAGCCCAAATCCCCTGGAGCATCCCTCCCACCCTGCTGGTGGCCTCCTGCTGACCAGATCCAGGCAAAACCAGCTCTTTCAAACTCCCCACAGCCCTCACAACCCTCGCAGGAGGCTGATCCACTTAAAGGGGCAGGAAGGAAATGCTTTCTGGTTGGGGTTTCATCTTGCACACATTTACAGTAAGCACCAGGCAGAAGGGAAGATCTCCAGCCAGAGCACGAGGTCTTGCCTCCTCTGGCCAGCCCAGAGTACACACAGTGCTCCAGGCTTTGCCTTTTCTCACGGTGCTCCCTGTGCAGAGATCAGGCTCGTTCATCCTCAACAGGGGAAGGAAGAGGGGAGGGGAACAGCCTGAGATATTAATAGATGCCCTTGCTAGGAAGGGATGGAAGCAGCAGCCATGCAGTGAACAGGCACCAAAGAGACCCCCTTCTCAGCACTGAGGGACCCCTGAGCAGCAGGAGAGCTCGTGCCTTGTAGAAAAGGGCTGAAGGCCAAATAATCAGCGCCAGCTTGGGGGAACAGGATGTACAGTGCCTCTTGCAAGAGCAGCTCTCCACCCTGTTCTCATGCTGGAGCGGGTGAAGATGGCTTCTGCTTTTCCACATCACCCTGTGAGATGCTGCCTGGCCTCTGAGCCTTCCCTGGAGCAGAAACCATCAGGCTTAGACCCAGGTCCCATCTCCACTGGCTACCCCACAGGCACAGCCCCATGTCCCAGCTCCTGTGCCCACCCCAGCACAGAGCATCCCTGCAGCACAACTGGCACACAGCAGCTGGATGCTCCCCTGGAGCCATGACCCACGGCTGCTTAGCAGAACCAGGTCAGACCTGGCTCCTGGAGCATCCCAGGACAGTGGCATGGCAGACCACGCTTCTCTGCACGTCCCTGTACCAGAGCAGATCCTGGACCACCACAGGGCTGTGCCGGTGCCTGCAGCCTGGGACAGCTCTTTCCCTTGTTTACACCCAGCAGAAAGGAAGAACTCATTAATAAGGAGAAAACACAAGACATTGTGTTGCATGGGGCCAGCAGGAGGATTTCTGGAGGCCAGGAAATGCGGACCTATTCTGTGTGAGAAAGTGACCTTCAGGAGGATCTTGAGGATGCTAATTCACCTTTCTGGGCCTCTGT
Organism: Phainopepla nitens; assembly: GCA_013400175.1. Lineage (NCBI taxonomy): Eukaryota > Metazoa > Chordata > Aves > Passeriformes > Bombycillidae > Phainopepla > Phainopepla nitens. Next base: position 123,408 of record VXBQ01014079.1, on the reverse strand, counting down.
GGATCCCCCTGCTCGTCGTGGCCAGGGGATTACTTCATGCTGTGCCTCTCACACAAATAGGGGAAAGATGCTGGGGCTCTGCCTATAGTTTTTGGACCCAAACTTCAAGCCACGGCCCAGCTGCCACTGCTGTCAGTGTCCTTGGAGCAGGGATGAAGATCTGCTTTGAGACAAAAAGGAGGATAAGGGAGATTAAGGAGCAGAGAGATGAGGCCAGTGGCTGGAGACACATCAGCTCTCTACCAGCAGCCCTGCAAGTCCTGGAGGAAGGAGCCTTCCTCACACTGGGTGTCCAGTACAAATGATGTACGCCTCAAAACAGAGGCTTCCTCCATGCAAAGCACAACAAGAGGTAGTTAAAGCAGGGCAAACTTCCTCTGCCAGACCTGGGGCTCAAGACTCACTCACAACACGTGCAGAAGAGGAAAAAAGGAGCTGGAAATGCACCAGGAAGACAAATACCAGGACAAGAAGCTAGTTTGCACACCGAGCATGCAGCCAGGTGAGTCATGACTGATGCTGCTGGCTCCACAGGACAAAGATGAGCCTTGGTGATAGAATCATAAAATCATTAAGATTGGAAAACACCTCCAAGATCTTTGAGTTCAACCTTTGACTGAACACCACCTTGTCAACTAAATCATTAGCACTAATGATCAAGTCCAGTCATTTCTTGAACACTTCCAGAGATGGTGACTCCACAACCTCCCTGGGCAGCCCATTCTAATGCTTAACCTCCCATTCAGTGAAGAAATTTTTCCCGATGCGCAACATGAACCCTCCCTAGTGCAGCTTGAGGCTTGTCCTTGTCTTTTCACTTGTTGTCTGGAAGGAGGTCCACCCCCACCTTGCTACACTCTCCCTTCAGGCAGTTGTACAGAATGATAAGGTCTCCCCTGAGCCTCCTTTTCTGCAGGCTAAACACCCCCAGCTCCCTCAGCCACTCCTCACATGAGTTGTGCTCCAGGCCCTTGACCAGTTCTGCTTCCTCCCCTGGACTTGCTTCAGCACTTCAGTATTTCTTCTTGTAGTGAGGGGTCCAAAAGTGAACATGGGATTTGAGGTACTGTGCTGAGTACACACAGTACTGCTGATCACAGTCCTGGTCCTGCTGGCCACGGTACTGCTATACAAGCCAGGATGCCACTGGCCTTCTTGGCCACCTGGGCAACTGCTGGCTCATGATCCCTGTTTCTGCTGGGCAGCTTTCCAGCCACTCTGCCCCCCAGTCTGCAGCACTGTGTGGGGTTGTTGTGATCCAAGTGCAGGATCCAGCACTTCACTTTGTTGAACCTCACACAACTGGCCTTGGCCCATCAATTCAGCCTGTCCCGATCTCATTGGAGAGCCTTCCTAGTATTAAACAAGACTGGTCCCAAAACTGAGCCTTGGGGAACCTCACTAGTGACCATGCCTTTGGCCAGTAGAGCCACTCCCTGCCCCGTATCTGCCAGGAGAGACAGCATCCCATCAGGGAAAATGCTCCCACACTGTGTCCCAATGCCACAGGGACAGCAGATGCATTTGGGTGGTGCAGGGGCAGTATGGAAAGACCACCTCTGAGGGCTGGGGCTGCAGGCACAACCAGGCCCTCAGGGCAAGTAACTCAAGAATTTTCTTTTCTTTTTGCTGGGAAGGGAGGGAGAAGAAATCCCCATCCAAGCCTGGGTGTGAACCCCAGTGGCCAAGAGTCCACCCCAGCCAGCTTTTGGCAGGAGGACAGTACACACCACCTTTGCCTGGGAGCGAGGAGAGCCAGGAAGAGTCACAGGGCTCAGCTCTGTGTTTATGAAGGACAAGGTCTGCATCTCCTTCGCTGTCAGGGATGCAGGGGAGGAGCTCTTTTCCCCACCTCTTTCAGTTCAGGGAAAATGTACAGGTTTAGGGCTGCTTAGAAATCAGTGCCGAAATTCACCCTGCTGCTGAGCCATCTCCAGCACAGGGCTCTGGCTGCAGGCCCAGCACAAACCTGCCCTGCCCAGCACCAAATGCCCTTTGAGTAACCAACTCAGGAGCACCAGCACTGGGACACTGCAGGGAAAGTGCAGGGGTTTGTGACATCTAGAAAGTTCAGACACCCAGATCCAAGTGCCTTGAGCAACTGTTTCCAGACACTTGGGAGCTCAGACTGACACCAACACCTGTAGCACAACTGGTCCCCATGACCAGCGTTGTCTCGTGCTTCATCCCCACCATGCCAGAAAATAAAATCTGGGGCCTGTAGCTCGATTGAGCAGGATTCACCAGATTTCACAGTTTTGCAGAGCCTAAAAGATCATGTAATAAGTCCTGCCCTTTCTGCCTTCAGCACATTCTGTGCTTGTGATTTCTCAAATGCTTCAATCAATTTATATGGACATTAGGGGGGCCCTATCATCCTTTCCTCCCTCATGTCTGTTTTTCATAATCTGCCCCTTCCCAACCACAGATACAGATAAAAATTCATCCAGAAAAAAAAGAGCCGTCTGTCTTTGGTGGGATCATCTCCCCCAGCTGGCTCTCAGAAGTGCTCTGCCAGCTCCAGTAGCGGCAGTCTGGGCAGCAAAGGGAGATCACTCAGTGCTGAAACTCAGCTGAATCACGAAGTCCTGCTCCTCACACAAGCCCTATTGCTCTAACATATCATTTCTCAGTTGCTCCTCCCATAATCCCCATAAAAAATTCAACTGGCTTTGGCAGCACCCCCAATCCTGCCTCGATCTGCTGCTGTCCCAGTCTTGTCTAGCTCCATTGAATTCCAAGATCTTCCCAATGTGACAAAATCTCAGGGTCTCAGCCAGTTGTCCCCAAACTGTGGCTGGGGGAATGGCTTGCTTTACAAAGGAGCCATCCTGCAAAGATCCATCCTATTGCTTGGCAGCAAACCTACCCCCATCTGCAAGCCCTGCAAAACTGAGAAACCCTCACTCCCCCTTCCAAATAAACATCTTGGATTCAAGATCCAGCTGGCCTGTGTGATCTCAGAGCCTTCTCCCTGCAGGGGTGAAACCCAGCCAGCCTCTTCCACCCTTGCTCCCACTGCAGGCTGAGCAGCCTCTCCCCTGCCCAAAGACCTCTGCTCCGCACCCACCAGGCTGGGTCCTGCCATGGGAAGCCCTGAGCAGCTCTGAGCCCTGAGCTCTGAACAGCTTTGGTTTCCCACCCCCCTGATTGCTAGTTTCTGCTCTGGAGGGAGCCTGGAAGCATAAACAGGTTTTGTGGGGAACTCAGGTACCTCTGAGGAGCACAGCAGAGCAGCAGCAGCAATACCCATGTGCACCCATGTCCCGGCCATGAGACCACTGGCAATGACCTGCAGCCATGTGCCTCATCAGTGTCTCATTTGGTGGGCCAAAGACAAGGGGTCTAGCTGCCAAAGCACCTCTCCAGACTCAAGGAGCACTAGAAAGAAAATTTTCCTTTGATTTAAAGGCCATGATTTTATTTTTTTTCCTCCCAACTGATCTAGTTAAACTTCCAACCGCTCAAGGCTATTTTAATTTGTACTGGTAAGTTAAATCAACACAAACAAGGGCAGAACAGGTTTATATGCACCTCTATTACTGGCCTGCACCAACTAGAGTGCAGCTACATTTCTCCAGGCAGTTTTTTTTTTCTCTAATAAAGATAAGGGGGACGTTTTTGTGCACCTCCAACTGACAAATGGAGCCTGAAAGTGAATTGGGAGTCAAAGCCTTGAGGAAAGTCAAGGTGACTTATGCACCAATAGGCTGGATTCAAAGAGCTTTGCAAAAATGCAGATCAACTAACAAGATTTATAAAACTCGTTAGGGGCTTAGAGGTCGCTTAATTCTCAAAGGTGCCAAGGAAAGTGCCTGGCTCGCAGAAGGATGGATGGGGCTTACAGAGGTGGCTATCTCAACCTTTCAGTTGCTTCAAGAAAAGCGGACTCAATTTCTCTTGGAAATGAGGTTTTGACACGCCGAGACGTTTACTGTGAGCCTTGGCTCCTCCATCACTTACTTTAAAGAAAAAGAAACCAAGTCCTGTTGCTGCAGACAACTGTTACAAACATCTACCGAAAGCCACAGCAGAATCTGCTGCTTCAGCTCACCAGCGCCAGACACCACCCAGAGGAGTATGAGACCAGATTCAGCACACAAGCTGGAAAAAACAGAAGGGGGGAAAAGACTTTGCACTTCTACAGCTCCCCAGTGCCTGGCATTTTGCAGGCTGGAAGCAGCCTGTCAGCACCTGCGGGCAGCCAAGGAAATGTACAGCGAGTCCATCCACCCCGGTGACCACGACCACCGTCTGCTCAACACCAAGGATCTCCATTGCCTCCCTGCTGGGTTTTTTCTCTTCCCAATTTTTTATTTTTTTTTTTTGTGAGGTGGTTGTTGAGAATCTGAAAGCCTGGATTATAATCTTTATGAATCCCATAGTTAGATCGCGCTGAACAGCAGCCCAGCAATACCAGATGTTCAAACAAAGCTGCCAACCGACAGCTGTCTGCAGCTTGCAGCGTGTTTTTACTTTAAAATGCAAAATGATACCAATCTATATTAAAAGAGAGACGTTCAGAGCCTTGCGATAGCAGCTGAAGCCGCGGATATTGCTCTTTCATGCAGGGTGTGGCAGCAGAAGGAAACATCTCAAAAACTACTGCTTAAGCCACCCTCCCAGCCCCCCCAAATCCTGGCCCCTTTCCTAATGGGAAAGAGACTCACGTTACTGCCTGAGTGCCGCGAGTGTACCAGTGCGTGTCCAAACAAGCCAGCAAAAAGAAAAATGCAGCATGAACAAACACTGTCTAACGAAGGATGCCAGAACGAATCTGGGCGCTGCCCACACCTGGCTCTCGGCGGCATGGGGAGGACAAAGTGGCACATGGGGGGACGGAGGGAACCAGTCCTGGGCTGGAGAGTGCAGCCCCTCCTGCACCAGTGACCGAAGTGGGAGAGGAAAGGTCCCTTCTGGCAGCACAGCATCGCCAGTGGAAGCATGGGATGGAGGGGCCTCTTCCACTGCTCCGGCCCATCTGCCCAGCGTCTCACCTCAGGTTGTCCCACATCCCTCTAAAACACACAGGGATGCTCTGGCCCCACTGGAGAAACTCTCCCTGAGCCTCCTTGATGTGAAGCAGGCTTTAAACTTGCATTGCTTTCTATCTTTATTTCTTAGGCTGGCTGGGATCAGGCACAAAGCCCCACACCCTGCAACCTTTTTGGCAGACCAGCAGCTGGAGAAGGCAAGAACTGGAGCTCAGCCTTGCTCTTAATTATTTCTCCCTCTGGAAATGCAAGCCACCCACAACGACCACATTTTGGGGATGGCAAGTCCCGAATACACCAGGCATGGCACAGTACTCCTGGTTTGGAGGAGTTGTGCAAAAAGGGCTCTGACTTACTCGAACGTGACGTCCCAAATTCCCCACCAGCCGCGATCACAGGAAATCTTTGGGACCGGTCCCAAGGCTGCCTCATTGTGCTCCAAGCAGCAACAGCATGAATGAATCATGCTCCTCAACGTGACACCCAGCTCCCAGCAACGTACTCGGCACCAAAATATTTATGTTGCAAATGAGTAAGAATAGGACCAGATCCCCTCCCCAGCCTGGTGACATAAAAAGGCCAACCTGGTCTTGCATTGAGCAAGTGGGGTGGCAGAAGGATAGGAAAACAGGAGGCAGAGGCCAGTCCCATGTCTTGCAGCCTGGCTCTGCCCAGCGATGCTGAATCAGAGCCCTTCCCAGCTCCAAAAACCCCCAAAGTGGCAAGCACCGAGACTACGATCCCCGTGGTACCACGCTCCCTCTGCGTGACACGTGAGGGAGCATGCTGGGACCTGTAGTTTCCAGCCAGCCAGCTGCAAAATGCCATCCCCCAGTAATCACATCTCAAATTAAAGTGATGCAAGGCCCCCAAACTACTGGCAAGGTGCCAGCCGTGCCTTCTTGTTGGCAGGCACTTGGCCAATTCCCATGTGTTGCACTAACCCCTTTCCAAGAGAAGCCAAGAGCCCAGACGCCCCAAATCCCCTCGCAGCTGACCTGCAAGCTGCCCTTTTTGAAGCGAGGTGTCTGCACGGACAGCAGGATGCTCCCAGAGCTCTGGCGCAGCCCTGGCCCGCAGGAGACATCGGCTCTGCTCCTGCCTTGCTCTCCAGCCCCTCCACCTCTGCTCCGTGGCACTGCGATGCCAACCCCAGAGCCAGACCCCGCATCCAGTGCTGGTCAAACTTCAGCTACGTAAAGCCCAACAATGCATCCCTCGAGGGGTCCCATAAAAATGCCACTGAAGCAATCAGAGTCTTAGGCAGCAAAAAGCAACACACTGGTGTGGTGTTTTCAGGCAGGACAGCACAAGCAGGCAAAACTCCACCGAATCACCGTACCAGTAGGGCTGGGGACAGCCACCTCCCCACAGCATAGCAGATAGGCACACAGCCACCCCGGGAGTGCTGTCACCCTGTGCTCCAGCAAGACCAGACCATACGTCACCCCCTGGGGAACGTGGCACCCCTCTCCCTGCCCGCTCAGCCTCCCCGCTGCGCAGGAAATCGTGCGCCCGGCTGATGTCAGGAGGCATCACTTCACACAAAGGCCAGGCTTCCTGGCGGGGAAGGGGTGGGGGAGTGGGGAGGAAGGGGAAGAGGAGCCCGGGGCAAAGGCAAACGGATCTACAGCTCCTTGTGTGCGCAAAAGGGGCAGCAGCAGGAGACAACATGGGCTCTTCTACTTCAATTGCCCTTGCACCTGGGAAAGAGAGGCAACATTGTATTTCCTAGTCCCCTTCACAGGAGCCACAGCATGGTCCTGCCCTGCACCCTGCGCACCCCTTTCAGAATGCACTGAAAGAAGGGACTCTATTTTAATTTGCTCCTGCAAATAAATCAGTTCCATTTTCTCCATGCCAGGTTGTGGCTGTTGCCAACCAGGGGACACAGCTCCCTGCTTAGCACCCAACCAGGAGAAAAACCACTTCTATGACAAGATCTAACATCAGCACCCCCAAATTCAGCATGAGCGTGCACCCTACCTGTCTCCTGCTCATGGCTAGCTAAATACTTAGGGTACCCATTAATTGATAAATACAGATAAAAACAATGTATTGAGGACCAAAAGCAAAAATAATTGGCAGCCCTCATTTCCCAAACTCCTCTCCCCAGTATGCTCCCCAAAGCCAAGCATCTTTGCAAAACATAGCATATCATGGTACCCACAGCATCAATATGACCTGCTTCAGCATCTCCTCTCCTCCTCTACCTCCTGCAGTCCCAGCTCACGCCCAGGCAGTGAAAGAGGCTGGTGGCCAGTACCCAACTACATTGCTTTTGTCTCCAACTCAGCCACTCTCTCAAGGACAGGAGCACCCTGGACTGGCTGCACAGGGACCAGTGAAGAGGCCTTGGCTGTACGGGACCTGCAAGATGTGGTCGATGTTGATTGAAAGGGGAAATCACTGATACTGCAGAGGGCAGCCAGGGAAGGTGGATTTTGGATGTGGGCATCGCCAGGGAATAACTGTAAAGGAGCAAACCCTGCTGCTCTCCTTCGACGTGCTGACTTCTGCTCCTAGGAGAAGGCCTGTCATTGGTTTTTAATCTCATCCGATTACGGACCAGCCTTTGACATTATTGATCTCAGGCCCCTGAAGTATCATTTATCTTCCAGGTTTGACTCTGCCATCAGAGCTTGACAGCTCAGACCCCAGTCAGCCCCATCCTCCCAGAGAGCCAGGGGAACTGCTCTGCACAGCTCCAGTCCTGCTGATTCACGTGAGCCATATCTCACGCTCAGTTTCCGTCCTCACATAAAGTATCTTTTAGTCTCTGCCTACCTGGCATTTCATTTTCTGACTCAAAAATCCAGCTCCTCAGGTCTCTGGCAGACCAGCACGTTCTCAAGCTTGGCAGTCCAAGATGCCTCTAGAGTGCCCTGCTTCCCTACTTCTCCCTTTCAGTTTCATTATCCTCTTTCAAAGAGGATGCGGCGGAGACACAAATGTTATGGGATGTGCTGAGAACTGCACAGGGACTGGGGGAGCAGCACCAGCAGTGCTGGTGTACAACCAGAGAAGCCATTTATAGCTGTGACCCACTGCCATTTTCTAGAGCAGAAAGGACCTACAATGGTAGCTCCTCATTCCCTGGTGAGATTGTACCCACAGAAAAACCAGGCAGCTATTGTGGTTTTGTGGTGGCTTCCCCTTACCTGCCAGCCAGCACAGCTGCCACAGGGCCAGCTCCTGACTTGTGCTTGACCTTCAAAATGTCAATGCCTGCTCCCTCCACCAGACCCAGAAGAGATGAGCTGATGGGTTCCCATTCCCCTGGATACCTCCACCCCCCACCCAAACTGACAGATGCTCCCAGCCTCCACTGTTTGGGAAGCACAAGGTTTTCCTCAAATGCCTTTGTCAACAGTCACTGGATGCAGCGTGTACATGAAGGCTGTCTTTTCAGATACCTCCTGTCTCTCTCTCCTGCGAAGCCAGGCCTCGTGTTTTGGGAAGGAGGAGTATTTCCTGAGGAAGGCTCCAGCGGGCAGTTTCAATGCATCGAGAGAGGAAGGTTTAGTTTTTGTTCTTCACTTTGTTATCGTTTATCATATTGCTGAAAAGCACTTAGGTAAATGGAGATTAATACCATGTGCATTCATAGGCTGTAGCAGGAACCAGCCCTGGAGAGGACGAGGGGAGGAAGTGCCTGGATGGGGGCAGCTAGCAGGGTCCATGTTCTGCAAGGTACCACCGTCAGCAAAGAAAGCTCCAGTCTCCAGGATTACTTCCCCACACTGCCATGGACTTCCTGACTCCTAGCAGGTCTCCTCACCTCTGCTTACCACTAATTTAGGGTAATACCCTGACCTCCCCATCCAGACTTCAGGTTGTTGCAGAGATTAAAATGATCTTTTTCTCTCCTGTTCTAAGTAGAAAGCTACAATTTCCTTAGCTGGAGGACAGGCCTCGGTTTCACCTGCTGGGCTTACGTGCTTGGGAGATGTGTTTGGAAAGGGGTGGTCTTCACACCAGGCACTATTTCCAGTTCCCTGCCCAGATGCCCTTTTGTGCAGGATGCCAGCAGGCAAAGGCAGGAAAATAGCCCCCAGATGTGCTCCTATTCCCTTGATGAGGGCAGGCTCTGTCCCCACCACCTGCAACCAAACTACCTCTGACCAAAACAGAGCTCGCAGGCCTCAGCCACCCAGCCACAACAGTGCAGCTGTGGCAGGAGAGCTGCAGTAATTCCCTCCTGGATCTGGCCACCCCCATCACTAAGGGGCTAGCACAATACCAGAGGCAAGGGGGAGCGCAGCAACCCCCCCCCCCGCCACTGCCCCCAAAGGGTCTGTGAGGGGGACAGAGACCTCGCAGCACATTTATTCCGCTCCATCCATTTGAGAGGCACGCTTCAAGGGGCTTTTTGCCGTCAGAGACGGGTGCACCAGGACAGGAAAAGAACAAAGGGAGGCACCGGCACCCCCAGCCCTTTGTCTGAGCGCAGAGGAGTTCACCTGCAGGGAAAACCTGCTCCCACCGCAGAGGCGGCAGCTCCACGCGGATTCAGATGGGGAGAGGGATGCGGCCCCCCTCCCAGTGAGAGGATAATGAGCAGAAGGATGCAATCACATTACCCTCTCTCTCCCCTTGCCACATTCACGAGCCCGTTACAGTGCACACCAACCCCCCCGACTTACCAACAACCCAACAACCGCGACCAGCAATAAAAACCATTGCCACAGAAATACCAACCCACCCCCCAGCGTGATCGATCTGTGTCTGCGTGTGGCCCAGCACCAAACCCTGCAGCTCGGCTCCACCGACCAGGATTGACTGGGAGGGAAGGGGGTGGGAGACTAGTTTCCAGGGGACGGGGTTTTAAAGCCACACAATAACTGGTTCAAATGAGGGTTTAGATTAAGCTGTCGTATGGCAAGGGAAAACACTGCCTCCATTAGGACATGTGGGATTTTCCTTCCCTTTCTCCAAAGCTACAGCTCTCGGATGAAGCTTCCAGGTCATCCAGGCAGAGAGAGGAGAACTGGGTGACGCCGAGCAAATGGGGGATCCTGAACAGGGAGAGATGAGTGGAGGGAAGAAAAGGCAGATCAGCCCTCGCGAAGCCCCAGATCATACAGTCGGCTGCTCTGACAATGTTTACTCATATTTCAGAGAGACACAGCCATCCGGAACATCACTCCCTGCCAACTGCCTCATCTGGAGCCATCCACAGCTCGGCTCTTCCCAGCCCACTCCAGAGACAGCCCCCCCATCAAAGCATCCACACAGCAAGAAACTGAAAAAGGACAGGTACGGGGAAGAGAAGAAACAGAGAAATTAAATTAAGTAATGTTTAATTTTTTGTTAACAGTTCTAGTACATCATCCCAGCAAACGGATGACGTGGAGTGCAACGGCACCGCTGCAGAGAGCAGGGCACTGCACTGAACTGGGAACTTCTGCTCATGTTACCATCACAAGAGAATCACAAGACAGAAGAGGGACAACCACGATGCCCTGGTGAGAACAGGCTGAAGCTGTCCCTATCAGAAAGGATCCAGGACTGGGAACCTCTTCCCTGAGTTCATCTGGGGGACATATGTAAGAACTTTTGCGTGCAGCCAGAGTCTCATGCCTGTGAATAACCATCCCTCCCTCCATACTTGGGACCAGACATCTCTTCCTCGCATTCCCAAGTATGCTGGATCTAGCTCTCCCAGGAAAAGGAGGGGTGGCTGCCTCTGTTCTTCCATGGAGGAAAGGGAAGGGCAGGACATCCCTGGTCCTGAGCATTTCCCATCTCCCCACCAGTGCCCCAGCATCTGCCTCACCTTCTTTTCCAGCAAAGAGAGCTTCATTGCAGAAAACTGGCTATCACTGCAAGCAAGCTCAGCAGCTCTGAGTCCTCTGAGCCATCCCCCTTACTTCAACCCAACCAGCATCTCCTCAGCCTACAGGCTGTTGATAAATGCAAGAAGTTGACAAAGTCACCAGAACCTAGCCCAGATCCATAGCACTTTATTTTTTTAAAAAGCAAAAAAGCCAGGCCAGACCTGATTCTGCCCCTGAGCTTGTGTGGCAAAGCAGAATCCTGCTCCAAGTGTTTATTTATAAATCCGTACATACATGTACATTTGAATTCTGACAGAATTAATTCTGGCATCCGGCTAATTCAAAGCATTCCTCCCCCATCACACTACTGTTGCAGGCCAGCCCTGCACAGAAGCTGATTATAAAATGCTGCACTAGCCAGGCATTTCTGCAAAGGCTTGTGCTATTGAGCATTCAGTCTTTCCTTGCTTGGCTATTTCATTGTTTCGGTGTCGATCCCTCCTCTCTTGCCCTGTGTTTCCTGGTTACTTTTGTCCCTGCTCTGGAAGCACTGCTGCTCTCAGCCCCATTTCAGTGTCAGATGGAAAAAAAATCCCCAAAACAATCACATGAAATTAAAGAGAAGGAAAGAAGAAATTATCACCATGTACCAAGATTTCCAGTAAACAGATAGGTAACGAGCAAAAAATAGGCCAATATGCTGCAAGGCAAGCTGCAGACTGATCTGGGGATAGAAAACTCACTGCCCGCCTCCCAAGTACAGCTAAGAAATCCCTGTGTGGTCACACGCTGTCCTCTGGAGCAGAGAGGAGAGAGGTCAGGGCAGCCAGCACTGTAAGAGCCTCTTTATTCTTGGGCAGTTGCACGAATCTGATCGCTTGTGCCCTTTGTGAGACATGGAAATCTGCCTTCTCCTCCCACCCCCTTCGCCAGCCCCTCTTCTGCTCCTCCTGCTCAGATGGGGACAGAGGCAACTCCTTGGCTCCAGAGGCAAAGACCAAAGCAGCAGAGAGGCTGTGGATGCCCCTCTGGCAGGACCAGGCCCGGACGAGCACGCGGGAGACCTTGAGACCAGTGCTTTGTTGGAGCAAGGGGAGGGAAGAAGAAGGGAAGGACAGTCCTGGGACTTGCACATTCCTTGAAGAATCACCCAGACTACCACGTGTGAAGCATGAGGCTGAGGGGTGGAGAGCAGTCCAGAGTGTCCCACGGCAGTTCATGTCTCTCCTACTTCTCCCTCTCCATCACGCTCACGGGCATGAGGAGAATGGCACGCTGTTCACCTCCATGCCAGCAGACACATGATGCTCACATAAGTATCACATGATAGATTTTGATTAAACAAGAGTCTGAACTAAGTTCTTAATGCCCTCATTACCAGACAAAACTGGGCTTAGACCTCCTAGTTTAGAGACCAGACCATAACACCTCCGTCTCAGGGGCTCATTTGAAGTCACTGCTGAGGGAGGGCTTCCAGCTGGGAAGCTCTAGGTAGGCCAGGGCAGTCTGGTGAGCAGGGGTGTAAGCCTGGGCTATATTTTGTTGCTATTCCTTGCAAAGCAGCTCAAGGTCCTCAGGTGAACCTTTCCTTATCTCTCCTCTTTCCACCTCATTCTCTGACAGCTGCCATCCACACTGCATTGTCCCCTATGGGAAGAGAGCATTTTCCACAGCAGCCCCTGTCCTACTACTTTACCAAGGCTGTCCCCTCCAGACAAGTCTCCTCCCTCCTACCCAACCCACCAGGCTGCCTCCCAGCATCCTCCATCTCTGCTGTCACTTCTCAGATTGACTCTACACAAAAGACTTGCAGCTGCAGGTCTGGAGCAACCAACCACTGGCAACCTGACGGGCTAAGGGCACAGAAAACGCTCAAGCTTAGCAGGAAAGCAGCAGGGAAAAGCCCTTAATCCAAACCCTGCGGAGGCAGGAGACTGCTCCAGTTCAGCCAAAGATCTGGGACTGCCAAGATACCCACTGCTGCTTGGCCAGCAAACCCAGAGGGGTTTGCAGCAGGGTGGCTCAGCCCCTCCAGACCTCTCTAGGGCAGCTCAGGCTGCTACAGTTTGAACTGAAATCTGCTGCCCCTGACAACACAGAGCAACAAACCCTGACAGATCGATGTGGTGAGTGGCACGGAGCTAGGAAGCCAGGCTAGGTGGGTGCTGGGATTTCTGCCACTGCCCAAGGCCCAAGAAGTCAGTGCTCATCACGGCAGCTTGACCGACTGACAGCATCCCAGGGCACAATGATCAGCCACATTTAGGAGCACAGTGCCATATTCCTGAGGCCCCTGGGCAGGAATTAGGGCATAAGCAAAGCCAGGGAAGGAGAGACCTGGGTTAGGCTGACCTAACCCTTGGGCTGGGCTGGGAGTTCAGCTCTGGGGTGCTGGTGGAAGTTCAGATGGAAGACGCGGCAAAAAGCTGCACAACTCCTGCTTTGTAGGACCTGCTGTAAAAGTTGTCTGGGGACCAGGTATGCTCAAAGAGTGCCACAGCAAATGCCTGCCAGGCACCAGCCACACCACCTACAGCCACGAGAGCTAAATTAGCACTCAAGCACTTGGGCACTTGCACTCACAATGCCTGCAGTGAGCTGCGTGCCGTGCTCCTCATAAACAAGTCATCTGGAAAATAAGTAAGCCTGTAAAAATCCAGTCCATCACAAGTTACCAAACCTGTTTCAGAGTAAAACAATCTAGAGCAGCTCATGCCAGAAGCCTGGCAGTGAAGCTGATACCAAGCTTCCCCACTGGTGGGACTCCCTTGGTCCCAGCAAAACATCCCCGGCACAGGTGACAGCATAGGGATGCCACGAGGGACTTGGTGGTGGCCAAAGCTGGCAAAGAACCAGAGTTTCTGGTACAGACTTGAGATCCATTTCTTCCTGTGCTCCTACCAAGCACTCACCTTTCCTGGTTCTCATAATTTAGAAAGCATGTGAGTTGGCTTTATGTGGGGTGCTGCCAAGAAAGAAAGCCCAAACCCACTGAGTTGCAGATGGACTCAGCAGCACGGTCCCTGTCCCCCTGGATTTGCTGAACATGCACTGCTCCATGGACAGTGCTGGATGCTGCTCCTACACACCTGCAAGAGGATTCACAGTGTTCTCCTCCAGGTCTCAGCACCACAATGCATTTTCTCCCACTCAATGTTCAAAGCCACCAGAGATCTTCAGAATGTGAAGGGATTTCTCGGAAGCTAAAGCAGAGGGAAATCTATCTCCTTCCCCCGAAACAAAACAGAAGCAGAGCCTCTCTATCCAAGCCCTTTTCCACTGGTGGCACCTCTAGCTGAGGACAGGCAGCTGAGAAATCTCTGAGCAAGCTCAGATGTACCTGGCCTCAATCAATCGTGTCCCACACAAAGACAGGGCAACCACGGTAACACCCCACAACTGAGTCTCTTTCTCTGCCTGCTGACTTCTTACCCCCTACTCCAATCTCAGCAATGTATTATTTCCCCCTTTTTGGATGGAGAAAAAAAAAAAAGCAACACATCAACCTTGCCCTGGAGTAACTTTGTTTTTCAGCCTTAGAAGCAGGTACCCCCATGCAGACGGGAGGCACGTGGTGAGACAGCAAGGGCAAAAATGGAAGAAAACATGTTTCATTTTGAGACCTTGACACAAACAAAATGACAAGAAGGAAAAAAAAAAAAAAGAGGAAAAAAAAGGAAAGAAAAAGAAAAGAGGGTGCCTTGTTGGCTTTTCTCCCCCCCCCTCCTCTTTAAGCGCTACAAAAACAGGAAACAAAGGAGAAAACATCTCATGGGGGGAAGGGGAGGTAAGCGCTTTATACGCCCACGAAAGAAAGATTAACCACATATTTTATTTACTGTTTGAATTACAGTTGCACCGTGGAGTTCAACTAATTCCGAGGCAGGGCTCTGCGGGTTTGTGCAGCACCTAACGCTCAGCGGGGTCCTTCCCCCAAACCCAGCAGGCGCATGTTCTGCTTCAGGCAAACCCCGCACAGACATCCCCTTTCCTCCGGCAGACACCCACCTCCAGCCTCCTGCACCCAGCCACAGCACTTCTGCCCCACCTGCCAGCTCAGCTGACAAAGCACTGGTGCTGTCCCCAGGGAGTTTTGAGCCCCTTTTCCCCTTCAAACCGATCTGGAACCAGGGGTAAGGTGCCCTTCGAGGCGGGTTGGCAGCACAGCCAGAGGAATAAATGCTAAAAAAGCAGAGTTTATGGGGAGCATGTTTGCAGGCTCCAATCCCTCCTCCTGCCCATGGGGGCCACCCCCTCCACAGTGAGTCGATGTTGCAACCCCCACACTTGCTAGTCCCTTGCACCAAGGTCAGGGCTCCAATCCTCCCAACTTTGACTCATTTCTCAATTAACGGCTTTCTGAACACAAGCCACACATGGAACAAACCTCTCACAATGGGGCCTCCCCCGGACCTCCCAAGCCCAGCGTTACTCATCTGCCCCCCCAGTCCCAGTCCATCTTTCCCGGGATGCTCCAAGTGCGGCTCACCACCGCTGCAGGGTGAGCAAGCAGCCAGGAATCCCGGGCCCGGCTCCCGCAGGCAGGAAGCCGTCACCAGCTGAGCTCATGCACCCTAATTTGGGAGCCGACGAGGCCACCTTCCTTGCTGGCTGGCGACGGGCAGCTTTCAGCTGGAGACCTAGCCATGGCCACGGAGCAACGGCTGGCAAGCTGCTGGGTGCTTTTCCCAGGGGCGCATCCCTACCCCAGCCACTTCATGGAAAAACTGCTTCAACTACAGGGGGGATCCTTTGGGCACACGGTCCCCCAGCTTGGTGCTGTCCTTCACTGACCCAGACTCCGTGCACCCAACCGAGCCACGTGCCCAGCGGGAAGAGACAAGCTTATCATCACAGAGAAAGGAAATTAAGATAACGTGGCGATGGAGGTACCGAGGGATTTGGCCAAGGTCACAAAATAATTCCGTGGCTCTACGATACAGCCGTCTAACACTTTTGGTGTCTGGCCACATATCCTAAAATTTCAAGCCAGGGCCAAAATCCAGCCTAGTCGGTGGCAGATTTCTGCCAGGTCATTAGCAGTGTGCATCCGCAAGAAGCGGCGAACATCCAGCCATAACAACGGCAGCAACAACAAAAAAAAACATGCAGCAAGAGCGGGAATAAATGAGATCAAAGTGTCCTGGAAAAGGACCTGGAAAAATAGTTTTGGTCCCTGGCTAAAGCTCCTGGGAGATGCACATGCGAGCCCCATCCCGGCCCTACACAGTTCTCCCGAGGTGGCTCCCCACCCTGGCAGAAGGAAACCAAAATGACTCCCTATAAATAGAAGCAGAAAAGCGCTTCTCCAAAAGACTGACTGGGTCTTTCCCCTTCCAGCGTGTGTGGCGGAGCTGCTAGTACCTCCGCAGAGGTCCCTGGTTTTCCCCCAAAAAATCGGAGAGGAAAGTAACCTTCCTGTGAGCTCAGGCTGGCTCCTCTCTACACAGAGCTGCACCCTCCCTGCCCCACTCCCAGGCCTGGCCATCCAATTGGAAAGTAATTATACTGCAATTTTTATTTATGACTTTTTTTTTTTATTGCTAAATGGTGACTCATTTTGGCAACATTAAAATACACAGGAAATCATCCCCATTTTACAGTAATCACCATTCAATTCATTGTTAAATATTTATTCGGCAGACAAGCGCCGAGCCTCTTTCGAAGGGTTGGAGGGGCAGCGGAGGGGCAGCCCTGGAAAGGGGGAAGGTGGTAGAAGGGTCACAGCAGGGCTGGCCGCAGGGCTGGTAAATGCCCGCCAGCAGCTGGAGGGTGGGGAGCCAGGGGTGAAAGCTCCTGCCAGATGGCTTAGCCAAGAGCAAAATACAGACCCGCTTTCCCTCGAATCCAGCACAACAGCCCAAGCTGCTCTAAGGAGAGGGGCAGCCCTCTGCCCCCTAATGAAACTCACATTATTTGGACAAACCCCAAGACTGAATCCCCAGAAGTGAGACGTCATGGGTGTCTGACACGTCATGGGTCTCTGACACGAAGCTCTTCCATTGCCAGGGGGAAGAGGATGGCGGCCACCGGCCCCAGTGGGAGGCAGCGGCAAGAGCAGGCGGTTTGACATTCACAGGCCTTACAATGGACAGGGTCCGCTCCTGCACCTGCTTTGTCCTCTCAGGAAGCCCAGTTTTGGGGTGACTCGACCTCGGATGCAGGCAGCTCTTCTGCCTTCCTCCAAACAGCTGCACAGCCTAGCACAAACCCGGCAGATGGACCCTCCAAATGCCCCTGGCCCAAGACCGCAACCCTTCCCTGCAGAGCGCCCAGCCAAGGGGCCGTAGGCCCCACAGCTCAACAGCTACAAAGGCCTCCCAGCACAGACACCTTCCCTGGGGAGCCCCCCTGGCACCCACGGGCTCCGTCACTGCTTGGCTGGGAGGCCACCCAACATGTCTGCCACGGGGGAACCCCAGGCGGAAGGAGGAGCAGTGCCAGGATGGATTTTGTGTAGGTCCTACGCAAACACAGGGGAACAGACATGGCAGGGAAGAGGGTGGCTGGGTGGTCCCCGGGCTGGGCAAACTCGAGCGTCCAGGACGGCTGGACTCACCCGGATCTCATTGCGGCGGATCTCCACGTCGCAGACCGAGTGTCCCTGGTGGGCCCCGCTGTAGTAGCAGCAGAACTGGCAGACGGCCACCTGCTCGNAGGAGATGCCCCCGGGCCGTGGAGGGTTGCTGCAGGTGGGTCTGGACATGGGACTGGCAGCACGGAGCCTCGCACCTCAAACAGATCTTCTGGGCAGGCAGCGGCGGGCCCCGGCGGCAGAAGACGCAGTGCAGGACTGAGGGGGGCTTCTCCAGGTTGAGGGAGTTGAACTTCTCCACGATGTTGGTGAGCTTCAGGTTCTTCTCCAGGTTGGGCTTCTGGTTGTAGGCCTGGTTGCACTCCGGGCACCGCACCAAGCCCGACTCCTTGGCCCACGCCTCCCCGATGCAGCCCCGGCAGAAGTTGTGCTTGCAGGGCAGCTGGACCGGCTCCACAAAGACGTGCAGGCAAATGGGGCAGATGAGCTCCTCTTCGAAGCAGTTCTTCCAATTCTCGGCCATCTCTGCCGGCAGCTGTCGACGCTTCCCCCCAGCCGCTTCGGTCGCTCAGTGCGGTCTAGGGGCGGACGCCGGGGTCTGTCCTCCCTGAAAGGGGAAGGCTGAGGGTGAACGGACAGGCTCCCCCCTCCCCGCAGCACGCGCCATAAATAATAAACCGCAGCAGATTTTAAAATCGGGGACAAAATAAACCACAGAGCAGCACTCTAGGAATATCCGGCAAGAAAACGCAATGTCCCCATCGCTTTGTTAAAAAAACAACACAAATGGTTAAAAAACCCCAAAATGATCCTCTTGGACTTGCAGCCCGACGTCCTAACCACCCCTAAAAGCCATTTGCTCCTTTTTACCCCAGAAGGTGAACTGAAACTTACCAAAGGTTGAAAAAAATCCATACAAAATCCAGCAGCAGAGTCCAAGTTCCATATAAAGCTCCTAAATTTAGCGCTCCGGATCAGATTTTTCTTTTCTTAGGTTTGCAACTGACATTCAATATTTTAAAGGGACTTTTGTCCCCCACCAAACCTGGCCAACAGCTGAGGGCAGCGACTCGCTCGGGCTTTTTTTTCCCTTCCCTGTATTTCTCCTCCCTCTCCCCCTGATGGGAGTTGGGAATCAGAGTCTTTTAAAGGAAACAGATGAAAGGGTTAAGATCCAAAACGGGAAAAGGAGGAAGATTAAAAAAATAATAATAATAGCGACGATGACGATGGCGGAAAAACGAATTCTCTCTGCGGCCCCCGAGATTTGCTTCTAAATCGGAGGAGCAGCAGGGGAAAAAAACGGAAGAGGGGAAAAAAGACAAGACGAGGGAAAAAAAAA
>VXBQ01014079.1:17108-102167 GCA_013400175.1 Phainopepla nitens | reverse complement strand
ATTTACCAGTACTTACAAGTGGAAGGTGGATAGGGTGGGGGCTTAGCCAAGCTGAAAGATGCACCCTGCTCCTGGCTGGGAATCCCTCTGTCCTGGGACTGGCCCTCTGTCATCATACCCACATCTGGATGATGCCATCTCCCTGCCCGTGCCAGAGAAACTCCCTTGGCAAGGGAAGCCCCAAAGCCAGACTGGGCATTGCAGCTGGAGGAAGACTGTAGACAGAGCCCCCTCTGCCTAGAAAGCTCCCAAACCCCTTTCTGACAGTGCTGAGTGGCTGATGAACACCAGCAGGAGCTAGCTGCAGAGAGCCTGCCCATGCTTCAGTCTCCCCTCCACTAGGATCTTGGTGTGGGTCCCAGACCATGCCAAGGGGCCACAGACGTTGTTTGTAGTTGAGTCCTGGTGTACATCCCTCAACCTCCCCCAAGCCTCAGTTTTCCCAGCCACTGCCAGGCCATCATTCCCCTTTGCCGGAGGTCTCCCTTCAGCAGCCCTTAGTCCTGCTCTGGAAAGACCACTGCCTGCCCCCTGTCTCCCCAGTAAAGTATCAGCATCTCTGCTGAGCCCTCAACGAGCACTGACTGGACTGCAGGTACACTCTGCAGAGCCAGGATGCTCAGGCACTTGTCACTAGCATCTGGCATTGAGGTGGCATTGCCTGGTGCAGACGATGTCCCTGGGAGCAGGGATGAACTTGGCTGCTCTGCAGAGCCAAGGTACCAAACTCATTTTGGTGTTTAGGGCTTGGGACCCTCCTGAGCTGGTGGTAGAGGAGGGTGTTTGCAGAGATTTACAGAGCAGTTGGCTGTTAATGAGACACCATCCCTGTCTGCCACCACCCTTTCTTGGGAACACTCCTGAAGGCTCTGGCACCCAGCCCTGTACCTTCCCCAGAAGCCTTGAGCCCTCTGGAAGTGATACAAAGTACTGTGTTTCTTGGGTCGTTTATAACTCAATTAACCAATCGGAGAAAAACCTTCACTCCTCTTCTGTCCCCTTCCATGTCAGGCTGGTGAGGTGTCTCAGTGTGATGGAGAAAGCTCCCTCCACCCTCCTCCATGTGATTAACACACTGAAGGCTTTCAGTGAAATTTAAGTTTTAAAGCTGGTTTTAGGGAGGTAAGGAACTTGCAGGATGGCAACAGTCTGGTTTCCAACACTAAATCCGTCTGCTTATGGCCATCCCCTGTTCCTGTTTGGGGTGGAGGAGGAGGCAAACAGCCCCATGGAAGAGGCACAACGCAGAGGTCCCCATGGTCACTTGCTGACCCAGCCCAGGCACACCACCACCTTGCACACTTGTGCCCAGCCATCCTCTGGAGTCACACTTGTCCCTCAGACACTGTCACCTGCCTGCTATGGCATCCTCCCATAGCTTTTGGGAGAAGAAGCACATGTGTGTATGTAGTGCATCTGCAGAGGAAACCTCCTGTCCTCTGACATTAATAAAAAGGGAGCAGAAGCAGGGTGTGCAGCCTAGTGTCCACAGCACACAAAGCAGGTTCCCAGCCCCCCAGGCACTGGGATCCAGTGACACCCACATCTGACACTGAAAGCTGGGAACAAGTCTGGAACGGTGTGCTGGGTGCAGGCATTGTGATGCCCTTGCTGGCCCCGTGGCAGAGCCTTACTCTTGTGCAATGGGTGTGCAACGGAGGCTCTTCTTGGGGCAAAAATGCTGGGCTTTCTCCCTTCCTCCCTGAGCCTAAAGTACCGCCCAAAGTGTATTTTGAGGGCTGGCCAAGGAGGATTGCATGTCAGGGTGTTGGAGGGGAGCTCTGCTTTGGTTCAAGCAAGTCCGAGGTGGAACAGCCCAATCTGAGGCTGACTGGCCAAATCCAGGGGTGCACAGCCAGCCAGCTGTGGAGCAGGGATGCTGCTCCAGGGCTCACCACCTTGGCTGAGCTCAGGGTGCTGGTGGGTGCTGGTGAGTGTGGCAGTGGGTCCGGCAGCTGGAGCACGGGGAGCCGGACGAGGGCCGGTGCAGTTCCCTGCTTGGTGGGGTTTCTTTCTATGCAAATGCCTGGGAGCAGCTGCCCTGCCGGCGTGACTCATTTCCTGCTCTTGTGTCACATTCTGGTCAGGCCAGTTTGGCAAAGGCTTTCTTTCCCTCCCTGGCTTCTCCTCCTTCTCTCCCCAACTGCGAGGACTGGGATGTGCATTTGCTCAGTCCCTGGCAGGATGAGGCAGGATTTTCAGGAAACTGCGTCAAAACCACAAAACCTCCATATATATTAAAAAAACCCCAAAACAACCAAACAAAAAAATCCAGCACAATTTTCTCTTATTCTTTTTTTCTGAGTATGGTGGAGACTGGCGGCCAGACAGGCTCCTCCGCTCTTCCCCCTCCTGGGGCGGCTCCTTCCCCTGAGACCCAGGGGACAGGACCTGGCAGAAAAGCTATACAAGTTTGCTGGGTGGACAAGGGGAAAAAAATGCAGCTTGGTCTCATTTTACCTTCTGCTGCCAGTTGGAGAGGTGCTGCCAGAGCCGGGCTGCCAGCGGGCAGCCTTTAACAGGGTGAGAGCATGGTGAGGGCATCTGGGGGAGCCACCATCCCTGGAATTTGCCCGACATATTTCTTTTTCCTCAGCAGAGCTCTGGGCAGCCTCACCACTGCACTCTCAAAAACGTACTGTATGGGGTTAAAAGTAACTCATTCATCTTAAAAGGGGTCTGGAAAGGATGGTAGCAAACAGACTCCAGTGTGGTGAGTCTCCCACCACAGGTCGGGAAAAGGGAAGATGATGCTGGCAGTGAAGCCCTCTGGCTGCTCCCACAGTTCATCCAGGCTGGCATTGCCCAGAGCCCAGGCTGTGCCACAGGTAGAAAAATCACTTTTTGAGGCATTTCCCACCTGATCTGTGTTGTAGTGGTGAGGTCAGGATTTACAGCCTCCCAAGTGGCCATGTAAATCCTCCTGCCCTGGGGCTCTTGCTTTGCTGTGTCACCATCTCCTGGGTGCAGGGACAAACACACACCCCCTCGCTGCCCCCAAGGCCAGGGCAGAAAGCAGCAGCCCTTTGCCTTGAGCCCGTGGCTACCAGTGGCCCGGTCCTTCCTCTGCACCAGCCCTTTCCCTGGTGCTCCAGTCTCTGGCACAGCATCCCACACCATAGTGGCACATTTTCCTGAGAGAAAGATGGAGTTCCTCAATGCTGCCAGCCCAGCAACAAACCTGGGACATGAAGATGCCAGCCCCAAATCTCATCATGGGAGACAGGATGGGAGCAGGATACAATTCCACCACCTCCATTCCCATCTGCAGTTTGATTCAGCCACTCTCCCACCAGAAGGCTCCCGTGGTCCCTGCCCAAAACAAGGTGTAATCTTTGCAATCTTCACATCAATTTCTCAGCCTTCCTGTTCATTTTCTGCAGGTTCCCTCCATATGGGCTCCAGCCAAATGACCCTGTGCCAGACATTTGCTAAAAAGCCCCCTGCCATGGAGCTCTTGGGCTTTCCTTTGACAGACAGACAGCACCCGAGGCTGCCATGCCCTGTGCAACCCCAAACCCAAAGCCCCAAAGCTGAGCGGTGCCCATGGAGCTCCAGTTTGGTGCAGCTGGGGGAAACTGAGGCAGGTGAGGCCATGGGATTGCTCCAGAGCTGCAGCCCATGCACTCATTGCTGCTGCGGTTCAACTTCCTGTCAGAAAGCCTGAAGGTCTGTTTGCCCACAGCAAAGGGAAAAGCAGGAGGGCACTGGTATAAATTAGGTCAGGAAGCATTGCTAATAAACTGTCACTCCTGGTTGTGTAATGGGAGCAATTACTGGTTTAGGTTTTGTTAAGACACCAGGAAGGAAAACATGACCTGTCTAGGGGTAGGAGTGTGATGGCAAACAAAAAAGGAGGGTCCTGTTGACAGAAGGATGAAGCTGCTTTAGCGTTGGAGGCATTTCTGTCTCATCCTGGTGGGTTGGCAGCCTGGGGCTTGAACAGACTCCTGTATGGGGAGTACAGGGAGAGGGTTCCCAGCTCTCTCTGTGCTCTCTCCTTCCCCTGGGCTCCTCAGAGCTCCAGAGTCTCTAGGCAGGTGGTTGTAACCCCTCTGAAGTCTCCCTGTCCATGATCCACTCTGCTCAGCTCAGAGCTTGGTGCCCACTGTCCCCCCACAGATCTCCTTTGGGGTCCAGTGGGGACCTGTGGGCAGCAGGGCCCATGCTGGCCTCTGCCAGGAAAGCCTGGGAAAAGTGCCTGAGCTCTTCCTGCATCTGATGGCCCTCCTCTGCCTGTGGAGCTGCCAGGCTTCCCTTGCTGCCCACCACTTTGTGTTGCCCACTGCACTGCTGGCAGCAAATACCTCTCTGTCCATCCCTCCTTACTGCCAGTCTCTGAAGGGATGGTTGGCTGCTGGTGGAGGCCACCCAGAACCTGGCCAGAACAAATTCAGGATTCTCCACAAACAACACCCCAGGACCTTGACCAACCTGTGGTGGGGACACCCACATCCCCTGCATGGGTGTCAGGAGAGTGGGAGGCTCCTGGAGTGAATCCAGGTAATGCACACCACTAAGGAGGGGCTGTGGCACCTGGCAGCCAGGGTTAGCCTTTAACCACCCAAAACATGTCAGGAAGGGAGAGGAAATTCTTGAGGCATCTATTAACATAAAAGGAGTCATATTTTACGTTCAGTCCCACTTATGGCTTATAAATGATTACTGCACCTTTTAATAAATGGTTAATCAAGTGTTAGAGTCCAAACAAGTTGATGGGTTGCTTATTACCACAGTTTATAACCTTTTATGAATGCCTTCTGTCGATGTACTTATAAACATCCATACCACGTACTTCTCATGTCCTGACACGTTGGTCACATCTGTTTGGAGTTTATTAACCCTTGAGCTGCTTGCTAACAGCAGGCTGGGGGTATCCCGCTATTTTTCTGTATCTGTGCAGCTCAGAGGGCACACCTGCACCAGCTGAGGGGTGGTGTGGGCATACCCCTTCATCCAAAAGAGGCTCCAGGCAAGCAGGATGCAGCTGCATCAGAAATAAGTTGGCAGTGGGGTGCTACTCTCAGGGGTGCATGTTTTTTTGGCCACCAGGCAAAACAGCCAAGGGAAGTCAGTGGGAGATTCTTCCTCTCTTAAAGTCACCAAGCCGAGACAGGACGTTGTCCTGGGCCGCCAGCTTGAATCAAAACCACAAGTTATTGGGCTCAGTGCAAGGGGAGCTGGGGGAAATTCTCTGGTCTGCAAATATAGGAGGTAAAACATGATGACTTAATGGGCTTTTTTGGACTAGAAAACCACGGAAACATCCTTGGCCATCGCTGTTCCTGTGCAGCCAAAGCCCCCCTCCCACCATGTTGCAAATAATGAAATGAAACTTTCAACAAGCTGAATAATCAGAAAACAATTTTCCAATAAAATCATTCCCTGAAATCTCCTTTTAAGGCAAGGACTGGGATTCCCAGTGCCGAGCGTGTTCCCAACGCCTCTCAGCATTGTTCGGCTGGCAGTGCTGGGGCTGGGCAGGCTGCCACGCCGCCCTGTGCCCCCAGGGATGCTCCCTGTCACAGCCCCAACGCCCCTCCACTCCTGAGCCCCTTCGCTTTTGTGTTTCCCCTTTTGCTGCAAGCTTCTGATAATTTTCCTATTCAAAAAGCAAGTGGGACATACGAGGTGCCATGGCCCCGTGCTTGCTACAGCATTTTTAGCAGCCAGAGAAGGGATTTGTGCCTTAAGCAGAGAGGGATGATCCTAGCCCGGGCAGCAAGCTGGGTCTCTTGGGTCATCTTGGCCTTACACATTCCTGGAGATTTTTTTTTTTAATATCTAACCATGCTTTTTCCTTTGCTCCCCGCTGTCCAGCCGTTCCAAAGTGGATACCCCATCTCCTTCAGCAGGAGCATCTCCAGCACAGGACAGCCTGCTCGCTGCCCTCCAGCGAGTTATGATTTGTGGCCGGAGTCTAGAAAGTCTGAGGAAATGAGAATGATGGTAAAGGGCATTAAAAATACCCCTCTCCTAGGAAAAACAAAACCAAACGTGAGGTACACTATTTTGGAAAGCTACTGTGGCAATGGCTGCTGCCTGAAATGAGGCTGCAGGTAGTGCTGCCCTACGGCAGGTGAGCGGTGGGGCATGGTGGGGACAGAGGGGACAAAGCCTGCACTGAGGCCACAGTGGCTGAGCTGCCATGGCCTGTCCAAACACTGCTTCAGTTCTTGTGAGCGATGAGGTGACAGGGCAAGGTAAGGCTGGTTTTTTTCCCCAGTGCAAGCCCTGCCTGGCAGCAGGAGCAGTTGCTCCGAAAGCTGTTTGGCGAAGCTGGAGCTTTTGGGCACGCTGTGGGTGCCAGGACAGGGAGCTGGGGCCTGCAGGGGGCTTCCCTACAGTGTCCTCCCACTCCTGCCAGGTCCTGATTTCCTGCGCCAGACCCGAGGCTGTGACAAGGAAGAGAACAAGGATGCCTGCTGGCTCTCTGCTGTCCCCAAAGCTTGGCTGTGGGGCTGGGGGTGCTTGTCCTGTGCCAGAGGGAGGCAGCAGAATCTGACCAAGCCTGGCTGCTCCAGGACCCTCTCCAGTCATGGCTTGGCCACAGGGCCCCCAGGAATACGGGGTGTTAAGCTGTTGGGTCCTATCCACTGGGTTGTGTTGGGAGCTGTTCCTCTGCACCGAGGTGCTCAGAGGCCAGTGTGCCACAAACATCAGCTGGGAGAGACAGCAAGCAGGGAAAAAGAGGGTAAAAAGAAAATTCCATGGGGACCTGGTGTGCTGATCTCCTGTGAGCCCACATTTCTGGGTGTTGTATGATACATCCTTGTGGTCCAGGGGGCTGAAGCATGGAGAACACCTCCTTCCCATGTCTGCACCATCCTGCCATGGGCTAGGGGACATGCCATGGGATGGGCATGTGCCATAGGAAGGGACATGCTGTGGGGGTGAAGCTTTGCAAGGGGGTTGGGGGTCACAACTGTTCCTGGGTGCCCAAGTCCAACCACGTTGGCTCTGTCCTGGGTGGGCAGGGAGCACCATAGGAGTAGGAGCCCCTTGCTGTGGGGGATGCTCCATGGGGGCCCATCTCCCACCCCACTCCATCTCCCTCTTCGGCTTCACAGGTGCACCCTCTTCACCACTGAGGTTCCCAGGCACTGCCATTCACTTCTCAGATGGGAAACGAGCCCCAGCCCTCTCTCCACACTCCCAAAAAAAAACCACCAAGAGAGAAGTGAAATAAACAAACAAATCCCTTCCCTCTCCTGGCTTGGCATCTGCTCACAGCCCTTCCATTATTAATTAGAGAAGCTGCCGGCATTATTAGCAACAAACCGCTCCTAATGAAGTTCAGAGCCGCAGATCCAGGAGGGGCTCCCAGACACTGCTTTTCAGAAACCTTAATTAAATTCACTGCCCGAAGGTGCTTTTGGCTGGGGTGGAGGCAGAGCAGTGAGGCTGCCTGGGGTGGGCACTGTCATGCCGGTGGTGGGCCTTGGGGGGAAGGGTGTCAGCAGGAGAGGGGCACCCCACTGTGCCACAGCTCCACGGTCCCCTCCAGATTTGGGGCCAAACAGAGGAATATTCCAGCTGGGATGCACTCTTGTGAAGGGGGTACTGCCTGGCCACCACAGGAAAGGCAAAAGTGCATCGTTTAATTCATTAATTAAATTAACCAAGTGGCTGGCGATGAGGGTTCCCAGCACAACATGGGGTCCCTTGCTGGTCTGGCTCTGCCATCCTCGCTGGGGTGTCCTAAAGGGGTGTCCCTGTGCTTGTATGTGCTTTGAACACTGGGAAGGCAAGAGGCCTGAGGGGGTCTTGGGCCAAAGAACCAGTTGTGGGTGGCCTTTCTCCCCTCAAGTCCCTGTCTGGGTAAATAACCTCACTGGGGAACCCAGCTGGCCATCAAGATTTCCTCAAGTGAGATAGTGAAACCTGGCCAAGCTGTGGTGATATTCTCTGTGTCATGTCCAGCAGGGGCTGGTCTGCACTGGCAGAACTTGGAGATCTCACTGCTTTGCACTGGGGCTGCGGCAGTTTGTGTCTGGATGCAGCTGTGGGAGAGCTCTTAGGAAAAGGGTGGCGTTCACTCCAAACCTCAAAGGAAAACAAATCCTTGCAGAAACCCTTTCTGCCAATTGCTCCCCTTTTGATGCAGGGTGGGCTGAGATAACACCTGCGAAGAGCAAGTGCAAAACCTGCCTAAAGCTGGATTTTGGCTCTCCATGCATCCTTTCCTTTCCCTGCCATCCTTCCTCTGAGCACTGCGAGCTCTCTTCCCCCGCTGCCCAGATATTCCACCCTTTCTCCACCCTTTCTCTCTGGCCTTAAAGGCATTTATTACTGAGGAGTGTAAAAAGATTACTGCAAAATCGTTCTGCGTTACTGGGAAATCATTGCAACATTAGCTCAGTAATATTTTTTCATAAGTGTTTGCTGTGTCTCTTCTCTGACATATTCGGTCTCTGCGCGCACATCCACACCCCCACAAATCCCACTGAAGCCAGGAGGCACTTGGCAGAGGACAGGAACACGGACCTGACCTGACACTCACCCCAGCTCCCTCCTTCCTGTGCTGGTGGACGAGGTTGCCATCCCTCAGCCAACTGGCTGCATCCTCGGACCCACGTGCAAGCACTCCCCATTCCAGCTTGTCCAGAGAGCAAGGAAACCCCTGGCTGTCAGGGCACTCAGGCTGCCTTGACTCAAGGGGTTTTGCCAGCAGACGCTCATGAAGATGCTGAACCTGGCATGTCCTGGGACCAGTTGTTTTGCTGAGTTTTTAGGGGAAAAAAAAACCCCTTTCCCTCCCACACTTGTACTCCAGAAGTCTGGGCAAGAGATCCCGCTTCCCTGGGAGCAGGGAAGAAGGTGTCAGCGAGGAGAAGGAGCTGCCAAAAGAGTCGTAGAGCCGAGCAGGGGACAGTCTGTCCCTCCGTGTCACCCACAGAGAAGGACACTGACAATTCTGCAAATACCTTTAATGCACTTAGAATACACGGGAGGAAAAAAAAAGGTTTAGTGATTCACAAAAATATTACAAAAAGTCATGTGCAGGCGATACACACCCAGCACTGCAATAACAATGTAAGAATTTACATTAGAAACTAATATAAAATATTTAAAAACCTCTGCTAGTTTAGCTTTCAGTTTGTTTTTTGTCTTTTATAAAAAAAAAGGAGGAGGGGAGAGGGAAGAAAGGCCATCTACAAGGTACTGGTACACCGGCCACAGAAACACAGGCTCCTTCCAGCCCCGCTGGGAGTGTCCTGGGGCTCCTCCATCCACACGACCCCTGCGCCTGCAGACCACACACACACACACACACACACACACACACATAGACACACAGACACACACAGACACACGGCTGAAGTATTGAAAAGTTCACCTCAGGGCTGCAAGGGCAACCCCAGCAGTCAGGGTTTGCTGTGGTCCCAGTCACCCATGTGTCCCTGCCCAGCGCACAAAACGTGTCCCCAGCGAGAGGCAAAACCTCCATCAGTTTAAAAAAAGGGAAAAATTAGTGTGTCCAGCCTGGGGCTGGACAAGAGAAGGGTTTTGAAAGAGTGAGCTTGGGTTTGGAACGTGACCGTGGCCTGACTCAGAGTACCAGGTCTACAGGGCTGGATGGGTGCAAGGAGCATCCCAGTGCAGGGGCCAGGGCATCACTACAAGCCCCTGGCAGGATGCTGCCTGCTCCCACGGGGCTGCAGATTCCCACTTTGGGGAAAGCCAAAAGCCCAGACCCCCCAGCCCGTGATCAGTCCCTACCAGGACAACATGGCCACTCACAGCCACCTCCCCTTCCTCAGCCCCTGTGGGTTTTGCATCCCGCTTGCTCCTGTAGGAAGAAGGGCACAAGAGCCTCGCCCCCAGCACCACAGAGCCCTTCTGCTCCCATCCTGCTCGGGGCATTGTCAACAAGCCGTGTTTATGTAGGACCTACCGCACACGGTGACAGCTCGGTCCCTCCCACCCTCGCCGCTCATGCACTGGAGAGTTTCCGGAGCCGCACTTTCGCTGCAGTTGGGCCCCAGGGAAAGGAACAAAGGAGCCATTTTCATCTCCAGCCTCATCGGGAGTGAAGGGAGAGGGCAAGAGAAAAGACCAGTGTTTGCAAAACACGACAATCGGCAGGAAATTTTCCTCTAGCTTTTCGAGGTTGGGTTTTTTTCTCTCACTCTCTTCCTCTTTTTAAAGAGGGCAGGCACAGCATCAGGACAGTTTAAAAACAACCAGGCCCTGGCCAGCCACATCTGCCATGTGCAGCCCTTCCTGGGCTGATGAACCTCTCCTGCATCGAGGCTCCACGAGCCAAATGCTGAACGATGCTGTGGTCCTCCAGCGAGGGAAAGGGACAGGGCAGACCCTTCACAGCAGACTAGAAATGACGTTTGTGAACTGATGTGCCACTTATGATGATTTCATGGTCTGTCAGCGACTTTAGGGGAAACAGAATCATGGTAGGAATGAAGAGGTGGTGAAGCACGATACACGACAGGTTCACTGCCTGAGAGACGAGTCGATACGGGACCACGTTTAAAACACATTTGCAACCTCAGGCCTATTCTCCATTTGAAATTTTGGACTCATGTCAAACACAAGGGTTGGATTTTTTTAAAGAAAAGAGAACAAGCAGACACTGCACAACAGAAAAAAAATGTTATAAAAATAGTAGGTTCAAACAGAGCTTGTTAGGTTGAGAGACTTAAATCCAGCTTTAAAATCTTAAGAGGTGGATCCCATAAGAAACTTTTTTGGATTTTGGGATTGCTTTGGATATAGTCTGGCATTTATCAATAGGGACAGATGCACAGAAAGGAATTCTTGGTTGCTTGACAATTTGTCGGCCCTTGCAATTTCACTCACAGGAAAAATTAAGGCACAATGTGTTCTCTCACAGGAGGGCAGTCACCCCGTCCCTGGGAGGTGGAGAGGCCTCCTGGTGCTGGAACCCTTCCTCACCTGGCTGAGATGGAGCAGGGGCTGAAGCCCAAGACTTGACACAGTGGAGCCAGAAGGCATAAGGCCATGCTCTGGGCTAGGGGAAAACTGGACACACGGGTCTAAGGGCTTTCCTCTGGCCTGAAGCTTTTCTCCCCACCTGATGTGATGCTGCCTTGCCCTGGCCAGATACAAGCTGGAAAAGCAGGACATGGACTCTGGATGCCCACCTAGGAGGAGGGAAGAGCCAAACATTGCTTTCAGGTGTTTTGGGTTTTTAAAAAAGTATTTCTACTGGTCCCAGATGAAAAACAACACAACCCTCACTTCTCTCAAGACCATTTGATGACCTGATGGTGTAATTTCAAAAGCCATCCAAGAGCAACTCAATATTTAAAGCAAAGAGCTTCAGAATATAATTTCAAATCACTGTTGGCAATTCCACGAAGAGTAAAACCAATATACACTGTCCTCAAAGAATTAGACACAGCAGGCACCACCTATTTAAGCCACTGAAAATATGGTCACAGCAGCTACAAGACTGACTGCTCTGCTCAGATCACACCCTACATATTTTAATACTGAAATTATACATTCCTTGTCCTGTTTTTAATCAGAAATTGAGAGAGAGAGAGTAGCTCTGGCTTTTAAGACTTCTCCTGTTTCAGAATTGCTGTCATATGTTGGATTTTCAAGGCTCTTCATCTTTCCAAGAATCTGAATTGACCTGCATCGCCAGATTTCTTCAGGAGAGAGAAATCCTGTACTCACTGCTTCTCAACTGCTTTCACTTCCATCCAGGTCACTGTCTTCAGCCAACACAAGCCCCACAGGTTTTGGTTCCATACAAACCTGCTTCAGGCCTTCTACACAATCTAGAAAAGATCAGCACCAGTGGTCCTACCATCTCAGCAGGTTTGGGCTAGAAAAACACCGTGGCATTTATTAACACTGATGACTTCCCTCTTTCAAACTACTTGCTCACTAAAATACAAAGGTTTCTTTTCCTTTTCTCTCACACACAGACATGTCCTCTTGCCCCAAGTTGAAAATATCCAAACTTCATATCTCATTTACTTGCCGATGAGTAAGCTTTTGGCATGGTTGCAAACTTGATGTGAATCGTGAGGGGATGTCCTGTGGCTGCCCAGCTCTTCAGGATACTGATTAACTGCAACTTTCTTACTCTTAGGTAAGTTGCTGAGAAGCAGGGACACGACCAGGGAGCTTATGGGCTGACTTTCACCAGGTTCTCATAGTTGCTCTAACAATAAGACAAAGAATTCTATTTTAGCAATTATTTGTCTAATATTTCCCCCCTTACCTAAATAGGAAGATTTCACTTCCTTCCCTTCAAGCCTTCCCCCCTCAGTTGTTATCTGGCTACCAGCAAGGATCTGTGAGAAAGTGTCTCAGAAATAGAGATTTCTGGCATGCCACCTGTTCATAACTCAAATACACAGAACTGTATATAAATACATGACATGGAACAAAAATACACACACACACACACACACACACACACACACACACACACACACACAGAAGGATACTGGGTGGATTATCACATGCTCCCTCTGAAGTCAATGGAAACCCAGCCCAGAGCATCTGATGAGAGTAAATACGGTGAGGAAAACACTTGCATGAGAAAGGCAGAACTGGAGCACAAGCCAGCTTGGAGGAGGTGCTTTCCCTGCATACAGCATTAGATTCCTGCCGTGAAGGCTCAAAGAGTTCATAGGGCAGGAGGTCCCAAGCTTTCCAGATGTGTGTCAGAGCCCAGAGAGGGTCTGATGGACTTCTCTCTGCCCCGTGCTGATCTCTGCAGGAATAGCAACAACTGACCTTCCAAATGTCCCTTCTCCACCAAGATGTGGATTTTAAGCTCCTTTTAATGAGAGCTAGCATCTGGAAACAAGGAAGAGCAGCCAGCATCATGGCAACAGGCCAGCTCTGCTGCAGCATCCCCAGCAAGCTTGTACAAGAGCATCCACGGGCTACTGTTAGATGGCTTTGGGACAAAATTGTAGTTGCTGCCCTTGCCTTTTTCCCAGTGCCACAATTATCTGTTTGCCCATTATCTGGTGGTGGGACACTCGAGCACGTTGTTTTTGAAGCCGGACTGGTAGGTTCTCATGCCACTTTCTCACCCACGCTGTCCCTTGCACATACATCTACAGTGCAGATGGGATGCCTAGTGCTAACCAGGACAATGAAAACTGGCCAAGAGATCCCATGGATGAATGCAGCCTGCCACAGCACAGAAATCACTCTGGCTGGCACATGCAGATATCTGAAAGTTTGTTCTTTCACAGCAGGATTTTAAGATGATCCTCTGAGTTCAGACAAAATGACAAACTCATTTACATGTAAATTGCTTTCATAGCTTTGCAGAAAGGAAGGTTCTGCAGAGCAGTGTTGGACCCTGCATTTGGCCTGCCTTAAATTATAATATAAAAACAATTATAATAATACAAATACTACTTTGTACACAAAGCACGCCCTCCCCTGCAAACCCTGGCATGCTTCGGTAGGTCCTACAGCCCTCTAGTCAATAGTCACCCTCACTGCACAGAGAGACATTGAGTGACTTGCCTGAGGCCACAGAGGAATTCTGTAGCAAGTCCAAGGAAAGCTTTGTGGCTCCTAGCTCTGCTTCTTGACCAACATTAATCAGCCTCAAATATATGCAGAAAACATCAAAGCTGACTGTGCTGGGAAGAAATTAAATCAGAAAACAAACAGAAAACCAACCCCAGGGTAACTGTGAGGCCTCCTGGACTTTGCTGTTTGATCAGGGGAGTTAAGTGTTAAAAGCTTTTGTTATACTTGTATTAGGATCACACAGCAACTGTGCATAAACCACCAGTTATCTCATAGGCAGAAAGGGGTGGAAGGAAAGCTGCACCTCCCCTGACAAGGAGTGAAGAGTTGTCACCAAAAGACAATGGGCAGAGGAAGGCTGGGGAATATGCATCAGAAGCAACCTGCAGCAGCAGCAGGGGGCAAAGCCTGCGGTGGTTTCCTGCAGCATATCCACGGGGCCAGCAGCTGATGCAGAGACACAACCTGGCACTGCAGAGACCGGCTCCTCTGCACACGTTTTGCTCCAAGGAGGAAGCCACAGGGATCTAGAGAGAGAGTGCCTTTTCAAACTGGTTTTGATGCTCTACAGTTCAAACCCATCTGAAAGGAGGAAGGTCAGCAACAAGAGCCACCACAGCGAGGCTAGAGGGGAAAATGGAGTTGCACTAGGGCACAACCCTGCTGGAACAGGGAGAATAGTTGGCTTCATTGAGGCTGAGTCTCCTCTCTGCTGTGCCAGGGCAGAAGAGATCTCCTCTTCATATGCTTTCAAGCAGCCCCCTGATCCTGCAGATCTGCTGAAGTTGTCCCTGTGAACAAATGATCCTTTCTAGCTTCTCAAATTCTGTACAACAGCAAGGAAAAAATACTTGACAGTATCTCTTTAAAGATAAACACACTGTAAACAGGAGATCTCCCCCGCCCCGGTAGCTTTCTTCCTCCTGCTTGTGCAAAACCAGAGGTTGTGACCTTCCCTGGGGTTCAGGCACAGGGACAGGATGCACGAGAATAAAGTTGCCTCTGTTTGCAGCGATACCATAGCTAATAGCACCAAGACCAACACTTTAAACATGCCTAATTTGAGGGCAGGGAGGATCTGGATTTGTTTTTCTTGACTGAACTAGAAAGTTCATCTTTAAATCTGTTCAGCTTCAAGCATGTGAGCTTTTGGCCTCCTTTAAACAGGGGAAATACCATTCCGTTTCTAAAAAGAAAAAAAATAGCACATGGAAGAACAGTTCTGCAGTCAGTAAAAGTTTGGCTAACAAAAGGACTCCAGAGTCACGTAAAGAACATTTAATCCATGGATTATAGGCTCGCACCTGGCAGAAATGTATGTGTAAATACAGGCGTGCAGAGTGTCTACACCCTGGGCTAAGGCAGAGGGGAGTTCTGCAGCTAGGAGAGAGAAAGGATTCTTACTACTAATTTTCATAGTTAAATATTTCTCACTCGCACTCACACATACGCAGGCTGTTCCCAGAGAGTTCAGCCTTGGGAAGGATAAGGGAAAGGGCTCAGTTCGGTCTGGGCTGGTGCTGAGTAGCTCCTCTTCTGTTTGCAGTGGTTGTGCAGCAAACTCTTTTTTTATTTGCAGGCAGAGTTTTTGCTGCATTAATTATCCTGTGAGTCACTGGGTAATGGACAGTAACTTGGCTCTCCCAGTTGTTAGAATAGTGTAATTCAGCTCTAATGCAGTGGGTTGTCGAACACGGCATCTGGCAAGATGGAAACTTTCAGTTTCTTTTCAGGCCAACTGTACTCCTTTGGAAGTTTAAACTGTAAGACAATAAAGAGAACCAGTTAATGCATATCGCTGCAATCTGCACAGAAAAAACAAAATAGTTGCAAAGGCAGGCAGCCCCATGTTATTATTTTTTAAAACAAGAGGCCACTAAGAAAACATTTCCCCATCAGTATGTTTTGGACAGCAGTGGACATTAGATAATGTGGCCTGTCTCAGCTGCCAAAGTAAAGTTCTGAGCTTTCAGCCCAAGCGCTGTTTATTTCATCAGACAAATATTGGAGGGTTTCTGCCCCCATCACCATTTCCCCTTCCCAACCTCTCAGAAGACTTGCAGCAGAAGTGTTTTCTCTCCTATCTAACCATGTCCCTCTCCCTTCACCCAGCCCAGCCCCCAGAGCCCACATTTGCTTTAAAGGGAGTCTTAGGGCAGCTTTCAAACCCCTGCTCGTTCAGGGTGGAATGTAGGTGAGCCATCAGAGCTCTGCAGGGTGACAGGCAAACTGTGCTGCCCTGGCTGGGGAGAGGCAATGTGCCTGCACAGCATTCCTGCTCCAGTCCTTCCCACCTCTGGCACAAAGGCCTCACAGAGCTGTACAATGCCTTGTGCTCACACAGGCACTCGGCTGCTCAGGCTGTTTTGCAAACACTGGTTGAAGCACACAGAAGGGAGATTTTTTGCCCCAGTCTGGTTTACACAGCACTGTCTGCGGCCAATGTTTCTCAAACAAGGCAAGCCCACCGGTCCCTTCCTGATGCCTCTCCTTAGGCCAGGAAGTGACTCCAAACACAACCATGCAGGGACAGAGCTGCAAGGAACCTTACCAGCAACCTTTCTCACAACCACATGACCAGTGCCCAAGCATTCACACAGGTCTCTGAAACACAGCTCTGGGGTGGGGGTGAAGGTGTGGGGTGGAATCTCTTAGGCAACAAATCTTCCCCATCCACAGCTGAATAGCAAACAGTTCTGCACAGGCATTTCATGCAATCCCAGTGGCCAACCTGAGGACCCAAAACACACTGGGCATAGCTCTGTAAGCCTGTTTGCAGGCTCATTTTGTTTTTAAAATTGTACTGCACTCAATGTTGCACTGCCTTGTCCTGCGATACTCCCTGACACCCTGATGGGACTCCCAGGAAGGAATCTCATGGGGACCCAACAGCAGCAGTGACAATCTGCCCGGGAGGTGGCTAATTCAGAATGGTTATGGATACAGTGGTCCTCTCTTGGGATAGTCCTCAGACCCAGGCCAGCAGCACCGTAGGCTTCCCAGGGGCTGTTTGAACAAGAGAGGTTGTACAAGGGGACAGAGACCTGGAAATCATCAGTCCTTATCCAGTTACTTGTCTTTCTTCCCATAAGCACCTTGTTTCTCATGGACATCAACACAGGCTCACTGTGAGGTTCCTGCTAAAGGAGATCCCCTCCAGCTGCCTGCTCCATAGCAAGGGTGTCTCTAACATGAATTTCCTCCTGACTTTGCTCCATTTGCAGCTGCCTATGAGGGTAACCTGCAGTTGGTATCCATTGACATGAATATGCTGGTGGTTCGTGGTCTGATCCATGATCTGGGAGCAGAGCAGGAGGATTCTTCAGGATAGAGGCTACCACAAACTCCTGTTCGTTATCCTCTAGGAACAAACAGCTCAAGTCCCATTGAAGTTTTTTAATAAACTCAAGCTCTGTGTACAGCTTGCACCATGTAATCCACTGGCCCTGCACAGCCCAGGGAATTCTGAATCGCTGTCTAGGACATGTGAAAAACATGCTGAAGATACTCAGACAGATTATTTCACTTAATTTCACTTAATGCAGGTGGCTTTTTATGCAGCAAAGGAAAGACTCCTCACAGTGCTTCATTCTACCACATGAACATCATCAGCAACAGTCAGGGCTGCTGAGGAATGCTTTCAGTTGGCCCAACCCGGATCCTGCAAGTTACAAATCCTTGGAGGAATCTGGATGCTGAAAGATCACATTTCATCTCAAGTATTTTCCTTTTTATAAACAGCAGTGGTTCCAAAGCAATCCTCTTGGAGAAGTCATCCTTTGCATTTGTTTGTTTTTCACTTTTTAATTCAGCAAAGTCACAGTGAGTGGGAACCAAACAGCCCGTCGCTGTGCCAGGAGCTGCCATGCTCTTTGCCTCAACGGACAGCGAAGGAACATCCAAAGCCTTCACTAAAGGGCCTTCAAACCAAAGCGCTCCTGGGCTTCCATGTCACTAGCAAAAATGAGCTTTGGATTAGGTTTAACTGGATAAAAGCTGGCCTGAAAGTGACTGCACAGCCAGCAGCGTGCTCCCCTCACTCACACAGTGAAAAACACCCTGGCATTAAGTCAACTCTGGATTAAACAATTAGAGCCCTGAGATTTTTCCTGGGGGGAGGGGAGCAGAGCGAGGGATGGGAGGGCTGCTCTACAAGCCAAGGAAAGTTTCTTTAGAGTCTGCAGGGAGCTGTAAAAAATGGGATTAAAAATATTACATGTCATTTCTGCCACTGATCTTTGAAGTCAAGAAGAATATTTATATGGCATGCATGGGAGACGGGGTGTTAAATGTTCCCCAGGAAGAGATCACATGGCAGTGGGAAGTTTAGTACCAGCTTTATAAAGCCTCCCTGGCTGTTGCTGTAATGCTTCCAGACTGGTGATGGTCCTTCACACACCGTGCAGGGCCAGCAGGTGAAGGCCAAGTAGCAGATGTGAAACAACCCTGCCTGCTTACCAAACCCACTAAAGGAGGCCCATACAACAGATTGTTTGAAAGTAAACGTGCTGCCACCATTTCCAGCCTTTCTGAAAGCAAGGAAGGTGACGTGCTAGGAGCTGCTGGTGAGGACAATATCTGTGCATGGCATGGAGGAAACCCTGTCACCTGGCCCAGGGGCTGCACTGCTTTCATTTTGGAGTGCTCAGATACCATGCTGGAAAAGATGCTGATGGAAATCAAAATGCAGAGTCTCCCTTAATACCTATCCCTGTCTTATATTTCTTGCAATCCCTTCTCTCAGTGCCTCAGTAGTTCACAGCAGATGTGAAGGCTTAGCATGGCCTCAAGTCTATGGATGGGGCAGGGCTGCAGCCTGCAGGCTGAGGGGAGGATCAAAGACAAGCTGCAGGATGGGCTGAGCTCCCTGGGACAGTACATGGAACATACAGGAATGATGCAGCCTTACTTCCTCTGGAGAATTCAGATCTTCTAAATCTTCCAGCATTCTCTCTACGAACTCTTCAGTCAATAGGATCTGCAAAGGAAATACAGTATTTTATGCCTTCATACTCATAGTTTTAGCTAGTTGCAAGGAACAGCATGACTTCTGCATAGAGCAGACTGTACCAACTAATTTCTTCCCCTATGTCCTTCTTTACCGCAATACGAAGGTTTGAGGGCAAGGAGCTCCTAACTTTGTCTTCCACCCCAACCACTGAAAAAAATGCTCAAATTATACAGCAGTCTTTTTTGACCCTCAATTATCTCCCTCAGTCTAAAATTAGAGGCTCAGCTTTAGACAGAAAGAGTGGGGAAGGAGGAAAAAGGGTCAAGATAACAACTGTCGGAGAGACAGTGGGAGACAGCCACTTTCATCTGATCCATTGAAGTCAAGCTCACAGTTTAATCAGGAAATAGCAGCATAGGAAGAGCCAGAGACCCATAGAGAGCTGGTGCTCTGGGCATGGGGAAGGGCCTGACCCCAGTACAGCACACTGTTCACATGAACCAGATGCTGGGTATGGGAAGTGCTCCCAGAGGTGCCCACACAAAGCACCCCCATGTTGTGATGGCAGGTGCCCATCCTGCGTGCCTGTGCTGGAAAAGCTTTGCCTCATCTCAGGGCCAGGCTGGCAAGCATGAAGCAGTCCAAGAAAAGAGCTGCTGTCAAGTCAAAAGTCCTGGATGAGGACCACGACCCCAGCTCCATGGAGTCCCCCAACTCACAGAAACCAGAGACATCACGGAAGAAATCAGCCCCAGGAATTCAAGCAGAGGAACTCCCACCCTCTTTAAAAAAATACATGATAGGCAAAAGCAAACACATCCTGCCCTCTTCACAACAGCCGCAAAGGCCAGAGCTCCAGGCAGGACAGCTGGCTTGGCACGGGAGCAGAGACGGCAGTGCAGGACCAGGCAAACATCCCCACGCAGTGAGGGGGCCTTGGAGCAGCATTCCTGGGAGTTAGGTTGCAGCAGCATCCAGTGGATTATTATTTCCATTTTAGCCCACAGGTTTGTTTCTTTCCCTCTCCTCCTCCTTTCCTTCCTCTGGTCCACCCTTTCCTCCTGTCTGGCATTACTTTCTATCCAGAAGAACCCACCATTCCCATGCCCCCTTTCTCACCCTTCCTCTCCCTGTTCTTCCCAGCCACGAGCCCTGTGCTCCAGAGAAGGGACTGTTCTAGCTCCAAACAGTGGTGCAGCTAAGTGGCCAGTTGCACTGCTGTCCATCCCACATCTGGAAGAGGGGCAGCCAGGCTGTCCCACTGCCCTGCTGGAAGCCCACCTTCTGTGTCCATTGGCTGCTTAGGGCCAGTAAAACACCAGCGGAGAGCGAGTGACTGCCAGGATGCCGTGGGCAAGTGGAAGCCTCTGGGCTCCATTTTGGCAACACGTAAGCAGGACTATTGAACAGAAAGGGAAGACTCTTATCTCCCTTTCTTCTTTTGTTGGGCAAGACAAGAGATCCAAAAACTACCTAATCCAAATCCAAGGTGTCTACAGTCCTCTCCCCTCAACACTGCCACACTGCTGCCACTGCACACAGATTTCCTGGGGTATGGCAGAACCACAACCTCCCCTCTTCACTTAGCTTCAACCTGCAGCAGGCTCCAGACCAGGGCTTATGACCAAGCTGCTCAGCATGAATGCAGGCACCTTTACCAGGCCTTTCTGAGCATACCTCGAGCCTGAAAAAACTCTGCTTCAGCTCGGAGCCAGCAGCTTGCTGCTTTGGACAGGACTCTGCAACCTGGCACCAATCTGCAGACTGGCAAGCTGAGGAACATTGCACTGAAACACGCAGTGCCACTGCAAACTGCTGCAGTCTCCTTGCAGGGGCCTGCAACTCTTCTGCCTGTTGAACTGGAGACACTCATTTGCTGACTGTTTGCAGGAGGAGGGAGAGGTCCGTCCCTGCTGGAGGCAGGAGGGCAACCTGATCACTCAGCTCAGGAGGAAGGGCTGGGTGGGGAGCTGGAGCTCTGCACCGAGCGGATCGCTTTCTGCGGAGGTGCAGTCTACAGTGAGGTGAGGGAATGAAAACAATTTGGCAGACATCAAAATCTACAGAACAGCCGGAAAAAGGAGGAGGAATTGGTATTCACAGCAATCAGGCCAGGAGGAAATGAATATTCAGCCATCCGCGGATGAGCAAAAATGCCAGAGGTTGGGATGGGTGAGAGAGCAGCAATGAGGTGCTGCAGCTTTGGCAGGGAGACTAGAAGACAAGCACAGCAGGAAGACCCCTGGGCGCTCCCAAGGTACCACAGGCAGGAGAGAAATGGGAGCCACGTGTGCAAGGCAGCCAGCTGCTCTGAGGCTGTAGGAAAACAAGACAGGGTATGCAGGGGTAAACAGCAAAGGGTGGAGAGAATGAAGGAGGGGAGAGGTCAGTTCTTCGCTAGGGACAAACCTACATGGAGCATTGTGCCTAGCACTGAAACCGGGGTGCGATGCCTTAAGATGGCTGAGCCCGTCTACAGCTCACTGCCCTCTCTCAGTGAATTTTGGTAATCCAGCTGAAAAAAAAAGCACAAATTCCACTGAGGTACTGAGCTGAATTGGCTCCCTGAAAGCTCTGACAAGTGGAGCGAGACAGGAGAACACAGCTCAGCTCAGCTGCATTTGGGGGCTCAAAGCAATGGCAGCCTGCTCTGTGCAGGAAAGATCGCAGCGCCTTCTGTGAGTCCTGCATGGACAGTTAACTTTGGTGGAGGGCAAGCGTCACAGGCTGCAATGACAAACTGCTGCAGTGACATTCACACGCACAGTGTGTGTCTCAGAGCCTGTCCTTAACAGTCCAAGTCAGAAAAAAACCCTCCCCAAATCCTACTACCCCACACTGCTGCGGAGACTGCCTTCCTTCCTGGAGAAGAAGGGAGACTCCAAAGTGCAGGTGTAACTAAATGTACAAGTAGCCATGTCCCTCAACACAGCAAGCTGGCACTCTTGAGGCTCTCCTGAGCATGCAGGGGGAAGGCATGTGCCAGCAGGACACCAACTGCTTAAGAGGGCTATGGAAGCAAGACGTATTGTCATTCTGGATTTGCGTCTAGACAAGATTTCTGCTAGAAGTAGCCCAAGCAAAATGGCCCAAGAGCACTAATGCCTGTGCTCATATATAGATCAGGCTGCCATCCCCACCTGCAGTCAGCTAAACCATCTTCGTGCTGCTGAGTGAGTCTTACGGAGAAGGCTGAAAAGAAATCCAATCCTATCTCAGTGCTCCTCCCTCACAATATTTCACATTTCCACTTCTTGTAGCATGCCTGCTCCTGCACAGTATGATACCCCATTACATTAACACACACACACATTGTATGTGCATGATATTAAAGGTGACATTCCCAGCAAATAAACATGACAGACTGCCATTGCTCTAGGCACCTAATTTAATTTCCTCTGGGATTTAAACCTTAGAAGCTCAAATTAAACAAATAGGCCTCACTCACTTTATAGTTCAGAACTGAATCTGAGTTTTCCTCTGATGCTGTTGACTGATCTTATCAACAGGACACTACACAGAGATCACAATGATGAAGCAGCTTATTCCCTTCCCAAAGGAAAACAGAGCCCCACTGTTGTGCTGCAGCCATGGGAAAAGCCGACACAATCTGGAGGGCAAACGGAGCCATCCCCTGTGCACTGAACAAGCCTCTTCTCCCATGAAATCTCTCGGCTGGTGCTGAGGAAGCAGAGGAGCAGTCCCGAGCAGGTGTCCGGGGTGCCGCAGCAGCCCAGCGCTCGCAGCGCTGTGTTTTCACAGCCCTGTGCAAACACCCAGCCTGCCGAAGCTGGTCACAGGGTGCAGCTCAGCCTGTGCAATGGCTGTTTGCAGTGTGAACAGTGAATGGCCCTGCCAGCCAGCTGTGGCTATCTGAAACAACTCCTTGGGTGCTGCACGGTCCTGCTCGCACCAGGATCTCCCAGACCCGATCTAGAGAGGCCTGGACACGTGCTAACATTGCCAGCAGATCTGGATGCTATTTGCTCTGTGTTTTGTGGCACTGAGTCATGCTACAGATGCTCAGAAGATGATGACTAGCCAGAAGATAAGTCCCTGTTTTCTATCACAGGTACCTTCCGCACAACTGAGGTACAAAGTTTGGGTTCTCACCACTTCACTAACAGCAGCAAGTGCCCAGACATGTTCAGAACACCAGGCTAGGCTGTCTCATTCAGGTGGATGTGCTCAGG
This sequence comes from Phainopepla nitens, assembly GCA_013400175.1. Taxonomy (NCBI): domain Eukaryota; kingdom Metazoa; phylum Chordata; class Aves; order Passeriformes; family Bombycillidae; genus Phainopepla; species Phainopepla nitens. Next base: position 79,523 of record VXBQ01014079.1, on the reverse strand, counting down.
GAACACATGCTGTCTCCCTCTCGTGGCAAGTCTCACCTGAGCTTGCTGAAATCTACTTCTTATCCACAGGGCTCACCTACGGGTCACCTGAAGGAGTTTGTGTTGAAGCTTTCTGTGTTGAAATTTTCATATCCACAACTGGCTGAGAAATCTGTATCATGACTTTTTACAGGTACTCAGCTGCAGGCATATGAAAATGCATGAAATATAGAAGTGTACACAAGATCATGGGGCTTCAGATGAGTTTGGCTGACTTTGAAAGCAGCTGGTGCTTAGTAAAACATTAAAGACTTTATAGTCAGTTAACAGCTACCACCCCACAGTTAACACCCCATCTCTCACTACAGGGTTCAACATTGCCATGAGGGATTGAAATTCTCAGCTCAGGAAAGGCTACTGGGGACAGAGGTCACACCAATGTTGAATGCCTGGTACAGCTGGCAAGACTTTGATCAAGGAAGACTCTCAGAAACTGAGCTAGGAATCAAGCTGCACCTCTGCCCAACTTAAGGAAACATGCTTTGCCCAGGGCAAGGCACAAGCAAATGGCCCTGCTACACTGAAGCAGAGGCTTTCACTGACAATACTCAATTGTCTTGCCTACCTAGGAAAAAACTAAACAATCATACACTTTGCCCTAGTGCTCTGTTTGCATTAAACACTGCAAATTGCTTTTCTAGCAGGTTTGTCAAAGTAAGAAAACCATGTTTTATTAGTTCTGGACTTAGTACAGAGCTGGCCTGTATGTCTAGCCAGAGATGGTGAGGGCACATTGCAATAAACCCCTATGTAAACCACACCAACCCTTGTAAGAAACTGTTCATCCATTGGGTGCTTTGCCTGGAACAGGTGGAAGAGTTGCATCCTAAGCCAAATCATCTGTTACATCTGCAAATATCCAGCAACTTTTTGGAGTTCTTTGCCATGAAAATGTTTCAGCTTAATTCTTGTTGTCAGCACAGCAAAGAAGTTAAAGTGTGTCATCCTTTCCCACTGAAATTTCCACCAATGAAATCCCCTGATGAACCATGTGTTGTGCCACAGGCACCCCCCAGCCCACCTCTCTGCTCTCTCCTTGACCTGGCCTTTGTTGCACTGCTCTGCTCATGCTGCAAGTGGTTCAGGGCAGAGGTCTTGTCACATCATTGTTCTACATCAGGCCAGCCCTGACCCTGTCTGAAAAAGCCACCCCGCTGCCTGAATCCATCACAGCTGTCACTGCAGCCTCAAAGGTACCAGTATTGCAACAAACACCTCTGATGGGAAATTCCACTGCTGTGCTTCCAGGAGATTCACAACCCCCCTTGTAAAAGAGAAACATCCACTCACAGATGCCTCAGGGACCCTATTGCTTCACACCATGATGTTACAATCCCAGAAGAGGAAGTATAGGATGACACTGAAAGATTTTGACCTTGTGGGATCTTCTCATTACATTCTCAGTCACAAGGCTGATCCTGAGGACCTGAGCTCCTTAGAGCCCAGACTGATGAGATCTATCGTGCACACAAGGCTTCTTTGATTCAATACATAAAATTTGGCTCAGCTGGGGAAAGGGCTGGCAAGGGAGCCAAGACAACAGGCAAATCCAATTCTTTCAGAGAGAAGAAGCAAAGGAAGAATAGGCATTTCACGGAATGCACTAAGTGGGTGGAAGACAACCTACACAAAGAAGCCAAAATGTAGTTTGAGTGGCAAGGGAGGGGCATTAGGTGGCAGGATAGACATTCAGTCAGATTAAGAAGGATGAAAGAACCTGACTCATCCGAAACTAGCCTGGACAGAGTACTAGAGAACATGCTGCAGGAGAGTTGACATTGGGAGGATCATCATGTTCTAACGGTGCATTTCTACCCTAGACTAAGTGTCTCCCAGCATCTCATCCAGCTGTGAGGGAGAACAAAATGGGATAATGAAGCAAGATTTTGGGAAGTGTTTGGGGCACACGATAAATTTACTGGAAAACTACTGGCTTAGATTTCTAAGACCTGCTCAAGAATTTGAGGGAAGGGACTCAAAAGATTCTGAAAAATAATTTCATGAGTAGACACATAAAACTGCTTTGGAGAAGAGCAGGCTGTAGTTGTACACAACTAAAACCAGCTTGTGGGTGTTGTCCTTAAACTCACCACGCTAGGAATAACACATCTATTCAAGTGTGGGGAGACCAAAAATCAATCCTATGTCTTCAAGGGAGGACATAACCCATAGCTACCACTTACAAGTGAGCATCTTGAGCGTCAGAGTAGCTCTTTCAAATGTTGCTTTGAACCTCTCTTGCTGCCAATATGCCAATGTGCATAAATGATTTAACATGTGGTCTAGCAGAGAGAAGAACCAGATGTGCTCATTTCCAGGGGAATGTCCTGACTCTACCGGAACAAAGTCATTCTCTTGTGCACTCTGTCTCTGTGACTAATTCAGTGTTTTATATGATGTGGAACAACTCCAATTGGAAGAGCTGAGGAAGAACCAAAATACCCTATAGTTGTGGTACCCATAAAGCGAAGAAATAGGGGTTCAAATTAAAGAAAAGAAATAAAGTATGAATTTCTCATACCCTATGTGAGCATTATATTCCTTAAATATTAATTAGAGAAGGAAAACTTCTAAAGCCTCCAGCCCTATTCTGCAAAACCAGACTTTTTTTCCTGTTTTTATTGAAGAAAACTTACTTATTTCTTATTTCTGGTTTCATTCAACATTAAAGGGTTTTATTTCAGCTTTTGGTCTCTTTAAGGCTTTTGTTTCAGCAAGAAAAACTGAAAATATTTGAAGATTGGGCTCAGTCAGATCTTCTTTCCCAGATTTTTCACTTAGGTTGCCAAACCAAAAGAATGGATCGTCCCCCATGACCCTGCTCACAGTAATCCCCCCTCTGCTGTGACTGCCAGCATAGATAGCACATGTTGATAGCTCCTGCATGCTGGATGCTTCCCACGGCTTCCATGTACCTATCCTGCCTACAGGCACATTTAACATTTTCTGTGAAAGGTTTGACCTTGATGTCCTAAGCCTTCAACTTATTTTTCCATGCTGGATGCCTTGTTTTTGATTTTTTTCTAAAGGTTTTTAGGGGAAAAGGAATTGAGAGGTATTTTGGAAAAAGTGTATTTTGACAGTACTAGCAAATTCATATGATAATTTTGTTGGCAGGAGAACACCTCTTACAAAGAGGGTGATGAAGATAAGCAAACGAGTGCTCTGGAGGACAAAGTCTTTCTCCTGATCATGAAAATGCTTTGCTAAGTCAGAAGTCTCTGAAAGTTCTGTTTGCCCATTGCCTTTATGAGAAATGAAGAGTCTTTCTTCACTAAGCATGTCCCAGCCCAAGGCAGCTCTGCCCCAAAACAGGGCAGAGGTAGCTAAGGAGTGATTTTTCCACTGATCATTCCTCTGAGAGGAGAGGGATTGCTATGTCACCAGGCACATCAGGATAATGGCAGGGAAACTCTCCAGCACTCTCAGTGTTTCTTCTGGAAGTCAGACCATGTGGAGGAGGAGGAGAAGGAATTTTCCAAATTGAATGAAGGGGAGGAGAGGAAAGCAGAAATGGGCCAGGATGAGGGGAAGACAGAGACACAGAAAAACAGGATGAAGATCATATCAGATGCCAAAGCTGGGGACAACAAAGGGCAAGGAGACTGGAGAACCCCATTTCCACAGCCTTAACATCCACATGCTGTCAGATGGACATTGGGAACCTACTGGCATGGGAGGTGAGCAAAGAGAGACCCCGCCAGCAGTGCCTGGTGCCAGAGGAAAACACCCCACCACTGCTGTGAGCTCTTCAGCTCACACAGAGACACTCGCATTGTGCTGAGAATCAGGGGGTGCCAAGTGCCAGTGATCCATAGCCTCCACCTGCCTAACAGGATTAGTCCCAAACCCAAGTAAATTACCTGGAAAAAATACCCTCTGCAGTCAGAGACGAGTGACATTGAGCATACAAAACTTTGGAAATTGCTGCACAGAAACTGTGCCATGCTAATTTGGCCCCAGCACGTGTCTGCCTCACGAAACAAATCTGTAATCAGAGGATCACCTGCAGTTTTTCTTCAGCAAGACCTCTGCCCTGCTCAGTCCTCAGGATGGTTCTGCTCACTGGCGACAGCATTAGTCATCATTTCTTTTCATTATCATTCAACTTACTTCCCCATTCTCTCCTACTCTCTTCTCCTTTATTTAGTACGCTCCATCCAACTACTGCCAGTATGGATAACACTGGAAGTACCTAGTCTTACTGTCCAGCACTCTCAATCTCTGATGTGCTTGGCCTCACATTTCTGCAAGGCAGGGAAGTGCTCCCTTCCATAAGCAGATGGGGGATGGAGGCTCAAGGAACTAGAGACTTAAAAGTCACAGAGAAAACCTGCAAGAGCAAGAAGCTGAACATGGGTCTTTGACCACAGCTCCCCGGCTGAACCCTGCCCCAAAGAAACCCTTTCTCTCTCCTGACCTGCAAGAACAAATTTTAATCTCTTCCTGAAATTATTTCTGGTGTTCATCTGTGGAGCTGGAATGCCTGGCAAACACTGAATTCATTACATTCTTCACAGGATGACTGGAAGAATGTTCTTCTGAACAGACAGGAAAATGAGTGAAGAAAAAGTTGAATCTGCATGTCTACTTCTTGTGAGTACCCATTTCAAGACTTGCAGATCCCTGTTTCCCAGTCCACTTAGTCCTGGGGAGCACAGAGGTATGCACAAGGGAATTCCTCCTGATCTCCTCTTGTTGCTAGGAACACGGATCAGACTTCAGGGCTTGAGCTGGGCATCCAGAAAATGAGGCACACAAAGTCACTTGCCAAGTGAGAACATTTTAGCTTAAGACTCTGGAATAGCACTGAGAAAGAAAAGAGTAGTAGAGACAGGAACAGGACCCAGTTCTCCAGGGAAACATTTAACAGGCTTCACTGTAAGACTACTATGATTTTTTCTGCAATTACCTGCCTCATTCATTACACATTTTCCAATTTTAATAAATAAACAAAGTGGGAGTCCTATAGGCAAGAGTCTACTTTACTCCATGCTCCTGATTCATCCCCCAAATGCACTGCATCTCTGTGCAGTGAATGAGGCAAGCACCGTCTGTTAAAAATATGTATGACTCTCCAATTAGATATTGCATTGAAATACACATGTGTAACAGGGGCAAGGCTAAAGTGCAGAGATATTTCTTACATTCTGTGTGCTAGATTTTACAGTTAACAAGGACTCTTTAACTATAGGTTTGTTTTTACTGCACTGTATTGGTTTATATGTCAGTCTGCAGCAGTATCTGATACGTAACATGCACGCTGCACTTGATCAAAGACTTGAATGTCATCTTCTTGCCTAGAACAATGACTGCCTAAAGCAGGAGGAGCAGAAATTATCTAAAGGTAGAGTTAAACAAACCTCTTTCTCCCCTCTGGGGAGAGTAAGCAGTCCAGGTGAGCAAGGCAGGAGGGGAGAACAGCCTGCTTTGTGCTAGACGGGCAGAGAGCTCCACATAAAAGCAGAAGGGCTTTGCAGAAGCATGTCCCGACTCCCATCACTGGAGACTTAATGATGGTAATTCCCAAAGGATGATGCATGCTGACAGGCTTTGACACAAACTACCCCAGGATAATATTAATATGTATTAAAGGCTCAGGCAACTTTATTGGGACAGGCTTGATCAGTAACACATTTCAACAGAGCGTCTCTATCATCTGGCGGAACAAAAGTAAGGGAGGGAGAGAGAACACACGCACAACCTCACCTTGCTTTGAGGATGTTTGAGACACAAACAAGGTCAATCTGAGATGAATTGCACACTTGGCACAGCTCAGACGTTGGACCAAGAACCTTGGACGCTCCATCACAAATATGAATGTCACTGTGGGGCAGTTTATGTTGGAGTCTGTCTGATCAGCATCCTTAACCCTCCAACATAGGGCCAGACACCTCCTGCACAGCCTTTCCCTGTTCATCTGGAACATCTACCCCTTGGAAAGCCGAGGAGAGGTGCTTAGGAGGCAATGTGGGGGCTCTGAAGTCACAGCAATGGGGGAAGGGGGAGTGGAAGAAAGAACCGCAGAAGCCTTTGATCATGTGTAATGTTAATTCAAGTGTTACACATCAGAGACTTTGCCACAGTAACTAGCATATAAACAGGAGTCTAGTGTTAACAAGGAGGACTTCTTGAATATGTTTGTACATTTCTGAGTTAAAGCAATTTCCCTATTCAACAATACATGACACAGTGGAAGGAGTTCAGAAATAAACCAGCCTAACATGCTTAGGCCTTTAATAGAATTTAGCTTCTTAGAACTAATTAAATGTTACTTAAATGAAAAAAAAAATTCCAAGTACTTGGGAAAGGTGCCAATTTGACAGCTCTGGAGAATGAAATAATCTAATCATCCCCAGAGCATGGGCAGCAGCGGGACAGGCTTTCCCTACTAACATGCCTCAAACGTGACCTGGAAAGACTGTTGATAGAAATGGGGCGTACAATCTCTCTGGTCTAATGACTCCTTACTTTTTCTGCTGAGACTGCTAAAACGGTTCCTGCTGAGTACCAGCTGTGGTGGTGATATGGACACCTGTCTGGTCAGAATGGTGCTGGGACCTGCCAAACTCCTGTCACCTGCTAACCCTCCACCAGAGCCCAGTGACTCTCAGCTCATTGCTCAGCCCGAGCAGTGGGGGCTGATAGACAGCAGCTCTCCGGCCTGTCCCACCTTGGACACACTCCACTCCAGCCCACAAGATGTAAACAGGAGGTACTGTGTTTAGTCTGCAGGTTTGGGCTCTCACTGCACCGAAGCTTAGACTCAAGAGAAGTCAGTCTCTGGCTGCTGCAGAGTTAAGGCCGGGATTTTTCAGGCTCTTATTTCTAACCTAAGATAGGGAAAAAGTCCACAGGAGGAAAAACCTGCCGTGTCACCTCTTCTCCACAGTTGTTCCATTTGTTTGTCTTTGCAACATGTCCCTGCATTGCAGTAATGTGCTTTCAGGCACCAGTTCTCCCTGGAGCTCCTTGCTGTGCCTGGGGTCCCAAGCAAGGGAGGAGGAAAATCGTCTCTGGGCCTTGCTGTGAAAGCTTAGCAGGGCTTGCCAACTCAGCCAGCCAGGCTGCAATGGACTAAACCAAACACAGCTCGCCTCCTTGGAAATTTTATGCACCACAACTTCTTTTACTTGTGAAGCAAAGCCACATGAACCTCCCCCTCCCCTACTCCCAACACCACAAGGAATGACTGAGCACGGATCAAGTCTTCCACTGCAGCCTAAGCCAAGAGTCTCAGACACTCCCACATCTCACAACCAGGTGCTACTCCTGTTGTCCCAGGCTGCTTTAGCCTCCCTTCCTCTCCACTTCAGCCTGTCCTCCTTTGTACTCAACACAGGACAGGGGCCAGCAGCAGAGCTGGTTATGTCAGACAAGAAGATCCAATACAGTGGCCTTGTGTAGGAGACAAGCGAGGGAACTTGCTTCTCCCTACCATCTGAGCCAGCCAGTCTTCATCTTTCTGTCTCACCTACTCCAAAAATCTTATACATTTTTCAGCACCAAAATAAGAGGCATGAGAACAGTCAGGTTCATAAGGGTTAACATGTCTGAATGGTGACATAATGATTGCCATTTTTCACTGTTTAGAGGTTACCTGACTACTCTACATATCAATATATTTTGAGATGTGATGTAAATGCAAACAAACACTCATGTTTGGAGTTAACACAGTCACAAGATCCTGTGTATCATGTGTTGGCAAGCACAGGAACCAACAGCAAATGAACCACCCTTAAACCCGACTCTTTGCTGTTAATCATTACAGGAGCATTGCACTTTCCAGTCAGAACAATCAAAGCATGCAGGCTCTTTGAAAATCCCTACACGAGATGGTTCTGGCCCAGACAGATTCCCAGGTGTGATGTCCTCCAGACATATGAATGTGGGCTGCAGAATGCCTTGAAAACAAGTGTTTGGAAGGCTAACTGCAACACTGCAATGCTGAAACAACCTCCTGTCTTCAAAACAGAAAGGGAGGCAGGAATGCCACAGTTACAGTGAAGGCAGAGACCTACTGCACTCGTAGTCCCTTAGAAATGGGCTTTTCAGCATTAACACATTCCCTCAAGATGTTTTTTTTTCACAATATGCTTATAACCATAAAGAAATTCAAGGGTAGAACAGTGCAACACTGTCAGATCATTAGTGCATCATTGCTCTAGGGCTGACCCTCAACTCCAAGCAGACGGGGATTTTCCAGGGAAAATCTGTGACACCAAAAACGTGGGTGTAAAAATGTGTGGGTGCTTCAAGCAACCACAAGCTTTTGTAAAAAAAATCAATAGAAAAGAGCTAAAACTGAAAGGCATTGCTCTCTGTGCTGCTCTCCCGTTAGGGATGATGTCAAACAGAGATCTTGGCTCTGCAGGATCACAGTCCCACAGCTTTCTAGCTCTTCTGCCCTGGCTCCATTCTTGTTTAGGTCATTCCACTCTGCCTCCCCAAATTCCATTCTGGAAGAAATCAAGAATAAATACAGCCTTGTAAAGTGTTCGTTGACTTCAGGAAATGGATACTACTGTATTCACAGATGATTTCTGAATTTTCCCGTCAATTATCATTTTGAGTTCCACTAATATAAATAGCAACATTTCACCATTATTTTTTAAGGCCATAATTACTGAAAATATTGTGCAAGAGCTATGAGAGGTGTTGCAGCAGAAAATACAGGTTTGTTACACTTTTAAACAACATAAGCCCTTAGCAAGATAATTTTTAGGTCACAGTAAAGGAGGAAAGGGGAAAAACAGGAGGCAGGCTTTCTCACTTGTAGCCAAGGTCCGTGGGCTGCGTAGGGGTGCTCCTCTGTAGCAAAGGCTCCTTCTACTCCCGTTGATACAAATGTGATTGCTGTATCTCCTGTAATACTTTTATAGGTAAAGTGCCGTCCATGTAAGAGCCTTCCCCTGGAGAATTAAACACAGGTGCATGAGCTTAGAGGGCGTGTGCAGCATTCAACACAACAATGGAGATACATCACTACTGTTTCTGCCATCAGCATGGGAAACTATTTTGAAAGCAGCAAATACTTATTTTTCAGGAATATAAGAATGATTTACTTCAAAAAGCAGGTGATAAGCCTCCTTCTGAGGCAGGGAGCTACCCCTCATCTTCCCCCTCAATCTCAGGAGCTTGTTACAGAGCTAGAATACATCTAAATCCCACTTCATGCCTATCCCCATGATGAGGTGCTGATGTATGTAAAGGCAGGGGACCGCCAGTTTTCCAGCAAGACGGAAACTACAGAAGAGAATCCAGACTCCACCTCGGTGAGGGAATGTGAAGATGCATTTCTAAGAAGGCTCATTACTGTGACAATACCTAGTAATCAATTGCTCTGGTGCTTGACAAATGTCACACTTGTATTACTTAAGCAAATGCGTACAAAACGCACATACACGACCATCTACAGTATTACTTCTCTTTTTTTCATTCAATGCAAGGGAAAATCATGGCTCTGTTTTTTTTCAGCTCAGAGCATCTGTGACACCCATGCATGGCTTCTAACATGCAAGAGGGAAAATTTCACGTAATATATTTAGTGCATACCAGAGTCACAGTTGCTTGATGAGTTACTGCTGGTCAGATGAGCTGAGGTAACTGATCAGGACAGACTGTTCACAGATTCGTGATGTAAAATAAAATATGTTTGTGTTAACTTTCCCATTGGTTTCTCAACAGGCCCAGGCAAGTGTGCACCTGCTGCTGATAACTCTGATACTACCAACATGTAACTCATTAAGCTAAAGTAACTCAATCACCTACAATCATTTGTCTTGGCACGACAGTTCATCTTTATCTTAAGGACTAGAACATTTGCACAGGGATTTTTTAAAATAATGCTGGCTGAAATTATGGAAAACTAGAAGGCAGTGATATGCACAGACTGAACCTTCAAAAGACAATGTGTGGAGTATGCACACAATGTGTTGCTCCTTCAGTCATGTGACATAATTTGTCTAAAACCCACACTTGTATGCATAAACTGATTGCAAACAGGTTTTGCACAACCACTTATCTGAGTCCGTAAGTCAGAATGAATAACTTAAGGGATTTCTTTGACAGAGTATGTTAAGACATCCCTTCTTTATCACAGAGTTGCTAGCATTAGACTGATAAAAAAAGCCCTATACTAACCCTGTCCTGCTTCAGCACTCAAAAGACACTGGAGGACGTAAAAAGAATGAGAAACAATCTTAACGTGATAAGCACAGAATCATGCAAAGAATCATCTGTTTCTAATGTGTTTTGGCAAAATATCTAAGCTCTGGCCTTTACAGACCCATTGCATGCATGTCTGCATGGTGAAACAATGCCACAAGGCAAAAGCAGCATGTTAGCACAGGCTGTGGAGGAGGATGGCTTCACTCACCTTAGGCAGAGGGGGATGAGTGCTCCGGACTCCTGGTTAAATTTCAGGTGCACGCTCTCCAGCTGTCTCGTGCGGATCAGCTCATGAGGAATGATGGCTGCTGAGCTCTCGCTTTCCAAACTGTCCTTACGGCTTCTGAGAGAACAGACAAAATGCACGATTCCAGTACTGTGGGCTATTTTGATTGCAAATATTGAAAGATACAGGAAAAAGCTGTGATGAGGACAAAGACACATCTGAGTTTTCACTACTTCTGCAGAGATGCAGCCTCACTCAGACTACTAGTCCCAGCATGCAGCTCTGCACCTTGATTTGACAACCTAGGATCTGAATCGATGCATATATATGGAGCATCCCTTCCCAGAATAAAAAAAAATAATTTTGTGGAAAAAATTGCAGCAAAACTGAAGTCTCCAAAACTCCAAACACTATAAAATGGTTTGGAAGATTTACCAGGTGTGTCCTCCCTCCTGCTTTTGCTTTATCTTCAGGATTTTTCAGACAGTGGCCTGCAGGAAAGACTTGTCCAGTACTTTGTGCCTTTTCTTGCACAGTTCAGCCAAAAGGCTTTGAGAATCTCCTGGTTCCACCAGTATCAAGTGCAACAGCCAAAAGACAGACTCTCCATGTGACAAGTAGGAGATTCACAGATTCTTCTCCCTTATAAATTGGGCTGCTTTAGGACAATGGTAGCTTTGCTTTCTTATTCCTTCACTTCTGCAAGACTAGCATATTCTGAAGCTGCAACATGGGTATGTTGTTACATGATTAGGAACTTTGCCAGACCAAATCCTCTAGATAATAAAATGATCTATCTCAAAATACTTGACCATAAACACTTTATATGTTCAAAGAGCACCAGCATGATCCCTTACTTGACAGTCTGGAACAAAGAATGAAGGACAGGATAGGTTATGATTTTAATGGATAACATGGACTGATGAGAAATGTCTGATAAGTGACTGATATTTCACCTGGCATTCCACAAGAATTTAATAGAGGTAAGACTATGTCAATATAGTTTCTACAGTACAGAATCACCAGAGGAGACGGACAAGGAAAGCAGGAGGGCACTGAGACTCCACATTGCAATGTACCTCCATTGTGCCACAAGGACCAAAAGCCAAACAAGGCTATCAAGCTGTGGCTCCAGGCTGTGTGTTAAAACAAGCCTGGATCCTTCCTCCATCCAAGCTTAACTGTCTTTAATGTATATCTGGAAATGATTGTAAAGAATCAGCTTCACCCTCATGAGCTGACCTAGATTACACCTTTACTTGATTTTACCTCTGAGGGCTGTCCCAAAATTACTCCCATCAACCACACACATAGTGGTGCAGTTCAGTGTGAATTCCAGTGCAGATCAGCGTGTTGCTTCTGCTGAGTCACCTAGTCCCAGGTGAGCCCTTCACCCACACTGCTGAACTGCCCACTCTGAAACAGCTAAACTCTGAAATCTCATGGTCCAACCTGAAAAATACACTGCGTGGCCAGGTCAGAGACATGCAGAAAAAAGATACCAGAGCAGCTCAGCTCTCTGCAAGATAAAAACTGTAAAATATGTCCCATTTTCTTCTTAAGCAACACACAAAAGTAGTAATGGATGCAGCAGGGACATGGTAGATCAGGATACAGCTTATGCACCGGGTGGGCTGATGGACTGACAGTCAGCAGAATGTCAGTTTAGTGGGTTAACCCTGAAGCAAAGACATAACATGCTTTGTAGTCTATGTGTGGCACTTAAAGTTGTGTTTAATCTACTTCAGCAAACATTTTATAGCTCTTTCTAGGTGGGGTCTTCAAAGAGTGGAGCAGGCCAGCATTTTTCAGGCTGATTACCTGAGAAGTGCAGTTACAGTTGATTAATGATCAGTTGACCTTAAGCTAAGCTTTGTCTCAACTTCCTTATCAGATCTTATATACACAGTGAGTTGTGGGAAAGTCAGCCTGTGGTCTACAGCTTCCAATCATTCATTTATCAGCCCCTACCAAAAGGGTCAGCCATTAGCAACGCATGGTTTTCATGCAAGCCATAAACTTGCACTCCTAAATGCAGTTCCATTGTTTAAGCACTGTGGAGTGGATCAGGAGTTTTACAGCAACGTTACTGCTACAGACAAGAGACTGTGCCCGGCTCACCCGGACTGCCTAAGTGTGCCCGGCATGGGGACATCCCAGAACAGCCTCACAGGCAATCCATGGTGTAAGGTTTGTGCTTCAGCAGGACAGAGAGCTACAGGACAGCTCCCCACACCCCTGGGCTTCAAATCCCTCTGAGCTGAAGGTGGGTTTTTAGGTTTCCACCATGCTAGCCAGTACAGCTGCGAGCACAATGGGGCTGCAGCCCGGAGGGGAAACAGCCTCCGGTCGTTAATGCAATAATAGGAATGACGACAATATTCTGGAGGCAAGGGGCAAAGCTTTCTGAGTCTTATTAAAAGCTGCAAATGCTGTTTGTCATTACATGCTCAAGAGAAGATGTTGACTAATGTGTAACTATCAGACGGAACTGTCATGACTTTACGGCTGTCAATAATTATGACTTCACATTAATAAGTAACCAGCCCTTCTGTCAAAAAGGTGAAGCAAAATGGTAGTTAATACTTTGAATGACATGAAAGGATTAATCCTTTCGACAAAATTTTTCCAAAATACTCGTACTCTGTATCTCTTGTGCCCTTTCAGAGGAGCTCACACAATTTCAGGGGTTTAAAATTAAGGTGGAACTCCAATAGCAGAAACCAAATAACCTTCTGTCTAAGGTAGACCTTTCTAAACAAGAATTGTGTATTGTGGACTGCACATAACACATCAGGAGGCCACAAAGCCACCACATTCAGACTCGGAAAAACGTCACATGACATGGGGACTAAGAAAGACCCTTTAAAATTCTCTCTTTGGCATTGGAAATCCTTGTGCTGACTCTTCCAAAGGATGACAGCTCAGATGAAGGGTCAGCAGGACCTCTAGGCTGTTATTAATAAAAAGGTCACGTCCTAACACACATTGCCATCCACAGCTTGTAGTTTTCAGACTCAGAAAAAAAAGGCAGAAGAAGTTTGCTTTCTAACACTAACATCCCTGGTTTTACAACTGTCAGTTACACCTAAGTCTTTGCTTCCTCCACCCCATCACCAAATAAATCAACAGCAAGAGTCAGTGGAGTTTTACTTGTTATGACTAAGATCTAGCTGACTATCATGAAAAATGTTGCAAACTTCGTCTATTCCAGATTTAATACTTTGTCCAACCCCCACAAAAAAATTCATGTTTCTCAGTGTCCAGAAAAAACAACACTGCAAAAGCCAGAGCTGCTGCATTAGGAAAGGCAGCCGATTTAAATGGAAGCAGCATGCCGGAAATGCCCCAGTTTAAAGACTGCACATCTAATGTTTTGTGAAACTGGAGGGGAGTTGGAGGAGATTAAAGCACATTTCCCTCTGATTGGGAGCTTGTGGGAGGTGTAAACGTGGGCAGTTGTCAGATTAATTCTTTAGATGATTACATTCTTTTTGTTTCTTTAAAGCTGTTTGTAGTTGGGTTTGATGTCTCCTGTTCTGGGCAAGTGTATTGCTGCAGTTACCAAGGTGACTTTAGCTGACTTTCAACTATTTTTTCCAGCTTCAGTTTCTACCAGTAGTCTGCTTCTGGGTGGAGGAGAGAGAGAGGAAATTATGTTTGTTGGTTTTTTTTTTGTTAAGTCTCATGAGTGCTGATTAACACGAACTTAACCAAAGCCATATTTGATATTTTTTTTCTCTTTTTCTGAGCAAGGGAGGGTGGTCAAGCCATTGTAAAGGTGCCCAGTGTGGTCTGCAGCTTCCCCAGATCTGTCAACAAGGGAAAAGGGCCTGAGGAGACTCGATGTCCCGGTGTGCTGTGCTCCTTCTTGATGTGAGAAGGCCACACGCTGGAACCTGTAGCCTCCCGGGGGCCCTCTCTTTGTATTAAAGATGAGGGTGGCTGCAACCTGCTTAATTTGATGCCAATTAGGAGCAGCCCGTGGGGATCCTGGAAAATCGCCAATGCAATCACTGGGTTGCACAAAGTTTGGATGTCCCCTCCTTGTAAGTCATGTTTATAGCAACTCCTTCTCAAGCAACCACTGGCAGTTATTTTATGAGATTCAAGAATAACCAGGTTGATCGGATTAAGAAAGGTTTATTTATTCTTGCATTTGCACTTCACTTTATGATCAGAGCGCTTGATCTCATGGATCTGTCAAGGAAGGAAGTCTCAGTTCCCCTCCAAGCTCTATTGCTGATATGGAGCATAATTTTGCTGCATTTCCAAGCTGCCCTCCCAGGTATGGAAATCACGAAAGAACGTGCTGTTGGAAGCTGGCCATGGCAGGGGCTCTTTCCAGGAGTGGATGCCCACTGCCTCACTGAAGTTAGTTTCTGTCATTGCTCCTTGCTCCCTCCATATAAAATTCAGTACTGTGAATTAGCAAATGTAAACCATCAGTGCAGGCTTGCACAGCTGAGAGAGAAAGGTCAGACAACTTTTCCTTTCTTCCCCTCACGCTCCCCCTTCCACTCCCCCTTCTTCCCTTTCCAACCGTGGCTATTTCAAACCTCCTCACTCCCTCATGAAGATATGGTCAAAGATCACTTAAGTGCCAACAATCTTCCAGTCTCTTTCCCACAGTTTCCCCTGAAGGGCAAACCAGCAGCTGTGGGAAAGAGCCCTAAGCACCTTGGCACACAGAGTTACAGCACCCGTCAGGAATGCACAGAGGCAAGTGCAGAACTGAGGAGGACATGGTTACACAGCTCCTGCCATGGTCACACTGAGACAAGGCTACCTTGAGTGCTCAGACTTGGGTGCTCCTCAGCCTGGTTAAACAGGATGGTGACGATGTTCTGTGTGCATTTCCTGGCAGGGAAGGGCTGCTAGGACAATGCCAGTAGCAACAATCTTCTTGCCACTCACATATCCCTTTGGAAAGCTGCATAATAACCACTGTCAGAGCTTGCAGGGGCCAGACTGTTCCAAGACCTGCAGCTGAAGTGGAATTGAGAGATTTAGGCTCTGCCACTGGCACCCTGCAGACTCATGGGCGAAGTCAAACAACTCTTTTATGCTTCAGGTTCCCTGTCTGTAAAACCGAGACATTTTTCCACATATGGACATTGCAAGGATTAAGTCAATGTTTGCAAAGCACTTCTGGATTCTTAGATGGGGAAAGCTATGCAGGAGTGCAAATTATTAGCATGGTGACTGCTTTGCACTTCTACTGACACTGGTTTTCCAGACATTTACTTTTCTAGTTTGCAATCTTGTCACCCAGCACTCAGCCTCATGCTGAGAGACACTCCCTAAAGTATATTGCCTCCCTCCATTCAGCATTCCTGACTCAACCAGGACACCACTGAATGGTGACTCGATGAGAGAGCATGCCTAAATAAGCAGGACTGGATTGGAAACTTACTGCTTAGTGGCTGCAGAATCAGAAAGCCTAGCCAGAACCAGACAGCTTCAGAGAATGCTGAAATGTTCCTCTTTATGTAAAGTTTGCCTCCATGAACTGAATACAGGAAAGCAGCTACAAAGACAACAGCTCCCCTCCGCTCAAGTAAAGCAGGATGAAAACCCAGTGCAACTGGGAAAAGCAAAGTGCAGATTCGCCTCCCAGCAAATCCTACATTTTGGTATTACCATCAGAGCTTCCTCAGAAATGCTGCTCAGGTGGAGCTTGTTAATGTGCATTAACCCAGTGCTGCTCCCTGACAAGAGATACCCATGTGCCCTATTTACCAAGTCAGAGGAACTACAGGAGCAATGGACTGCAGCCCTGGAAGCATTGTCACTATTACTCATGTGCTCCAAATCAGGCACACCATGTGACAGTCTGGGGTTATCCCAGGAGGAATTCTGGAGTGACACAACTCCTCCCTCTTCCCACGAGGGAAGGGCAACCACCTGAGATGCTCAGAGTGCAGAGCTCCAGCAGGTCACTGCCAGGACAGTCCTGCCAGCCCCACCTGCCAGAGGGCTGTTCCCTACTCTGTTTGCCAGGAACCTGCCTTCATTTCCCTGCACAGCTGGAAACTGTTCAGGGCTGAATGGAATTAGGGCATGGCTACAGGGCTACCATATGTTCAGGTTTCCCTAGACTCAACCTGTCTTGCTGCCTAGAAATTGAATGCAGATGGGACTTGAGGTCTCTGTGGGTCCCTGGACAAATGACCACCATACATAGGAGACCAGGATAATTACCTGGGAAATCCCAGACAGAAATATGAGTCAGGCATGTGAATCATAACACTTGATCCTTCTTGAGAAGGGGGAGAGTTTTAAACAGCAGAGACATGATGGAGAAGCCTTATCAAAGTAATACAGACTTGGGAGACCCTTTTCTATCACTCAAACCTCATGTTCAGACACTGGAGTGTGTGTGGGCAATACCTGAATTCTGGCACAATGAAATGCAACAATTACAGATAATTTTAGCTTCAACACATGCAGTGAAGCAATGTGCTAGCACTAGGTTTCTACTCCATGCCTCAACTCACAGCAGAACAGTCAGAGTCAGCCAAGAGGCAGAAAAACATCAATTTCAGCAATGCTGCATGATCAAGGGGGCCCTTGAGGAGTGGAAAAGGTCAAGAATTCCCCTATCCCAATGCTCACTGCAACTGTGGCAAATTAACTCTGCTGTCCTAATCTGTAACATGGAGATACTACTCACCTACTGCACAGGAGAGCACAGAGCTAATTACCAGGCACAACCAAAGACTCAGCCACAGATATTATTACATCAAGAAATTAAACAGTGATCGAAGCAAGACTCCACAAGTGTCACTGAACTTTGACATCTGCAGCTTCCAGCCCACTGAGGGCTTGACAGCAGCAGTGTTTAGTCTGACATTTAAACATCCCCTACGGGTTATAGTTCTCTGTATCCAACAAGAGTCAATCTGCATGATTCAGGAGACTGGGAGCCTTGCCTTTCTGTGTGTCTCAGCAGCACCTACTAAGCTGATGGGTCCTAAGAAACAAATAATACGCCACTGGTATTCATGCACGTCTTATTTTTCCAAGTGGTAATTGAGAGTATTCAGTTACCTATATTCAAGATGATTAGTCATGTTTCCAAAGATTAATTCACATGTTCTTTTGTTAATACGTACGAACTGATTTAATGGCTGCTTATGAACTGAGCCAACAGTCATTTTGAGAAACAGATGTCCAATGCAGTTTTAAGCTTTAAGTGTGCTTTTATTCATATCCTTAGGAGAAAAAGGGCTACACAGTCTACGGTAATAACACTAATGAATCAAAGTACTACAGCTGCCCAGCAGGGTTTTGACAGAAACCAGCTTTTTCTCAAAGGAACTTTTTTTTAGGACTCTGGGACAGTGAACAACTGGTAATATGCATGCTTAACATGTAAGTATGTGCTTTGCTGGAGCCAAAACACTGAATCAAGCCCTATCTGCAACCAAATAATGTGAGGCTTTTGCATAAGCACTGAAAACTGTAACTATACAAAGACTGGGAAATCTATATAGAATCTGGATCCTCTACATTTTATACAAATAAATATTCAAAAGTTTGAGTGTTTCTGATACTATTTGTGATGCTGAATGCAGAACAGGTTGTCTGCTTTAAACCTTAATAGATTATTGTGTGTGGGTGGTACGGTTAGGATAAAAGAAAGAGAAGAAAGCTACTAGGCAAGCAGTTGGTGGTTGCAAATCCATGATAAATAAACAGCACATTCCTCTTCTGCACAAAGGCCTTAGAGTCTGTGTCAGACTTTAACATCCTACTGTCAGTTGGGCGCAAATTTGACAGCCTGGGGTTCTGCAGTGCTCCCTATGGAAAGCAGACTGGAAACAATTTGCCATGCCCCAAGAGAGCGTTTCTGTCAAGTTCCTAAAGAACTTTTAATGCACCAGTTATTCACAGGACCCTTGCAAAGAACCACAGGTTTGATATTTTATGATCTTGTATGTACAGTGCAGGATATGATTACACAGAAGCCTGCTTCTCATCAGCCAGCACCTCGTAATCATTAACATATTTATCCTTGTGGTGCCTCAAGAAGATGACATTGTTATTAGTCCCATTTTATAGATTCAGAACTGAAGCTCAATAGCTAAATGACTTGCCTTTGATTACACAAGACTTACAGCGAAGGACAGACCTGAGTCCCAGCCCTACCAAGCCCAAGCAATGCAAGCAAGGATCACACCAGAAGGACTAGATCTATGTACAGAACTGGCCACCTCAGGTGCTCAGAAGTCCTATGAAAGAGTTATATCTGCACTGGGTTTGTGCTTTTTGTGTCTCAGCCTTTACCCCTGTGTGTACCTGGAGGGAGCATGGATGTAGATCCATTACTGCATGCAAAAGCTGAGCTCCTAAGCTACATTCCTGTGCAGCAGCTGGAGATGAAAGTCTCCATATCATGCTCTTTTACTTACTGCACATTGAGCAATTTTGCTCAAATGCATGAGACATGCTGAGACAGTGTATTAAGGAAGGCGGAGACATAACAAGATCTTCCTCTTCTCCATCTATGCAACACTGTTCTGGAAAATGTGTTGACTGATCAGTTTAGCCACAATAAGGGTAATCATCAGGTCTGCTTTAAGTACTAGTTAGTCAGAGGTTGTAAGTAAACACTGCTTTCCAGCACAAACCACCCCTTTTGGTATGGTCAATGCATTGAACAAGTCCCATTGTATCTGCTACATGGAGAGGAGAAGAAATTGCACAAGGAAAAAAAGACCTTTCCCAAAGTCCTCTCAAAGCAGCAAGTAAGATGGAAGAAGAATATTAGGACACACTGCTGTTTTAAGCTGAGATTTCCCCTATCCTTCCAATAGTATCACCACAGTAACACAGCTGATTGCTGTCTTTCCTTAACTGAAGTGCTTATGGAGAAACAGGCTACCTAACAGTTTCCCCAGTGGTAACCATAGACCTCAGAGAAATGTATTGACCTCCTAGGAGGCCAACATTGGGAACCAGCCATTCCTACCACTCAGGCTTCAGGCAGGTGCAGCTGCTGCAGGTAAGAGAGATTTGCAACAAAGAGCACTGTCACAGATGTGAGGCTCTGAATTTGACCTGCCTTCCTCTGTCTCAGAACACTTAGAAACCCAGGTAAATATTTGTGTGCTTCTCTGAGACCTCTGCTAACCTTTCACCACCCTGTCTCAAACGTATCTCTGTTTATCTCACCCCGAATAACGTAAAGCTCTCTTATCTAAGCAACAACTGCCTCCCAGCATTAAGGCTTACCCATCAGCTGCCTCCTTGACCTGATGTGCACCCAAAATGTTTGTGGTCAACCCCCAACACTGAGGACTCAGAGCTTACATTGGGCAGGCAGATGCATGCAGGAGACCAGCATCTCTGAGAAATCCTGCCCAGTCTCAAAGACTGGGTGTGATTTGAGCAAATCACATGGAATAATTTTATATTTTTTTCAATGAGGCCAGTGGGACCAACCAATGGTCCAATGTGACCAGCCTGCAGGCAGAGAAATGCTACTCAAAACCTGAGTCAGAGCAAAATTTGACTCCCTATGATTACTATATGGCAAAAGTAAGATTATTCCTAAAGCAATAATAAAGTAACTTGAGATTTTTTAATATAAATACCTATATCTCATGTTAAATATTAGCAAAAAGCATCAGCAATTGACACATAATACTTCCCCCAAAGTATTAGGCAACTCATAAACATTCATATATTAGGCAAATTGGAAGTCACCCACAAAATGGAACAAGAAAGGAAAACAATAAGAAATATTTTTCTCATGAAATGTTTGAATCAAGAATGAAACAGGAATTGAAACAGACCAGGGTGCTCTCCCTGCCTGGCACTACAGGGAAGCGCTGATTTTCATGATGATCTTTACTCTTGAAAGCAGAAGGCCCAGATGTTCATCAGAGACCAAGAAACCAAAGGAAATACCAAGAAGAAAGAATGCAGCAAAGGTGCATATCTTTCTGTATCATTTCGATGAAAACATTAAAATTGATCGGAAGACACTGAACTAGCACCTGAAGTCTAAAAGGGGAAGGGGTGAAGCCCAGAAAGACAGAAGTGCAGATACTATAGATGAAACCACGGGTAATTTCCTGTAGATTCACCTAAGTCAGAAGTTACAAGAGATATCTACAGGCCACCCTAGTCCCATTTAAATCACCTGTTAGATTACTGCTATTAGAGACCCAGGTGTTATTGGCATGTACTTACTGACAGAAACCACCTGTTTAAGCAAGGCAAGATCAAAGTCACTTAAAAAGAAAAAAAAAATTCAACATTTCAACCAAAAGGTTTGTAATTATGAGCTTGAAAACAAGATACTCAGGAAAAATATCAGCAGTCACCTATGCCACCTATCTCTACTGATACCATAGCACTTTTCAGCACAGTATTTTTTATAGAGATCAGTCCAGTCTGAATTCAAACACCAAAGACCATGAACAGCAAGTTCTACAGAACAGTCAGAGCCACTCTGGATTAACATGGTTTGTCCATGCCCTCCTGAGTACTAGCCCATTTATCCAACCCAAACAACTCTTCTCCCTCTATCTTTGCAAGTATTCACTGCCAGCTTTCCTCTCCCCATGCCAAGTCTTTTCCCACCCAGCTTTGTGTTCCGTGCTGAGCTCTTCAGCCTCCCTCTGCCACCATGTGAATGCTCAGGGTGAAACTCACGGTGCTCGGTCGAGGTTCAGCCCATTCTGTCTTTGTGCATTGATTGGAGGTAGGACAGGTTTGCTGTTAATCTCAAGTCCTCTCCGCAAAGTCTCCCTGATTTGCTCTGTATCTGCAAAGAGAATTTTTTAAACATGATTTAGAATCCCCAGAAACAACACAGGCACAAGAACATATCAGGTGTGTTTCATCTAAACTCTCCCCCTTCAGAAAGAAGTGGAGAAATGTTATGGGGTAACACTTAACTGCACTTCCTGAACTTCCTTAGGGGTTATTTCACTCTGTAATGTCAGCTTGAATTCCCTTGTTTGGGCTTCTTTGTTATGTCAGGCAAGGAGAGCTGGAACCTTTAGTACTGAGTCCTTCTGATGAAGAAATTCTGAGTAGTTTTGTAAATTTTCAAAAATGAGGTGTTTGTTGGTTCTGTAATTCTCATAGAACGTCCTGACACTTCCAAGCCTTTGTATTGGAAATAATTTTTCCCATTAGGCATAACAGGAATTTGTTTCTTTCCCAAACTAATGTATGAAGGTTTCCAAGTTTTTTGCAATTGGCTTTGGAAATCTGTTGATTAATTTACAACAAGATTCACAAGGGGAGGGATTTTTATGCAGGGCGACCTTTAGCCTCAAGCTCACATCTGAAAATAAGCTGCAAATTATGCAGTTCAAATGCAGTCTTTTTACTTTCACCTTTTTCTGAAATGTCTACTGGCCAAATACTTTCAATAGGCACCTTTCCTGCCTTTCTTAGAAGTTTCCTCATCTATTTTTGAGAAATGTGAGAATTAGGTAGAGGAAGAAAAAAACCAAAATTATTTCAAAATCTTTGAAGGACATACAAATTTCATCATGTATACCTCTCTTGGGCTTTTCATTTCAAGGCTGAGGCAAAACAGCCTTTTTAGATCCAGTGCAGTTCAAAATACTCGCACAGAAGCCAGAATAAATGCTGTATGTATTTAACTAATTTTTACCATGGATTTAAGAACAAGTAAGATGCCATTCCGGTGGAAACCATTGTTAATTCCAGGAAATCCCAAGCCCTCAAATTTTATGTTGCTTCACCCATTTGAAAGGTAATATGCATAACTTCAAGCCTGTGTAATGGCTATGACATCTCTGCCCTGAGAAGGCATCTGACTGCAAAGGGGAACTCCATGGTTTTTAAATTCTTCTTTCCAGAGTTCTGTATTTGCACGAATTCTCGAGTTCAGCTGCAGCAATGTGCAGTGTCAGTCCAACTTGCTTCCCAAGAAGGGATAATGTTAATAAGGAAAGACAGCCTGGGAAAATGAAATTGCTTCACCTTGCGGGTGTTTACAGTCCTGGTTTCAGCAGGTGCTCAGTTTAACTTTGCAGATTCAGATTACAGTTTGCCTAAAAACTGAAAGAAACATGTAGACAAAATAATGCCAAGAACTCTTTTCCTCTCTCCTGTCTTCTTCAAACAGGACAAAATCCATTTTGCTGCCCTGAGACACACCAAGCCTCCCAATGGCTCTGGAGTTTGTTATGAACTCTAAGATGCAGTGTGACTCAGTGCAGTGCCCAGACCCACCAGAACAGAAGCTGAAAGGCCGTGACAGTGACTTGGCCCAGGACCTCTTACCTTTCCCGGAGAGCCGCCGAGGCTGGGTCCCAATGCAAATGCTCCTGCTGTCTTCATCATCCTCTGGGGGCCGGCTCAGGTCATCCCAGGCACATTTGGCACTCACTCCACTCAGGTTTGAGCCATCTGTCTCAATCCCTTTGTCAACTCTCTCCTGCTTGAAAAGATTCAAAACACCAAGACTTTTTTTGAGCGTGGCTTGAACCTGAGTTGGAGCCCACCTCAGTGGTGCAGCCCAGCCTTCAGCAGCTCCTGCAGATCCCCTTTTGTGAACCATTTCCACTCTATGGACCCTGTGCTTTGCTGTGTCAGCAAACAGCAACTGCACGTTGAGCCCAATCACAAAGCCACTCTGAACTAAACAAACCTCTTCCACAGCAAGTTGGTCTGAAATCCCACCCTGTCCCCACTGCTTCACTACATGGCCCTGGCAGGCACAAAGCAGGGAGAGAGAAAGCTGGAAATCAATGGCCTGGGGTGTGCAGGATTGCTTCTTTCAGTGTTAGCACGAACTTACACCAATGTGAAATATTTAAGACACGAAGCACAGCTTGGCAGTCAATCTCTTATACGTCAATGATAACAAACCCCTGAATAACTAAAGTTCTCTTTCCAACCTTACCAAAGGGTGCCACAATGAAAACAGCTCACGGAGAGGCTCATTACTCACACGGGTTCTTCATTTGCAAACCACCCAGAGAACCCCTGCTTTCCAATGTGCTGGGGTGTCCCATAAAGGACAAACATGCAAGTTTGGACGTGCAAGGAAACACAGGACTGTTCCCAATGTCAAAGCTTAGGCATAGCTTTCTCTATTGGCAAATAAACAAACTCCCTCCCTTGCAAGCTGGACTTTCCAAGCTCGTAACCAGTGTTTGGGTCTCAGAAGGTGTCACACACCAATCATAAGCAGCTGGATGCTCTCAGGCACCAGGCATTTTCTCAAGAACATGTGCATCTGTTGCCAGCAATACTGCCCTAAACTACAGCCAAAACTTCTACAGGAAGTTCCACCTTCTTGGAGATGGGCATCAGTCTGAATTTCCATCTGTGACCCACAAGGGGGTAATGTTGAGCTGAACAAACTCGGGGCTGTGCTACACAGAGGAATGGCTGAATGGCACCTCTTCCCGGGCACCGAACCAGCCAGGCTTGCTTCCCCCTTTTCTGAAGGGGTGCTGCCTCTGGTACTGCTCAGTGGCACCAGCAAGATCTGCATCTCTTTGCATACATCTGGGTCACCTTAAAACACAGGCAGTCCCAAGAAACTTCAAAAGATTTGAGGAGACAGCGGAGTGGTGTTGTACATAATGGGAGAAGATCTCTCCACTCCATGTAAGTACCCTCTGGTTCGACACTGCCACTGAAGATGAGAGACTGTGCAAACATTTTGGTCTTTGCAAAATCTGTCCCCAAAGAAACAGTTTCCAGACTAAATCCACGTACGTCCCCCTCCCCTTGCCCAGCTGTGCATGCTGCACCCTGGGAAGAGCATTGTCTGTTCTTGTGACCATTCAAGAGAGGATTTGAGCAGCTCAAAGATAAGCACAAGCATTCAGGGTGTGGTTGCACAGCGGTTTAAGTTGATGTAATTTGCAATGACTGCAGTCCCACCCTCCTCCATGTGCTCCTACCCCTTCCCTTGAGCCAATTCTTTTTTTTTTTCATCTGGATCAGCTCCCAAAACCCGCTCTTTGGCCCAAAAGTTGAGGTGGGAGTCTGCGGCTGAGTGCAGGACCAGAGCAGTCTTGACTTAGACTTAAGCATTCAAGAGATTGCCTTTCTTCTGTCTTTCTCCTCTTGTTAGGATCTTCCTCCAGCGTCAGGGGAAACTGGCTTCTTGAAAACGTAATAGGAAAATCTGAGAAACAATAAATCTGCTGTGATTTTCTTTTGTTTTATCCTAAACATAAAATTAGTTGTGTCACCCAGAAATAGAAGTTGTGGGAAAAGAAATAAAAATACATCCGTTCCTACATATGCAGACAATGCTCTAAGTGAGATTCAGCACGTGGCTCCTTTGGGAACCCTCCACAGTGCTCTGTGAGGACCCAAATGAGCTGGCGCACGGAGGGGTAGCTTGTCAGCAAAATTATTTTTTATCCCAGTCATTGGGGAAGCATGAGAGAGCCACCAAACCTGCTCTTGAGCAGGGAGAAGAAGGGGCCAGAGGGCTCTGAGGCTCTGGTGGTGTCTGCCCCCCCATCCCTGCAGCCAGGGCCCCATTCCCAGCCAGACCCTGCGGACAGAGTGCAGAGCCTCGGGGAGGGGGAAAGGACTCTCATCTGCAGCTCAGCTGGCTTGCAGAGCACTTCCTCAGGGGAAGAAGTGCTGCTCTGTTGGCATCCCTTGGAGATCAAGGGGAGCTGATGGAAACGAGCTGGCTTAAGGCAGCCTAATTTGCATGCCTGTTTCATAATGTCTGCAAATATTGATGTTAAAGGGGGCAAAGTCCAAAAAACCCCAACCAGTGTACACTCACAGCTCTGGCAATGCACAGTTCTACCCCGCCTTCAGCCAGCAAAGGTTTGCCTGGACTGAGGGACTGTTCTTCCTCCCTTGAAAGGGCAGCTTGAACAGGAGGTTGGAGGAGCCCAGGGCAAAGGAGGTTCAGCTCTTTCCTTCCTCAAAGAAAGGATATTTCTGTCCCATTTTCCTCTCAGCATGTGGGAGGGATGCTCTGAGGCTCTAAGTCATTGATCCCTTTTTAAACGAGCCAGAGCACTGCAGTGTGACCTGCAGAGCAGCAACCACAACTCAGGAAATTCAAATCAGCTTTATTCTCTTCTGAGATATCTGCTAAACAGAAGCAAAGCACTGAGAATCAGCACAGAGCTGGGGACCGACAGGAATTGTTTGACAGTGCTGCCAGGGAAATCTGAATGGCCTACAGGGAAGCCTGGCTGAACAGAAAACAACCAGCGTTGCCACAGCGTTAATTGCCGACATCCTGGGATGACATCTTAGTTGGGATCCATTCTCAGCAACTCCGAACAGAAAGTACAGCTGCTGCTGCCAGAGCTGGGTTTAGGCCTCAACCAATTCCCACAAGAGACAATGCAGCCTCCAAACAAGCTCTGCCTGCTTCCCAGGCAGACAACATGCTTGCTGGCTCCCAGGAAAGTTGTCCAGTTTCTCTGCCTGTTCCCTCCCTCCCCTCCACCTCTCTTCCACTGCTGCCTTTCTGGTCTCACACACCCTCTACCAACACTAAGAAAATGACACTTTATCCTTTCCCCACTAATTAGAGCAGGAGGCACATGACAGGGCTGAAGCCAGCCTGGCACAGCCTTACTCCCTGTGCTCAGCAGAGGCTCTTCGTGGGACTCAGGGGCGGATTTTGCTCTGTGAATCCCTGGGGGCTGCGGCAGCAGAGCAGGAGGAGGTGTGCACACACACACACCTGCCCATACACACTTCTGCAAGGGCAAGAGAGAACAGAAACAGGAATGTGTTCAATGTGAGGAAGTCCGGAAGGACCACAGACGTAGCAGCTTTCAGCAGCAGGACACACTGGTGAGGCAGAGGTACTCTTTTATTTGCCTTAACTTGCCTTGGCTGACTCAGATTCCAGTAAGCTGAGCTATTTTTCATTTACAGTAAATTGAACAAAACCTTGTTATCATTAGGAATCACCAGTGTGCAGACAACAGAAACACCTCCAGGAGGGGAGAGGGCAAGGTTCTGGAAAGTCTAAAAACTTTATGGGACTTTCAGTTGTATTAGCTCCCACATTGTGGAACATTTGTGGAACATTTTTTTGTGTTTCTAAGACTGGGGTTATTTTAGATGAACAAATCCTTAAAACCAGTAAAAGTAGAATTTGGTTTTGTTCTTAAGCTTTCAAAGTAAAAGATGCTGTGAGGCAACTGAGAATAATCAGATACAGACATGCAGACCATAAGCAAATGCTTTTACAAAACATGCACATTTGCACGTGCCCTACCAGGCTGAGCCATAAGTTCTGTGTTAAAGGCAAACACTCATTGATTCACTGAAACATGGCCAGCATCACACTGGATTTGCTGGGGACCCATGTACTCAGTACCATGTACTCCAGCTCTGCTGAAGGGATTGCAGAACTGTCTCCCAAATGCATGGATCAGGAGAAGTCCATAATACAGTAACCTCTCCACAGAGGTCCTATTATCTTTAAATTTCAGAAATTAAATTGAACTCTGAAGAAGAAGGTTTAATATATCTTCCTGCCTGGATTATTAATAACTGCACGTGGTACTTTTGGGTTCCAATCATTTCTCAGTCCACACTAACTACTTGGCCTCAAGTGATATTCTACAGGAATGAGCTACACAGTCACATTTGATGTGAAAAAATAGTACTTAGTTGGTTTTCAGTTTTCTGCATGTTGTATCTCCTTACGCTTGCATATAAAAGGAAGGAGGAACTTCCTGGTGTACCATTCCTAAATCTTGTATTATTCTATGTCTTTCATATTCTTTCTTCCTCCTTTCTAAAACATCCAGTCCAAATTTTACCAATTTGTCTCATAGAGGAGATTCCATTTACCTGGTCTCCCTTCTCTTTCTTTTTAGAGCTGCCATTAACGTGGGGCTGGACATGTCCCAACTGAACCACCTCTAAGAGGGCAAAAAGTTTCTAAGACTTTTCCAGGATTATTACAAACATTGAGAAGATCCAAGAACCTTTACAGAAAATATTAGAACTGTTGTGTCACATTAAACCAATTCTCCTTGGCTACTACAAAAGACATGACATTTTACAAACTAAAGACATACTTGCAGATGTGGGTCAATCTCGAATATGGTCTCTCCTCTTCGCATGTCTGTTATCAACCAGGGGCCTCCAGCTCTACAAAGAAAGACAGGTAATGACCCAAACAAGCCCTTTAATTAGAACTCCCCAGCAGGGTCCTCAGAGTGGACCTGTACTGTAAGGAAGCACAAGATAAGCGTTTAAAATAAGCCTAGAAACCCCTCCATGCCGTATATACATCCCACAGCATGCATTTGCCCTTTACATTATTCAAATAAATAAATAAATAATGAAAGCCCTCCATGACCTAGCAGTTAATCTGCTCAGTGTCTGGCACCACCCAGATGTGCAGAGCAGTCAGGACTGACACAGGCTGTTATCCCCTGTGCAGGCCCCCTTGCTCACACAAGACTGAGACGGCTTTTAATCTTATAGGAAACGAACTGGGACTGAGAAGTCCAGTGTAGCCTGAGTCAGAGAAAGATGGGCAAGGCATGGAGTCAAGATTTATTCCTCTATTACATATCTAAGAATAGAGCAGGGCCCCAGTGGGACTGCACTTTTTGCCACGATTGGCAGTCATGTTCAGTACCACAAAAAGCTTATTGCTCTGATAAATACTATCACAACAGACATTTTGCTCAGTTAGTACTTAATGGCCAAGTACTCAGATGGTTCAGGGAAATTTTTGTTATCATTAGCAATAAAAGTTGGAAGGCTCAAGGTGTTTCCCAACAAAGGTGATAGAAGACAGATTACTGTGAAGATTAAATACTAAGAGACTTCACTTTGGGTCATAGTGCAGCCAGACTGCAGAATTCAGCCCTAGACAGTGCTTTTCATTTGAAGTAAATACTGAAGTCTTTTGGAACTGCCATAAAAAGTTCTTTTCTTTCATGAGATACTTTGTTATTGCAGTCAAAAGCCCCCTCCTCTGGCCTAATTTGTGTTAGTCTCCTAAAACACTTAAGAGTGGGAGCAAAAAAAGTTAATATTTTACAGGTTTTCAGATGCATGGATAGCCACTTGTTTTTTACATCACTTTGGAAGCTGTGAATTATTCACTGCAGGGGTGTAACCTGCCACAGTTCCTCACTGGGGTGCAAGAGACTTTTACCCTGGTTCCACATCAATGGCTTAGTAGCTTGCAGCATTGCCTTCAAATCATGCACATTTGGGTCTCATTTTTTCCTTGGAAAGGTGCTTATACCACAGCACAAAAGCCAAAAACCAACATGAGAACAGACTGAGGAGAGAGATGCTGTATCTGTATTGACTTAGAGGAGCTAAGGGAGCTACAGGCAGTGTTTATTGTCTCAGGGACCCAGAAACAAAGCTTGCAGCTGGACAAATTCACTTTACCCTAGGGAATTTCCATGAATTATCTGCACTTGTGCCTAAAAGGGAAAAGTTCAAATTAAAGAAGTCCAACTCTTCCAAATAATCAATTCACGGCTATTGTGACACTAGAGAGTGTACTATTGTGCCCAAAACCAAATAATTCAGAACTAAAAGTAAGTCTTTTGAGTTACAATCACATGGCAATAACGTCCACTGAATTTAAAAATGTTTAAACAAAATACCTGCAAGGCAAAAAGATTTAGTTGCACCCTGGCAGCAAACAAAGCATCAACATATCATTTACCATTTAAAACACATCTCTTCCTCAACCCAACATCATCTTTGTTATTTCTCCCATGACAAAGCAATGAACTTCACTTTCGTGAATGTCCTCCAGCTGCAAACTGGCCCACCAAGAGTGGGCCAAATTTGAGAGTGACTTTCTCACTTTCAGACAGCTTTGTAAGCCAGACCCTCTCCTTCCTTTCTTTGAACTAAACAGTGAGGTCACCAGTAACAGTTATCCCAGGAAGAACCAATGAGAAAACCCTGCAGGCATAAGAGGAAGGAAATTAAGCTTTCAAGACCTCATTCTCTTTCACCCTGAACATGTGGACTTCCACATGCATTAATTTGCCATCTAAGTGTCTGTGCGTGAGAACAGATTTGCAGTGAATTCCCATCTCCTGCTACAGCATGGATTAAATAAGTTCCATCAGCAAGTTAAAGATTGTTAATAAAAAGAAACAACTGAATTGTTCTCTATGGAAGTGCTCCCCTGTATGGGCTATATGACCACTTACACTGGGACAGTCCGAAGCAGTTCCAAGATCCCTTGACCATTCCACTGCTGAGCTGCATGCAGTTCCTCAGTGCAAACCCCAACAATCTGTAATAAATAACAACAGAGATACTAAACTGGGTGGGAACCATGAAAGAACCATGGAGAAAATGTGCCACGTGATACTGGATCAAACAGTGCAGATACAGAGAAGCACCATTTCTTTAATCTAACTACATGTGCCAGGACAAATGGAGCCTGAGACAACAGTGGGATCCACAAGACCTTGTTCTCTCTCTCTCTCCACTTGCCACGTGAAGTGCCCTGGTCATGTAACATTTAATCTTGTAAAGAGTGTATGAATTTAACAATGAGGAGGGTCTGGAGACAAATCAGGGTTTATACACTAGTCTGCTTGACTTTTCAATCAAGTCCACACAGGCAGGACAGAGCAAGACAGGTTAGGGTCTGAGCACATACAAACACTGCTCTGTCAATCGATTGCTAGGGACAAATGCAATACTGCACAAGCAATCTCAACCAGGCAAGGGACTTGCTGCCACATGGGATTGCTTTGGTGCTCATAAAATCCTTGACCAACTCAGTTTGCTGACTGGTTACATCTTACCAGCACCATAAAGTAAAGCTGCTTACACACCACATAATCCACTTGTCACTGAAGACAACTGCAGACTTCTGCCTTCCTGTATAAAGCAGGATGTGTTTGCTTTTCAGGATAGAAGCTGCCATGCTGAGCAATACCAGATGTCTCTCTAACAGCAGCTGAGATCAGCTGCTCCAAATGAAGGAGTGAAACACCCTTCAGCTGATAGCAGAAGGCAGTTTCTTCCTGCTGTATCAACCACTGGCTTGTACCTTTGAGCACAGTGATTCAGTCTGAGATGAAAAATATTTTTTGCTATGGCCTTCTATTTTCTCCCTCAATATTCTTAAGTCTTTTCCAACAACACTGAATTTTTGGTCTAAATCTGTTCAACTAATGTTTTATCAGAAAAGAGGAAAATTGAAAACTAAGTTCTGAAGAGCAGCAAGCAGAAGTGAAGGATGTGCCTTCTGCTGTAGGCACCTGTCTGCACTGATAGAGACCTGTGTGGAAAACCCTCATGTCAGCACGTACCCAGGTCTGCACACCCTACCTCTCCTGCCCCTTGCAGAGTTCACTTTCTCAAGACACAGCCCTTGGAGGTGCACTTCATCCCCACCCATCTTCCAGGCCTCCTCCATCAGCAGCCTGAATCACCCCTGCTGCAGGACACCCCTCCCTGGGCCTTCACTCACTAATTACAAACAAACAGCACGACTCTAAACAGGAAATTATTTTGTGTTCATTCTTTGCTTTTTGTAATCATTTATTCTCATGGGTCAAAACAAATCCATAATAACAAGCATCAAACAAAGGGGAAAACCAAGTCAACTGTATGTGTTGTGGAAGATTAGAGGCCAAGGGCCTCAGGATGCAGCAAGCTGACTGTTCTTTGATTCAGGACAGCTGGGTGCTAAAGAAGAGATTAAGACTAACACAGTACTAGCTGGAGAGTCAACCAGGGATTATCCTGCTTAGCTTGGCTCTTTCTCTCCTTCCAGGTCCCATAACTCACCTTGCACTAATTAATCTCCCACCCACCTTGTTTTGGTTGATAAAACACAGACATTTGGGCACCTCAGAAAAGCCTTGCACAGCAGTTGTCTTGTGCAGGTTTGTGGTAACAGAACTTCCTTTTTTTACATGTTGCAACTAAAGCCAAAGACAAATGGGAGCAACTAGAAGCTTAAACTGTAAAATACAGACACTTGCATTTTCCCACAGGATGGAAGCTTTTCCACGGAGCATGAAGAAATCAGCAGTTGGCATAAACTATGCCACTGTTCCACTAAGGTTATTAACCCAATATGCAATTTAAAAATATCCAAAGCAGCCCATATCTAAGAAGCATCGCTGAGAAGGACCTCGGGAAAGCAAGCAAACCTGTTTGGCCACAGAAGCTCCCCATGCTGAACAGCAGAGTTAAATCACAAGGGATTCTTTTAATGTTTCTTTTGCAAAGCAAACCCAAACCTTTCTAAAACAGTAGATCAATACAGGAAAACTCAGCCTCTAAAGAATCTCTGTGTCAGTGCTGCAAGCTACATTTCTGCCATGAAGTACTGAGAAAACAGCTCCAAGTCCTGCTCCAAACTCTTGACCACTTACCGATATTCCATAAGATGAATTTTAATTTATCTTTACATTAGCTTTTAAAAGTGTTTCTCTCAACGTTTTTTTTTTCTATGCTCATGTTTGAAAGAAAAGACAGGATCAACATCTGAGTTACACAGCTCAATGCAATGTTAGCTGCACTCCTCGCCCAGGAGGTGGCAGTCAGAGCCATCATGGCTGGGCCGTACCTGTAGGAAAGTAACGACCCCAAAAGGAGTCTGCACCGGCTGCATCTGGGGGTCTTCTGTCAGTAACATGTGCTGGATTCGAGATTCACTGTTGTCCAAAGGGCTGTGCCACGACACATGGTCACCGCTGCAAAAGGTGTTTTCTGCAAGGACAAGAAACAAGAAATATTTAGCCTGTGAAGTCTGCTAGAACATTCCTTCTGTTGGCAGCAGGGACCTCCGGCCTGGGCTGGGACAGTCACTGGTGACTCTTCACAGTGACTGCCCCTGGCCAGCTCTGCTGAGCCTCTGAACCACCTGAAGCAGGAATGGAGGCTCAGTGAGTCATCTGAATTCAAGCACGGATTTCAAAATTGCCCACTCTTGAGTCCTGCGGCAAAAACCACTGTTCTACTTTGATATTAAGCCCGACACAGGAATGAATACCAGCAAAGAAAATTAGCCTGTCTCTCTTTTACTATTAGTCTCCTTTTGTGAGAGGGCACAAGTCAGCAGGCCATACTGGATACAATTCACACTCTTACTTTGCACAGAGAAAAAATTCTGAAATTTGAACTAAGCATGAATACTACCCTGCTATATCTAATAAAAATTCTGCTGCCCAGCTTGTGATAGTGTAAGTCAAAATCACTGTCTCTCCCAGTTGTCTGGGCAGCTCTGGTGCAGAATTATAATTATTATGTTTCTTCTTTCCCAAACAATGAAAAAACCAGTAGGCTATAAATTTCATTCTATGTCAGAATAGACTGCATCAAAACAAGGCAGGCACTCCTTTCTTTTCCTGCCCTCCTACTTAGAAAGACAAAACCTCAGATAATCCCATGTTCCACAGCTAGTGCGTGCCAGAAGGCACACCAGAACCCATCTGTCTGATGCTGCCCCATCACAGGAAAGACTAATGCTTGCTTTCTGAGTGAACTAGAAGTAAAACAACCAGCCATGACCACATTCACAGCAATTAAAGCACGCTCTATTTGCATGCAGTTCCTGGAGCATGAGTGGTGCTGCCTAGCTGACTGCCCTTACCTGCAGACTAAGCAGAGCTTTATTGTACATACAAAAAAACCTGGAATCCACATTCTGCCCTCTGAGATAGGTAGAGTGCCCCAGGGATGAACTGAGTACTGCCTGCCTGCTTCCAAAGTCATTGGCAAGCCCAGTGCCCCTTTCCTTGACCAAGCTCATTCATGAAGGCTGTTTGGGCTGCTCTCCTCACTGTGGTCTCCCCCAAGGCCACAGTTAGAACTCAGCAGCAAAGAAGGCCTTGCCCATTGGAAGAGGACTAGAAATTCCAGTGCAGACTGGAAAAAGCTAGTGGTTATTTGACTTGCTGTCTGTCCTGACAGGAGCAGGATCCAACTCAGGGAGGTGCCCTCCCCACAGTCCTGGATCTTCATCTAACCTTCCCACATCACCTTCCAAACACATCGCAACAGGACTCCTCTTAAATGTCTATAGGGCTAATAGATGAGCACGGCAGCATCTGAAACAGCAAGAGAAGAACTTTCTGAACTGCCAGTAATTGCCACTTATTCCCAGTCACATTAAACAACACCACCAAGGAACTGGGTGCTTGCACACCCCATTGCAGTAATTGTGTATCAGGACCACCACCACGGTGAGCACGGACTCGTGCAAGGGCAGGACACGTCATGGGAGCCCTCAGCAGCAGGCAGGGAAACTAATAAGGGTTCCCTCAGAATTGCTGTGGTTAAACATATTTGCAGTCCTCTCCCTGGTGAGGAGCTGCTGGCCCGCTCCTGGCTGTAACGTTGGGCAACTCAGAGCATCTCCACTGGGTGTCCCCATTGGTGTGGGTTTGAACATTTATTATATATGTTTTTTCAGATGAATTTCCCGGACAGCTCATTTGATTAAGAATTAAAATAAACTTTAACTACCTTAGCCTGAAAAATGAGGCATGTAACAGAAGCGCTGTGCTAAGTAAGGAAATGTTTTCCTTGGTTAAAATTAGGAAAGAAAGAAAACACAGTGAATGCAAGCTGCTTCAAAGAGTTTATCGTTATGTACACTAAATTACACGCTTCCAGTTCTGTGACTGAAAGGACTGGTTCAAATATTACTTTACTTTTAGAGTTGAGGAAATATAGCAGACAAATAAAAAATTATTATTTTTTTAAATATCAAAATCTGGTTAAAGAAACACCACTTAGAATGTTGCAAGGGATATCTTGTGATATTTTCCAAGTTAGACAAAATGTGGCTGATTAATTTTTTTAAAATGATAAAAGCCTCTCAGTCACAGTTTTCAGGAATGAAACAAAGCCACAAAGAGCTTATTCTTGGGCCCTGTCTTTATACCACAACATTTTGCCCATCAAATGCTCACACAATTCTATGCTGATCGATCGCTGCGTTTCACTGTTGGTGCTGCTTCTCCTGGGAAAGCCCAGCCCGTTTAGAGCAGGTTTTCAAATGCAAATGTCTCTGCTGGAAACCCACCTGTTTATGTCCATGTGAACACTGAACACTTAGAAAATCTTCCTCTCCCTTGCATACACACGAACACCACAAAATTCACACTGACTACTCAATTAAATCACACCAAAAAAATTCTGCAAATAACATGAAGCCAAATTAAAACCTGTGGGAGTTCAAGAGATTTGGAATTACACCCTGAAACCCAGCTTTCTACTTGCTGCAATGTCACCCACGTGGGATATAAGATCAGCTCTTGTACAGAGACCATTGCAGCACTGGGAACAGCCTGAATTAGATGAATTGTAGCCACAAAAACGAATAAATTACAGAAACAAAGGACTAGATAATCACTTTCTATTGCCTCATCTGGGAAACGGGGAGAGTATCCTCCCTTCCTACCTTTCACACTCATGTTTTCAAAACACCACAACTAGACAAGCTTCATTTCCTTAGGTAACCACTGTAAAACCAACAGTCATCATAAAAAGTTCCAAGACATGACCAGGTAATTGTCAAATGCATAGGACAGGTGGCAAAGCACAGAAATGATCTAGCCATCAACAGGAGAAATTAAAAGCAAAGGAACTAAAAGAAAATATGTTAAAAAGTTAAATCCAAATTATTTTAGCCTATGGATAAATCAGTAAATGCTCAGGAGTAAACTAAGGCTCTGATTTACCGCACACAAGCTGACTGCTGCTGAATACTTGTGCCTCGTGGTAAACCTGAGGTGGTTACGTGTTCTCTCCATGACAGGATGAGCTAAGGTACCCAATCTGCCCCAGGATAAATTCATATCCTTCAGCAGTTACCATGGGAGCAGGGGATGTGTTGTAAATACACAGGCTGGCTCACGGTACCCTCTGGGACTCTTGCACCCTTCCTGCTTGGACGGGGCACTAACTAACAAGCCTTAAACCGAGCACAGCAAGGTGACTCATCCTCACAATTTTGAAACTGGTTCTTTTCCTGCAAGTTTACGTTTTAACAAAAAAACACTGACTTTTCTTTCTTTCTGGTGAGGACTCCCGATTCCATGAAATCCGACTGCTTCATAGGGAGGTATTGATTTCATGAGAACTCAACAAGGAAATCATTAAAACATTTCAATTCAAACTTACTACTTTAGTTCATAATTTATAATAGCAAATCTGAAGCCTCTCTCTAGCTCTACAAAAATGAAAAGTCTCTAAATCTGCCATAGACCAGCTCTTGTACTATTCTATTATGCAAAAGCAGCAGTTATACCACACCACTCTGTTAAGCCACTCATATTTTGAAATCTTTAAAATGTCATTATCAATTTTCTTTTACAGCTCACATAAAGCAGGTGAGGTTCCTTCATGCAGCCAGAGTCATAATTCAGTGGCACAATCTCTCCTGACTTTACTATACACAACTGCTCTGTAATGAGAGCTGGGGAAATAACTCAGAGGGAACCATTCCACTGTAGACTAGTAAATTTTCTTTGTCTAACTTTGCTCACGTATTTTCTTGCAGTGCCATCCTCCTCCCTCCTTTAATTTGACTAAATATAGCTGATGCCTAAAGAAATAAAACCAAGTCATATTCTTGGCCTCGGGATGTTTTATAAATAGTATAATGCATGCAATCTATGCTCAAGTGGTGTTACCTAGCTCTAGAGAGAAACACAGGTTACTTCCCACTGTATTTTCAATTTCTTTTTTAAACCTGCCAGCTTTCCATATATGGGATCCTGCTAGGAGTCCTTACTCCCTTAATTGACACAGGGAGTAAATTGAAAAGGACAGCAAACTTAGAGGAGTACCCAGAGCTAAGAGAGAGCTCCATCCTAGAGGCAGCCCCAGGCTGAAAGTGAGTCAGGGAATATCTCCAGTGAGCACCCAGAGCAGATGGTGAACACTCTTTAGGCATCTGGGAGTCTAGTATCTTCTCTTGCATGTGCATTGGCAACTTAGGGAGGAAAACAAAGAGCTGATGCTGTTCTACCAGCAAGAAGATAGCAAGGCAACTTTAAGCCTTCCTCCTGTCCATGCAGGCTCCTGTCCCCAGCCTGTCTGGCTCCAAGGCAGTTCAAATTGCACACCCTGGTTCATCCAGAGGCCAGAAACTTGCTCCTTCTGACATGGTCCCACCATGTAATTCTTGAGACAAATTTTAAAATTAGAAAAACAGATTTACAGCCTGAACATTCCTCTGTACCTCTTCTAAGACACCTCCTCCTTCCAAATGCCACCTAAAATCAGCAACAGAGGGGTTAAACTGTGCTGAATAACCAGCCAGATAAATCCACCTGGACAGTCTGTTACGTGTTAGAAGCTGATGCAGCACAGAGTGGGGGAAGCCCTAAGTACACTAACTGTTAAATGTGCTTGGTGTTGGGGAAAACTCTAGGCTCATATGCTTCAAGAGCTTGTTTCTGCTCCTCCTGTTTCTGGGGAAAGTCAAGCCATCACTATATGGTCACTTTATTTGGAGACATGTGCAAGAGGATGCTGAAAGAAACAGCCCTACTTGTCTCCTGCAAAAGCAGGGCTACCTGGATCACCTCCTTGGAGCAGTGATGTTGCTTAGCTGTGCTAGTAAAATGCTTGGTTATTCTCTGCTACCTTGGTCTAAAATTAAAAGAAAAATCCAACCAAAACCAAAACAAACCAAACAAAAAAAAACCCAACAAAAAAAAAAAAACCCCAACAAAAAAAACAACCCCAAAAAACAACCACAAACCCAAAAAAAACGCCACCCCAGTAAGTTTGCATCAGCATGTGGCACTGGGGCTGCTGGCATGCAAACAGGATGACCACGTCCCTCACAGGAGCCAGGCCTGCATTATCTGCAGTGCTCGGTGGTGTGCAAACTGCCTGCTCTAAGGGCTGCAAACCCACATTTTGACTCAGAGATCTCAGCTAAACTGCAGGCAGCGAGGCACAGACGTCAGCCCGCATAACTCTGAGAAATCGTGTATTTGAGGGCAAAGGAGGATTTTAACTCCATGACTTATGGGTGCAGGAATGTTAAAAAGGCCCCCAGTGAGTTCCTGACCAGCATGACAGTGATGCAGCCAGACATTTAAATTGAATGCAGCTTATCCAATACTTACAGAAACAACGTAATTTATTGCATTGCCATTACCCCATGCATGGTCTGTATAATTTATTATATAAATGCATTTTCTTCAACACATTTTTAATATCCAGTCTGGCTTTGTTAAAAAAAAAAAAAGTAATCTGGCAATCTGTCATAAGTAAGATTTGATGCTGTTTTTCAGTACCGTTTTGAGACCAAACAACTAGAATTAATTGAGAGAAAGTAAGGGCAAACAGAGAGTCCAATGCTGAAATGTAATAGCTATATTTTTCACCAGACCTACTTAATATATTTCCAACTAGCTCAATAATAAACATAAGCATGCACACAAAGATGTTCGCTATAATAAATCAATACAAATATGAAAGTTGTGCTTAAATATCTCAAAGTAATACTGTTATTGTAACTCACTATATGGATGAAAATTTTTAAAAACAGAGTATAAAGAATAAGACTTTATTCAGACTCATTTGCCAGCCACATTAAACTTGGATAATTAATGCTAAATTCGGTCTCAAGCTTAGTTTCCTAACCTACAAAGAACTGCACATATGGATCGGTAAAGGGAAAAAACAATTGGGATATAACCTGTGGGGCCCACTGGCAGTTAGTTTATAATTTTGTTTTCAAGTCAAGATGAACATGTTTTAAGAATACACAAGGAATTAGCAGAATCCAAGCTGTGATATATTTGCACTATGTTTAAAAAATGCTTTTCCTTCCTGTTTTTGTTTTTCAGTTCAATTTTACTGTCCTTTATCTCCTGCCTTGGAAACAGGAACTGCCCCAGCCCTCGCACTCCAAAGAGGTGCAAATTCACAGAGTGCTGCTGCCTGCTGCAGACATGCAGCAGAGATCCCTTAGGAAGAATTAAATCCCAGGAATACAATTAAACAATAGCTCCACTGCAGGGATTCAAATTGGGCTTTTAGAAACAAGGGGCCTAGGCAAAAGGTTCTTAAAAAAAAAAAATCAGGGAAAAAAAACCAGATTATAAGTACTGTAAGGACTGCTTGACCTCTGAGGTTTGAAGACAGAAAGCAGAGAAGTGTGATGCAGATTATTTTTTAAAAATTGTTCTGTAAATTGAAAATACAAAATTGATTACTGCACAGCTCCAGGGTGTTAAGTCTGGAAAATTAACAACCCTCTCAAAAGAGCCCAATCAATTTATGCAAACACATATAAACTTAGTTGATAATTTAATTCTTTGGACTGAAAGCCCAATGAAGAGCCTCCCACACCTTCCCAGGGTACATCACCAGCAGGGTAAGGTGATTCCTCACTTATCCGTGTTGTGCTTAGAGTCGTCACTGCTACTGGCAGTGGATGATGGAAAATGTGTCTCACTGTACTGCAGCTTCCACTAATGGAGTTGCAAATACTGGTTTTCTTATCACAAAGTACATCCCAGGCAACCAGATGCCTTCTGCAACATTGCAGACTGCAGTATTATAGCAAAAAAAAAAAATTAAATGCTGTTGTACAATAACCCATTTGGTTCTGAGCCTCTTCTATCTCTTCTGTTTTCCAAGATTTCTTTCCATCCCTTACACATTTGCATATCTGGCTTGCCTCTTCTCCCTTCCCCATGGCACGTGTGTGTACAATTTCCATGACTGCAAACTCTGGGAATCTCTCATGGAGGCTCCCAGCAAGTGACTCCAGTGCCCAGGGCACACTCCCACCCTCTGCAAGTGGTGGGCCCCCTGTCCTCTCCCTGACTCTGTACAGTCTGCTCCACCAGCCACCTCCTCCCACACTTTCTCCTCCCCACAACTTCTTTCAGCTCCTCCACTCTGTTCCCCTCAGGCTTCTGCAGCCCTTGCAATCAGCAGAACCAGGAGCTGGCACATTCATCGTGTTTGGTGTCCCCCTTGTAAAAGCACTGTCCAGGGCAGGGTGCATCTCTCACCTCGCTTTTGCAACAACACCCATCTACAGATTTATCTGCATGGCTCCCTCCTCCAGAAAGTGGAAGCTGGAAGAAGACACAGCAGCATGAAAGGACTTAGCTGACATTGTTGAGTATGGCATAAAAAGAAAATGAACAAAGATGTGAGTTGCTCCTTATCAGTCCCACAGAAGTTTGTGGCTCCAAGCTCTTGCTCCTCTACACCCCATCATTCAGACCCATTGCCCTTGGGTGCTGCAGGGTTGGAGTGCTTTCACCTCCCCCAGTCTTCATTTTACTTTCTCCATCTTCCTGTTCCAGCAACCATAAGGGAGCAGGAGTGATGTGCTTGCTGAATTCTGAGCTCCACGTCAGGCAAGAGACCCTTCCACCTTTGCCCAGTTGCACTGCTACCAGCTTTCTGCATCCTTCACCTGAAGGAGATGCATTTGGCAGCAGCCCTTTAAAGGGTGGTAGTTACATCGTCAACAGTTTCAAAAAGTAAATAGCCTCAGGATTGGAGGTGGGTGGAGGCCCAGGAGCCAGAAAGGAGACAGAACAGCAGAATCTCCTGTCAGATAAGGAGAAACAGGTATTTAATGACAGATCATGTGGCCCTACATGACCAGTCTGAAGAGATACTTGCCTGTCATTTAAAAACCTTATCCTGTGCACAGGAAAGCCAGGATGTTTTACAGTTACCTGCATGTTTTCCAGCCAGGTGCAACTAGGAGAAAGACTGGTACCCACAGCATTTGGCAACCTTTAAATGTCTCCAGTGAGGGAACAGAACTGCAGCAGGTGAGAAAAACTTTTTATCTTGTTGGACCTCCTACATACTTGCACATGTGCAGGCCACTAAGAAGGGCAGGTACCGAGATGGACCCATGAGCACCAAAAGCCTGTAGAGTGACTTGTCTAGATCTTCCCCTAGATATACATCTATAAAACATTTCTGTTGTAGATCTTTCAAGGAGCTTGAAGGGGAAGCAAAGGCAGTATCTGCCTCTGAAGAACCCAAAGAACAGGCAATTGCAGCTTCTTTTAATAGCCTTCACAGCATAGACATCTGACAGAGAGGCTGTTAGACTGCACCAGGGTATCTCTTTTAGCAAAATTATTTAAGAAATGGCAAGAAAGGGGAGATGGTCTGTGAGAAAACATCCAAAGTTAGCACGTCATAACCCTTTCAGAAAAAGGTTCTAATTACTCAGGCATTAGTTTTGGGACTTGTAATGGACAGGAGGGCAGAGGTCTTCAAGAGAGCACTGTGTCATTTTTCTCAGTAGTGGATTATTTTCCCTTAAATTTTCAGGAATTTAAAGCTTGCACAGGCCAAACTTTTGTTTTACTTTGGCAAAGCAGGAGGCCAAAGGGCAGGAAACAGAAAAACTCTGCATTTACACATACTGCCATAAAATCGTTATGCATTGAGCTCTACCAACCCATTACAGTACTGCAAGAGAAACACACTTATTCCAAGAGTTGTATTTATGGTCCAAATGCAAAATGGACAGCCTATTTATGGAGCATCTTTTGAAACACCATCCCAAGTGTTCTGAGAAGACTTTTTTAAGCCCCTAATTTTAAATCAAAAAGCACAAGAGTCCACTTCCCTCAGGTTCTGAGCTGCCCACAGCCTCTGAATATACTCTCCCAGTTTCTCTTTCCCACCAGGAACAAAACATTTCCCCTGCTGTGCCCATTTGCTGCCTCCTGGCTGAGAGGGCTGCTGCAAAGGATCTTTGGCTCTGAGGCTGTCAGAAGACAGTCTGTAATGAGCTCTGCACACTGCCACTCTCACAGGCAGAGCAGGTTAGTCAGAAAGCACAGTTTGAGCACCACTTGCTGCACAGATCTTCAATAGAATGTGTAAGAAGGTGGATATGTAACAGTGAACCCAACTTCCAGCTCTGCAGTTCATCTGCAGTTACTCTACTCTGCAGTTTCATCTAACATGGGCTTGGCAGCGGTCAAGGGAAAACACAGTCCTTTTCAGAAGGCTGCTCAGTACATGTAACCTTCAAACCCTCCTCTGTGCATCCCAAACAATCGCACACAGGCAGTGAGAGAGGATGCTCTTGCAACTGCAGAACAATCCCTCTGTGTTGTTGCTTTCAGCTCCTCCATAGGAGGAGGCAATACTCTTCCCTGCAGAAGCTTTTAACTCCTAAAGTGGCTGCTTCCGTTTCCCAGGAAAGGCCGGGTGGGACAAAGACCTCATATACGAGAGGCCAAAGGACCTCACACCAGCAGGAGGGGGAGTTTTCTGCCTTCCCTGTGCTGTTTCCTTTGTCCTGCATTCCTCCTTCAGTACAGGGGACAGAACCTTTATCCAAGGCTGGGCTAACCATGTGCAGCTTCTCCCCTGCTTCCTTTATCCCACGGTTAGGAGATATTCCTCCTCACAGAGCTTGCTGGGCTCCACCGTGTGGGCTCCTCCTCACTCTCCTACAGTGGGGAGGCTCTGGGTAGTGTGGAAGAAAAGGCTTCCTGCAGAAAGCTCGGCTCCCCTGCACTTTGGGCAGAAAACATCAGCCAGATCAGTCCTGGTCCTGAACTGCAGCCACTGCGGATAAACACCTGCTAGGGGCCAGCATCCAGGTGTCCCTGGGCGTGGGGCCTGCTGGCTGTCCCTCTGCCACTTGGGCTGCTGCTGCAGCCCTGCGCAGAGATGCGTCACGCAGCTTCCTCCAGGTCTCTGTGCCAGCTTCTTCCCTCCCTCTCCCAACAGCAGCCCACCTGCAATATCAAGGCTAAAACAACTTGTGCATTTCTAAGTATAACCATGCATCATAGTTACAAGTCTTGGTGCTCTGTCCATCCCTAATCCTCTGGGAGCAGCATCCGGGCACATGGACTGATGTAAAACACAGAGAGAAGACAAATTTCCCACCCCTCCTTTTTTTTCCCTTTTCTTTTTTTTTTAAATAAACCAACTGAATGAACTGTACTGAACAGCTGAAAAACAACAAGCCAAGTCCAGTTCCCAGGCAGGAACAGGACATGAGTTGACAGAATTAAAAGGGACAGCATCAGTTGAAATCTCGCCAACTCAAACTGGGCCTAAACCTACTTTATCTAAATTGCAGTAGCAGCTACAAACAAACCTTCTCTTTCAGGCAGCACTGAGATCCCTCACTTACTGCCTGGAAATACTATGTAATCAGTAAAGCAGTCTAGGGGAAGACAGTTTTCCTTCTATTTCAACAAAGTCTTTTATAAGCAACAAAGGCTTTC
Source organism: Phainopepla nitens (assembly GCA_013400175.1). Lineage (NCBI taxonomy): Eukaryota > Metazoa > Chordata > Aves > Passeriformes > Bombycillidae > Phainopepla > Phainopepla nitens. The sequence continues at coordinate 36,902 of VXBQ01014079.1, read as the reverse complement.
TGTGCCTTTGCTCCTGGCAAAGTCTCTCCATGCCTTAGTGTGAACCTATCCTTTGGGGCTGGAGAAGGTCACAGACCTGTTCTCAGCCAAGAACTAGAAGTTGTAAAGACAACAGTGGCTTCCACAGCAAGACACAGGAAATAATCATGAATCCAGACAAAATGCAGGAGAGGAAAAAAGCCCAAACTGTGGGACATTAGGGAGGTAGAGAAGAAAATACTGTCATTTATATTATATAACAAGCCTAATGAGAACATAAGACAGACTTTTCATCCTCCAAGTAAAATGAGAGTACAGGTGTCCTTGGAAACTCCTGAGTTTCCAGTAGTGCTTTACTACTGCAGCACTTCTGACTGGAAGGAGTCTCATGCCCAGCCCTGCTTCACAGCACCCATGCTAATGAAGTAAAAGGCAATATCACTCAGCACTGGTGCTGGTCTGTTCCTCTCATGTTCCTGGAAAATCATCCTGCACTTTTCAAACCCGGCCAAAAGGCTGCAGGGGCTTTTCTATACTGCAGTTGAATTAAATGTGTGGGGAAGAGATTCTCTAGTGTTGCCCAAGGTCCCAGCAAGTCACAAACAAAGGCCAGAAAGATGCTATTCACTAAAATCATAACAATCAGCAAAAATAATGGCCAGCTTATCCCATCAGTGTCTGATGAAGTGACAGTGCTCCAAGGCAAAGGGCAGGACTGAGCCTGGCACTGAGGTGCCTCCAGTATTACAAAGGGGCAACACCCTTCCTGCTGGAAACAGGAAGAGAAGTGAAGTCAATGGAATCACACAAAATCTAAGGCCATGCAACTCCATTTGTGCTGCCAGGAAGAACAGGCACACCACACACGCGGTGGCGTTCACAGCTGTGTCCCTGCTCTGTGCCCTCTCCCAGTTTACCACCCACACCTGAAACCACTCTGATCAAGAGAGGACTCACAGAGAGGAAGGACAGGCCACCAGCTGCATGCTAGTTCTCAGCCATGGCCAAGGCCACTGCATAGCTGCTGTCCAAGGACTGGCAAGCCTGTGCCTCACCACCCACGCACAAAAGAGAGCTGGGTGTATGCCTGCCACAAACGTGAGGATGAAAGCATCCCATTCTGGAGGTCCCAAAAATTACAGTCATATAAACTGACAAATAATATTAAGCTTTTCAAGCCTGCAGAGGGGACCTGCAATAATTTAACCAAAGGAACCCAAATCTACAATGGGAGTAAAAAAGGCCAGGTCTATCTGCAACCAGCACTTTGCTGCAGTGCCTTTCAGGAAAATTTACAAGAGTTACATGTGGCAATTCCATTGCCAACAACTTCAGCGCTGCCATCCAGCTGCAGAGGAAGCCAGCTACAGGTTAAGGACCAAAGCACGAGCTTGACAGCTGCCTGTCGTGCCCAGCTCATCAGCCAACCACTCTGCACACCAGCAACCGGTTTGTTTTATCAGCCAGCACATCATTTGGTACCTCTGACAGCACGTACATCCCAGCTGGAAGCTAGGGGATGTGACAAGGCTGGCTTAGGAGATGGGGAGAGAGATGGGAAGTACTGGGAGGTGAGCTCAAAGGCAGCAGTATGGGGAGAAGAGGATTTACTGCAGCAGTGCAGGACACAGTGCACAAAAATGCAAAGGAGCAGGCTTGATCTGAGCTGCTGCTCACAGAACAGCTTGTTTTATGGAAACATCTAAGAGGAATTAGGCTAAAACCCAACCAATTTCTCATGGACCGCTGAATAACTATCAGATGATGAGAGCTTTTGGCCATGACAAACTTGGGTTAAATTGGAACCAGTGACTTAATGTTTCCATACCCCTTTGCAGAATAAAGGCACGCAGCCCCTGCACACTTGGTCGAGTCCTGTTCACCTACAGCAATTTACTGTGCTACAATTTCAGCATTCACGCAGCAGAGTTCACTGCATAACGGGTTCTGTTGAATTGAAATTGATGTTGATTTATACTTCTTTGTAGAGCTAAAAAAATGCAGTTAATCTCCATACAATTTTAATCTAAAATCCTGGAATACTAGAGAGGAGACGGGGCCAGTTCTATGCTGGAAACGGGTCAATATTATAAACAGATGATAGAAAAAATATATATTTTACAGAGCCATAGCAACCAGAGGAGAATAATAAATCGGCCTGGGGTTGGGAAAAAAAAAAAGATAAGGGTACAGTCAGGGAAAAATGTGTATGAATTACTGGCAGATTTTATTTGGCTTTAGTCATCCTCCTGGGAAGAAATAAACAGCTTTACAAACAAGCCAGAGAAGCCTCATTTGTATTCAAGGAAGCAAGGAGTTTGTTTTAGGTTTAGAGTTTGGTTCCTTGTTTTGGTTTTTTCCTTTTTACACACAGAAATTGGCCTGTGTCAAGAATGTTTGAAAACATGTCGGCAAGCAAAGAGTCACTGAGGCTACTCCACTGAAGCTTTCTGGGCTCCAGGAAATGTGAAGCCGAGGCCTGGTGGTTATGGCAGGACAGCAGGTGCCAAGGTATCTGCTGGCTAATGGCTGCAGGTCGGTGACCCACGGCAGGTCTCCTATCCCACTGAGCCCCACTTCAGTCTAAGTTATAGTGCCTGTCAAACACAAAGAACCTCCATGACTCAGAATAAATTAACTTGACTCAGGTGAAAACTGCTGAATAAGAAGAGTGCACCGACACCTGCAGCCTTTACAATTTCCATGATCACCCTTGTTTAAACAAAGGTGAAACTGTGTCACAGAGAGATGGCATAATGGCCCCAGACTGATGTAACTGGGACATCATGCACATGGCAGGAACTGTATGTGTGTCCTTCTTTAAACTAGAGAGAAGCTGTCATAAAATAATTTCTACCTGAAGAAAGCACAACATGTCAAATTACTACGGAAGGCCACATGTTCCTCATTTTGGGCTTGCTTTTCAGCCTGGCTGCCAAAGACTTGTGCAGCTGTGCTGCCTTGGGCACTTCCATGCAGCAGAACCATCCTCCTTTCCAGGGGAGACTTTGGGAAATTGGCCCATCGATCATGATGGAGGACAGAAGCTCACAGATACTAAGTTCCTACAGGTTTCACAGAAATAACACATATTTCATATCTTTTTCCCTGAAAAGGGGATCCTTCACCATGACAGTGGTGACAGAGGTCTTTGTGGGGAAAAAAACCCACAAACCAAACCAGCTTAGTTAGTCTGGTTGTTGTTTTGACATGTTGTTATCAACATATATAACTTGTCACGTACCGACTGGAATTGGTTCTGCCCAATGCACTTTTCAGAAGTAGTAAGTTTTCTAAGGGATAATTCATATAAGTTGCTTCTGAAGTACTCGGCTGAAATCTACATTAAATTGCCACTGAAAAATTGCACCTTGCAACCTTACTTTCTTTGCCCACATATTTTGTTATTACTGTTTTGCAGTACCCAGGATTCAAACAGCTTCCCACTACTGGCTAGTCAAAGGTCAAATATTAAAATTCAGCTTTTCAATTAGTTGAGACAAACACATTTAAATATCTTTCAGTGCACTAGTCATCAGGAGACTATGAGAAAAGATAAATTATGTATTTATGGAATAAAAAAAAATACATTTAAAAGACCTGAAAAGAACACTTAGTCATTCAAGACATATTTATAATAATAAATGAGACTAAGAAGGCTTCTACTCTGCCCTTGTCTAAAGGAAGGATCAATTCTGCCTGACAAATATCCATGAAGAACAGTTTGACTTGTTCTCAAAGATATGCAGCAACAGGGAATCTGCCACTATCCAAATGTGTCACTGCACTTGCCATTCAGAAGTTCTCCTAATTGCAAACCCTAAGCCTATTTAACAGAAATTTTAATAGTTAAACTACAGAATTTTTAGTCTCTCCTATCCCCAGCAGGCACATAAAAAATGTATTTATTACTTTATTCCTTACAGCAACCTTTTTGCATTTTTGAAGACTGTTCTCACATCTTCAATTTTCTCCTCCCTAGACTAAACAAATGTAACTCTTTTGATCATTCTTTCACAGGTCATATTTTCTGGACCTCTGGATCATTCTTACTGCTCTCCTCTCATCTCCCTCCAACTGAGATGCATATGACTTGAAGCTTTTTGCCCAAAATTAAGTACAATGTTCTCCCTCTCCCTTGCAGTGCAGGACCCAACCATATGCAATACACAGAACACTTCTATTTATACACCAGAATATTTTCACTTCTATCTCTCAGCATGAAGAGTGTGTTGGTTTAGGTATAGCTCATTGGTAACAGTAACTCCAAATAGTTTTCTTCTCCCTTCAGAACTGCTGCTTTCCCCTAACTGATTGCACTGGATTATTCCTGTGTCAGGAGAGGACCTTGCACCTGTTGTGCCTCCCTGCTCTCACTGCACACCAGTACTTCCCAGCTCTACCCATTTTTGTGGTCATGACTACACATGGACAATTACTCAGAGTCTAAACATCCAACCAGTACTGCAGTCCTCTTCTTTACCTTTTACCAAGACCTCGTTTTCTCAGCTCATTCACACACTTGTTGGGACAATGTAAAAAGTCTCAGTAGTATCAAGGAAACCAACATTCACTGCTTCCTATAGTACCTGTAACTTACTTTCTTCTGATTTATTGTTGATAAATCCATACTGGAACACCAATTGTTCTGTAGATGCCTTCTGGATGGTTTGTTTCTCTTAGCAGTTTCTTGAGACCTGAAATCTGACTGGCCTATTAGAAACTGTTTTGGGTTTTTTTTTTTTTTTTTTGTTTTGGGGGTTTTTGGTTTTGATACAGGTTTTTTTATCGGATGTGAAGAACAGCATTTGCAGTTTTTCAGTCTCCAGTGATGCCACCTGTCACCCCTAAACCAGCAGGGGCTCAGTCTGCTTATGCTGGTATGTTGTGGGGTAAATGTCATCAAGCTCAGCCAACCTGCAAAATTCTAATTCATGGACATCCTCTTAATACCTCTGGTTCACTCCCCACTACAACCTGTGCATTGTGGAGAATATAACCAGGACATATGTCATCATATGACATCATTATCTTTAGGCTCTATGCATGATGAATTTTCATGACAATTTCTCCAAACCTGTACCTGACAGATGCAACTGTTTTCTTTCAGGCTAAAAACATGGAAGCAACAAGAGCTCATACACAGGTGTACTTGTTTCCATCCTACATCAATATATTGCCTTCATTACACATATCAGACGGACCCTTGAAAACAACATAAATTTACCCTAGAGAGAAAAAAAAAATGCAGATTTTAATTTCAGGAAAACACAAACTGCAGTCTCTTCGTAGTGATCAAAGGTCTTAATACTGTAGTACATTAAGAGTTAACAATTGCAGTAAGCTCTGGATAAGCTTTCTGCATGAACAGTGTTTCTTCCTTTTCATTTAAGGTATAAAATTTGTTCTACCATGAGATATTTGCAGTACACCCATGAACCATGACAAGCTGAGGTCACGGAATTGTGCAAAGTTCCATTTTCAAGGTTTGAAGGTTTTGGGATTTTTTAAAACTAACAGAGTTGGAATTTGTGGTCATGGTCAAACAGTGATAAAATTAGGAACAGATAAAGCCACAAATAAAAGGTTTTGAGACTTGAAAGCTTGGTTTTGTTGAAGGAGGGTAAGTATTGCCCTTTAATCAAAAGCACCAAGTGCTTGTTACAGTGAACAGAGAAACCAAGGCTGAAAGAGGTCTGAATTCAATGCAGAAGATTGCTTTTCTAAAGCACTGCCACAGTGCAGGAGAGAGAGAGAAACAAAGGAATGCAACACTCATTTGCCTAGAAGTGTTTGTTAGAAAACTACATCACTTGGAATGAAACATGCTTTGCAATTGCTATACACAGGAATAATATTTAGGGCAGCAGTAGCTGCTAGGTGAATATTTGACTCAGTCGTGACCGCCTGAAAATGCTCAGGCTCAGCAGGGGTATAACTATACCTTTCTCCCCCCCAGCTTCAACTGGACTCAGCAGCACACCTCTATGATAACTAAAAAGTTGGCTTTTATCAAGAGCTAAGATTTTAGCTTTTAGTACAGCTTTCAGAGTAAACAATTTTCTGACATGCGGAAGTGCTTGGAGCCTATCCAAAAAGTTTCTGCCAATTTTATTCTTTTTCTTGCTTCTTGTTCAGGGTGGATTCATAAGCTTTACTTAAGTTGTTACAGTTCATCAAATGTTTTTACAGCTACTTCAGAGTATTGAAGAGACACCATAGTTTTTTTTTTTTTTAAACAACTGAAGAGGACAACACTAAGGTACATATATCAGAGTTAACACTTATCAGAGTTCCATTTGACAAATTCTCTAAGCATTACAGTCAGAAAGAACTTAAGCAAAAAGAAACCTTTCATCATGTAACACAATGCTGTCATGCCACAGCCTGCCTCATGGCCAATGAGCTTCAGAAGAACCAGCCCTTCAAATACAGTTTTACAGTTTCAACATCCGAACAGAAAAGTTCTGTAAAAAATCAAGAAAAAACAATGTCAGAAGCTCACTTGGCTCTGCAGAGTGAGAATGGCAAGCTGGGGGAAACTCTACTAGGCAGAAAAGAAACACTGCTGAGGACTGGGTGTCTGATTACCCAGGAGTGACATAAGGGAGAACACAGGAGCTGCTCTGGACACTGCCATCCTGAGAGAAGACAGCTCAAGGGAGTACAACAAAACAAAGAAGACATGTCAGATGTAGCAGAAGTACTGGAGACTCTGCAGAGCAATAGAGTGAGTGAGAGATCTTTGACTAAATTAAAAAATTACTGCATCTAGCTGTGGTCAACTGGCATTGCCCTCAAAGATCAAGAAGAAACATGATAAAGTAGGCGCCATTACAAGTCTTACTTTTAAATGCATCGTCTTGTCAGGATTAATGTGATGTCTATTATTAACCAGACGATTTTAGCCTGAGAAAATTCTTTTCTAGAAGAGACGTGATAATCAAATTTGTACTAAAATAAAACTAGAGCTGGTTCACTTTTTGCAACAGCATACAGTTTCCTTTTATACAAGACGAGGAATGGTTGGTAACAGTCAGTGACAACACACAGCTGCTTGCTGAAGAGCATGAAGCAGTATGGAAAAAACCACCCAAAAATCCAACACTTCAATAATATTTTAAGGGCCCTTTGCAGGTCTCCTGTCCAGCCTCCCTGTTTGAAGTGGAGCCATCACCAATGTTAGATCAGGGCCAACTTAGCTTTGTTGCACTAGGTCTTGAACCTTTCCAAGAATGGAGTTCCAGCACCTCTCTTATAAACCATTCCCTGTCCTTTGCCACTCTCCCTGTGAGCAAGTTTTCCTTGAAGCTTTTCCAGGGCCTCCCATACTGCAATTCAGAGCTGTAGCCTTTTATTTACTATCTAGGGCTTGACCCCACAATCTTGTAACTACCCTCCCTACAGCTGTAGGCTCCAATTAGATCATCCTGCACATTCTCTTCCCAGGCTAAACTGGCCCTGCTCCCTCCAGCTCTCCTCATGGCTCACATGCCCTAGAACCCTGACCACCTTGAACACTTTCCAGTTTTTCAGTATCTCTTAAAGGCCCAAAACAGGACACAATATTTTAAGCAAGGCCTTCCCAGTGCCATGCCAAAGAGGTAATAACTTCCCTCTATCTGCTGCTCATGATTTTCCTAAGGTAACCCAGCATGTGGTTTGCCCATTGTATGATGAGTGTGGTATTGGCTCACACCCAATTTCACAGTCAAAGAAAGAAGTCAATTTATGATTCATACACTGTTGTATTTCATAAGGCAAATTGAAAACTAAACACCCAGAGGCTAGAATTCATCAGCATGAGTTTGAGTGTGCCTTTAAAGTCATGGTGGATATAAAGTAAAAACCGGCATAGATAAGCAGAAGATAATACTGGAGGGTGGTTCATGCCAGATTGATAAGCATGGGCACAACCACTCTTTTCATTCCAAGAACAGTTCTTTGGCTTTGAGGTCGAAAAGATGGGACTGCATTATTGCAGGACTCCAACAAGGGAAGTCTCTGCCCTGACTGCCAGCTTAGTCACCAGGAAGTTTGCCCTAAAGTACTCTTCCAAATCCCATTTTTCTGCAGACCTCCTCTCACCCATGAAAAGATAGTGACCAAAAAGCAACAGCTATGAGAACTAGCCTGGACTAGGAAATTTAAAATGGGATACAGGATATATTAATTATAAATGTGTTATCTATAAATACATAAACACGTATATTACTTTGTATTAAAGAGGGAGACTTTAACTGAGATCATTTCTTCAGACCCTGCAATCATTGCATAGAAAATGTGAGTATGAATTCATCACTGCATGGTCAGTATCAAAAAGGTTCTGTGCAATACAATTTAGGCAGGATGGAAATCTCAAACAATATAAAAAATAATGACAGTCACATAGATTTAGATGCTTAACAGTTGCAAAAATCAAGATAAAAAGGTGAGACAAATTTTGAATGGCAACTGGGGAAGACAGCTACACAGCAAAGGTTACAAAAAGACAAGCAATAATCTGGGCTGGTACTGAACTATGTCCACCAATATTTAGAAAAACACCCACAAGGCTGCCACTTCCTGAGATTTGTTACAGAGGTTAGCAGAGCAATCCTGTTCTTACCCAGACCTTTTCCCTTTGAGAGTAAGCCAGCTGACTGAAAACCATCAGCAGAATCAGAAGTTACTGAGCATTTTATGAACTGGTACAGCAGGTACCAAATGCTACAAATTCAATAATCATTGATTTAGAAGGTACTTTACACCTGTAAAGGACCTCAAATTAGGTTAAAAAATGTTCTTTAAATATTTTCATTCAGAGCTTGTGAAGCTGGAAAGTGCCTTTCAAGTACATTAGCCATCAGCCATTCCACAGGATTTCATGTGCTGACAATAAAAGTAACATTCAATCTACTGATATAAATGGAACTATGAAAGAGCAGTGCAAGAGGATGGTTTGTAGGCACCCTAGTTCCCAGTTTTTTGGCAATTCTCCATCCGCAGTAATGATTCACAATTTTTAATTCCTTGGCCCTCCCAGCCTTAGCATTCCTTACATTTTACATTTTCACTTCTCAAAAACTCCATGTTTATATGCATTGCTACTGCTCAGCTGCAGGGACCACTGGAAGGGATTTGCCTGTGATGGAGCTGCAATGTTTTTGGAAGTTATGGTGCTTCTGCTGAGAAGTGAGACCTTATCAGATGGCTATTCCTCAGCCATTCAGGATAAGCAAACGTGTTTTTCTTGCTAGAAAAGATACTGGATGTGGCACTCAGTGCGTTGTTTAGTTGATGAGGAGGTGTTAGGTCATAGGTTGGACTTGATGATCTCAAAGGTCTTTTCCAACCTAGCTCATCCTGTGATTCTGTGAACCCAACTGTGCAGGAAAGAGTCACTGGGCAGACTTCCTATAGTTACTGACTGTTGTGTAACTTCAGCTTTTCAAGACTCAGGATTTGCAGTAACCTGAACAACAATTGGTTTTGTCCCTGTGGGCTGGGCTGGAGGAAGGAACACACTCCTCAGGGTTCCCACACAAAAACAATTCCCAAGACCTGACTGGACACTGATGAGACAGGTGTCACACCCTGTAACAGAGGTGGCCCTTCAGAACTAGAGCAGGAAGAAGTGAGGCCGTGTATTTAACCCTGTGGTACCTGACTGGAAGACATATCTGGCCAAGCCTTGCATCAGCTCTGCTGGCCAGGTGGGTGGTGCCGACTCCCCCGTCTCTCTCTTCAGTCGGAACGTCAGCTCAAACCCGAAACCACTCGGTCCATCTGTCCCTGTAAACCTGGAGGGAATGAAAAGTAAAAATTCATTACACACTTCTTGTAACCAGAGCAGGATTTAAGATTGTGACTATGGAGAAAGGATGAGCCTTCTCCTCACAGAACCAGCCATCCAGGGAGCAGAATCTGGATGTGCAGTGAATCCTGTGCTCTGTAACCACACGTGCAGATCTGCCTGACTGACTGACACGGGACAGTGACAGCCTCACAAATGCAAACTTGTACCTTGGACAACCAGCATCCCTATAGAGTTTTATTAATTTCACATATCATTTAGTAAAGGAAAAAAAAATTTCTTAATTCAAAAATGCTTCAAAGTGGATAGTTTCCAAGAACTGATTCCAGGAAAAAGCATAAACCAGAAACTGAAACACATTATGAATGGATCAGTTTTAAGAAAGATCAAAGCTAGCAAAAAGCCTTCAAGCTGATCTTTCACAGTTAAATTTTTTGGAAGGTAAGATGGCTCCCTATTGAATTTCCTCCTTTCAAGGCATGTTCTGAAACAACACAGCTTTACTCCTAATAAGCAATGAGCTAGAGTTCAGTGGGCTTTTTTTTTTTTTAACCTTGTGGATCTCTGCTTCCCAAAAATAACTGTTTAAAGAAGACCACACATGCTTTACATCAATCCATATGAAAGTTACTGAGTAACAGAAATGTTTAGGTGAGTATCCATCAAATCTAAAGCAACACCTGTATTTAGGAGAACATTGCTGGTCAGCAACACACCAGTGGTCACAACGCAGTAAAGCTGATAGGCAATATTACTTAAATGGATCTGTTCATATGGTAGTGTGACTCTTAAACAGAGACTTACTAAATAAATTTAAAAAAAGGTAAGAAAGCAAGCATTAAGTTGCTTCCCTTTTAAGAGGAAAACAAAAAAATCCCCAAAGATTCAAATCGTATCTTCCAAAGAACACTCAGAAAATGTAGGAGAATACAATGTTTGTATTCTCAAATTAACAGTTAAATAGAAAATTTTTATTTGCATGTAAGAGATTTGTATTTAAAGATTAGACTGAAAATGTTTTTGAATAGTTAATGGACAAAAGTTGGTGAAAATACAGGAAAATTTAAAAACATGCAATTCACCTGCACTGTGCAGCTGTTCTGAGGTAACAGTTTATAAAGTAAAAGTCTTTGATCTATTTAATTTTAGCCTGGTAATCTGGTTTTGAGGAAATTGTGAGACATGTGGCTTTGAATACTTGTGATTACTTTGGAAATACTTTATGCTTAATTTAGACAGGTCTTTAATAGAAAGAAATATTAATATTCAGAATGTAATTAGTACAGTAATTTTGTAGTATTTTTGCCAAAGGTTTTGCTTCTATTCTTGATAAAAGTCTTGTATTTGAAGGTAAGTTCAATATAGTTTCAATAACTGCCATGAAATTTCTCTTACTGAACAATGGACCATAATTCTGGATCAGAGCTCTTGGGTGAGGTTTGGGGGATGTATCTGAGTATGGAGGCAGACACGAGCTTCAGGAGCTACACAGACCTAAAACCTTCCAGTTTGCTTCTGACCCTTGGTCGAGGAAAATCACAGACAAGCATCCAGTAGCCAAGTATTATGCAGCTTGGCTTCTCTTATGGACATTCTTTTTACTACAAGTGCCCACACTGGCCCCAGCTTCAAAATTTGTGATGATAAGGATGTATCAGCCTGCTAGTGGAGAGGCAAGTAGCATGGGAAATGATTTTTCCCAGTCAGAAACCCAAGATCTCCAGACACATGTGCCAATGGAAGACAGAGCAAATGGTTATCATCTCTCACAAGGCCAGAGATACTCCTTCTATTCCATATGGAAACACTGGGTTCTCATGGCAGTCTCCTCCTTTTGGAGTATGTCTCCACTGCTTAAGCATTATCTTAGGAGGATGACAAGAAGCTGGACAAAAACCCCAGGACACCTTGCAGGCTTGCAGATGTTCAAACTGATGCTTCTTCTTCTAAGTTCCAATTTCCCCCCAAAGTTCCAGAAAACTTCTAGAAAATCAACCACCTTCATCCAGCCACAGTCAATGAACGAGCTAAAAACCCTAACAATACTTCCAGAGGAGAATGACCAAACAAGCCTCATTTCCACCAAAAAAACCCTGGTTGGAAGGGTAACAATAACCCACAGAAGGAAGAAATCTTGCTAAAGCACATGGAAGCCAAGAGCTCTTCCACAGACCTCCCCACGTTCTCTGCTACCTGTCCCTGCACCAAGCTGCTCCCTTTCCAGTGGGAAGCATTCCCAGCAGGTCAGCCTGACACAACTCCTGAGCCAGCTGCAGAGGCAACACACTTTGATTACAGCCTTTGATCTCAGAAACAAGATGCTGGTGCTATTTGGGGCTGGTTTCTCTGAGAGCTAGGGAGGTGAGGAATGAGATGCTAGGTTTGGTGTGGGTTTTTCTGGTCATGGTTAGGTTGGTTGGGTGGTTTCAAAAGCACCTCAGCTTTACAGTAAGATGATGATCAGAGATGGAACATGTACAGGAAAGAAGCCTCAGAATTATCCCTGCATGGCTCTGGCCACACAAACTGAAAGCTGCAGTACAGCATTAAGTTTTTGTACTAACAGATCTGAATATTTCACATAGGTTGTTTTATGCCTTGGTTCTAGTGAACCCTGGAGTTTTGAGTGAAAGTTTCTTCTAAACATTAAACTTCTAAAATATTAAGAAGTGGGGGGACCCCATATTTTGCCCCAAAACTAAAGATACTAAGTACAAAGAGTCAGCATGGACTATACTGTGCCCATCACTGCTTTGCTCCCTCCAACACAAGGGCACATCATCTTTTTAGCCAACCCAACTGCAAAGCAACCGGGTAAGTTTTCAGAAAAATAAACACCGATGGAGAAATTCTTGGCTTGCTGCGTGCTCACTGGCACACATCAGATAGTTTTATATTATGACTACTGCAGTAATAGAAGGCTCTGGTATCTGCCAAGTCAAATCCAACCCCATATTTAATATTAAAACCTTATTTTGTCAAAAGAACAAAAATAAACCTTTCAAAAGCCAAGGTCATACATTACATGCCATTCTTAGGTTAAAACTCCCTTTATCTGTTCAGCAAATCAGCTCAGCAGAACAAGCCACACTGCAGCACTGCGCATATGCTGGAGGAGCCTGGCTTGTTCCTTTAATGAGGTAAGAGTTTCACTGATCATGATATTTAGTTCCAGCAAAAGAATCCAAAGAAATAGAGGCCCTTTTATTTACAGAGCTGTGCAACCAGGCCCCCCTGAGCCCCCCACCACCCCACGCTCTGCCAGGCCCTCTCCTGAAGCCACACACAGAGAACTGAAAAGCTGCTCCCCTCTGCAGCAGAGTACCCAGGGCGTTTTTCACATCAAATAACCCAGCTTAAGAGGATCAAAAGCCAAAGTAGCCCTTTGCTTTAAAAGCAGCTCTGAAAACCAGAGGCTTTTCAGTTTAAATCAAAGCTATTTGCCAAAGCATTTTCATTCCCACTTTTGCAAGGAAGAAGGCAAGGTTTGCTTCACTGCAGTGCAAATGGCAGTATTTCTGCGTTTCTTGCTTTTGAAAGCTACATAGCTCTGTACAAGGAGCAGAGTGTACTAGGTGTTTATTTTTTTGAGAGTTTAAGAGTATGTGCATATAAATATATTAGGTGAACCAATCCCTGGAAAAGGGAGTTTACATAGGGAAATCACTATGATTATTTCAGACTGAAAACAACAAGAAAGCCCTTTCAGGCAGTTTGAGGATAGTTAGGACTGCACTTCCAGAAGTCACAGCTGCACTCTCAACAGCTTCAGAGAGATAAACTGAGCCTCTTCTGGGAAGCAAGGTCACAGCACTCTGGAATTACTTGTCTCTGCCTCAAGTTTTCAGCTGTTTCAACACTACTTTTGTGAAGCTACTGAAGATGCCTTTTACTTCAACTCCTTAATTGCATCTTTCCACGTCTTCTACAGTTACCTGTTCTGCTGCTGCTGAGCTACTCTGATACCATTTTGAAGGCTGCAGAAATACAGTATCACTACATTTCTAAACCTGGCAACGGGAAGAGCTGCTGTTATTTGCATCAGTACCAACTTTAATTGTACCCACAATCCGCATCTCACTCACCAAAAAATCCCAGTCACAGTAATTGCCAATCCATAGCTTTCAGTTCTCCAGACCAGTTTCTCAGGATCTTTTTGAAGTTTGAGGAGATGGTCAAACCAAGGTGCCAGGCAGTATCCACCACTCTGCCTGATGAGACCAAAGCACTTTGGAGTCCAACCCTCAAGAGTGTTTTAAGGCTACAGAGCTAATACCCGTCCCAGAAGATTTTTCTATTAGGTAGCAAAGAGACTACTGTTAGCAGCATAGAGGACTGCTGTCACAAAAAGCATCAAGGTACCCAGTGACTGACTTCACATGTCCTCCCTGAGAATCACTTGAATCACCTGAGATCTGAATCACTTCCCTTTTATTGCCCCCTTACAGGCAACACAAAGGGTGGTCTCCTGTCCAAAACCGAAGGAGAAGCCGTCAGCAGCCACTGAGCTAAACACTTCCATGTCCCTATCTCCTGGGAAGGACATCAGGCAAGAGCTGATGTGTCTTAAACAAGATTATGCACAGCCAGTCTTCTGAATTCAAGCTCCAGGTGCACTGCACAATTTCTACCCACTATAAGCGAATGACCCTCAGATTCCAGAGCTTAAGAGAAAAAGAAAAAAAAGAAACAAAAACAATCAAACAAACAAAACAACCAAAAAAAAGGGACCCTACCTTCTGCTTCCAGCATCTTGCCTAACAGGAAGCAGTTGTTTTTAGTGCAGCTGTCAAACAGTATAAAACTCTCATCTGAGAACCCTGACAACACGCTGGGAGGTTCCTGTGAAGCAATTCCATAAGAAAATAGACACAGCATCCCCTTTACATAAAAGGCTTAAAAAGTATCCAGAAGAGTTATTTCAGCCAAAACCTACCTGCTTACTCACATATTCCCCTGGATTGTTTCCTGACATTTAAAAAAGTATTCAGTCACATAAAAACATTTGAGAGAAGCAGGGGGTGGTTATCTGGATGTCAGATGGTTATCTCTTCAGAGCGCTTAGCAGGAAATTCCATGAGCTCCTGCCACCCCAAACTTGCACACACAATCTTACTGGACTCCTTTGTAGCTTGATTTAAGAAAAAAATGTCATGCATAAGCAGGGCAAATAAAACATAAAACGAACACATGCCCAAAGGTTTCTGTTCATGTAAAATCATGGTTGGAAAATGAGTGACCTAGTGCTCAGAGACGTCAGTCTATGGCAGCTGCTGCTTAGAGCTTGCTCTTGCCATACATCATATCAAATATGTAAGCCATCAACCAAATGGAAAACTCTTCTAGAAAGTTAAATTGTTTTTAGAGATTTATTTCAACATCTAAATCCAAACAGATGCAGAGGCACTCACTCTGCAGTTATTTGGAGGCGTTTCTCAGCTTTCTGTAATACTCATGTAGGATCCACTTAGAAAGCTTACATTGAGATAGATCTGAGTAAAAATTTGTGAATTGATTTGTGCTGGCCAGTATGAAAACAGAACTGTTTCACTGAGCTACCATTCAATGAGGGAAGAGCTGTTACAGGGCAGAGGAGGAAGAGGAGACAAGGCACAGTTTCACTCACACTCCACACTGATTTCACAGATTTTACTATTCAGCGTCTTCAAAACTCAGCCAGTTACAATCTTGTCCCTGAAACCTGGAGACTCACAGTTTATATTTTGTTTTGACAAAATTGTCTCTGTAAAAAACAAATGTTGATACAACAGATAAATTGTTTTTTCCCCTAAACCTACAGAGTCAAATCAACCTTATTCATAATTCTGCAGACACAACTGTTTTATATAGCGTCACCAGATAGTGATCAAACTCTGGAATAGGATCTAGGGATGTGATCCAGGGAAGTCAGCCCTCTGAGAAAGCATCAACTGGAAACTTTTGGATGGAGATCCCTTCCAACCCAAATGATCCTATGAAGCACCGTGGCAAAAAACACAGGTATGACCTTCTGCTGCTGATACTCTGCATCCAGAACTGTGCTTGCAGGACCCGCAGCTGGTAATTCACAAACACTTGAGTTAAACTTGTTTTGACAGAAGTGGTTTCTATACTCAGCTCCTGCCCAGCCACCTGGGAAACAGCTCCTGAACTGTGCTCTCTCCAGCCCAGTATGTTAAAGTAAACCACTATCAGTTTTCTGGTCACTTTAATGTGCTGGGCTGTGAGTTACGGCAATCCAAGGGTTGCTTCTTTGAGGCTCTGCTGTCCATGCCATGAAGTGGAAGCATCTGGAAGAAGGACAGGATCAGGCTTAGCTGCTGAAGGTTAATCCCTTTGAGCTCTAGAGGCTTGGAAGCATTATTGTCTCATTCTGGAGAGTGCCAACATCCAGCCACACCTCTAGGGATAGAGCTGGCAGGTTAAGGGCAAAGGCTGCAAAGGCCCCAGTGGTGCCAAAGGGGTGGCTCTGCCTCATTATTAACACCACATCAGGAAACTTCAGAGTACTCTGAAAGTGCTAAAACAGCACCCAGGTAACCTGGGTTTGAACCTCCTGTCTGCTACAAACTTCCCATCCTCCTCAACAAGTAACTTAGGAATTTGATGCTCAGATGTAAATAATGATAGTTCCCTGCTTCAAAGAGTAATGTGACACACTCACCATATAGGAAATGCTAATATACTCCATCTATCAAGGTCACAAAAGCTGGGAAATTAACTCCACATTCTGCACAGCATGGACAAATACAGAACACGGGAAATGACTAAAACAAGCAAATATGAAACAGGAGGTTGCATGGGATATGTCACTCTCTACTCCAGCAAAAGATGTTCACAAGCGGGCAGTTTACATTTTATTTTCTCTATTTTATGGTGCATGGATGTAGCTATAACAGTAGGTGATGGTTTACTCTCTCATTACAGTTATAACTAAACTGACAAGATCAAACCATTTCATCTTCATGACTTCCAAAACAACTTATTAAAAATAAATAAATCTACATGTAATCAAGTAACTAGACTACTGACCAGGTGTTTCAGCTCAAGGGCTCACACATTTCTCCACAGAGCTACTCTGGCCAGCAGAATCAGGCCCAGCCCAGGTGAAGTGTTGAGAGCAGGTTCTGAACCACCACAACCAGCACCACAAGGGAGGCTGTGCTTCTTGGCAAAGAAAGTGCAGACAGTTTCACTGCAAAAGCCTGGGAAATTGCAGCAGACTTGCATGATCTTAATGCCCACTGAAAGGATCTGGAAAGAAAAGCTAGGAGTACAATAAGGATTTACTATTGCATTCACAGAACAAGAGTGAAGGCACTAATAAAAAAGAAAACTTATCAAGATCTGTAACATTTTACTTAAGCTGCCTATTTATGCTGCACTTCAGAACTACTCATCCTTCTACAAGGCCCAGAAGAACAGTGCTCTCATTTGGCCTGAGCTGGAGCTGATCCTGCCAACAAAGCACAGAGTCACTGCATGACACAGTGCACTAGAGAAGACAAACTTTCATCTGCACATGGATCCCACTTCATATTGGAACTGAATCCTTCGCTCTGACAGACGGAACGGTAACACATCTCCACAACTTCACCTAAGGGCTCAGCTGCAACCTCACCAGGCAAGAGAACATCAGCAAAGGGCAAGTTTGAGCCAGCGTGGCTGGGAAGGGCAGTACTGCTGTGCTTGGTGAGCAGCCGGGAAAAGGGCACCAACTTTCCTTGCAGTGTCTGCTGGCTCCTTCCTAGCGCTTACTGTGGAAAGTTCTGCAGCTGCTGGGAGGAACCTATTCGCATAACAAAAGCGCCTTTCAAAAGCAGTAAGGGAGGGTGGAAAGAATATGAAAAAAACCCCAAAGCCACTGACAGCTACAGTTAGTATTTTTCAGCATTGCCTAAAGGTCTCAGGCAAGGATCAGGACTCCAAAATGTTACATAGAATATAAACACTGGTGTCTCCCATTACTTTCCTGCTGGCTAAAGAACATACATTAAGAAAAATCATGCAAGAAGCAACTTAAGCATATCCTTGAGCACATTTTTAGGACTCTCATACAATTAAGTTCTCAGCTGTGCAATAAATGAACTCGGGGCATAAAAGGTATTCAGGAGCTTTCAGGAGCCTGAACTCCAACAGCTTGCAAGCAGGCTGTAGCCACCCACGTATTGTTGGTTGGCAGAATGCTCAATGTGAACCAGCAAGGTGCACCTGCAGCCCAGGAAGCTAATTGTGTCCTGGACTGCACCACCAGAGGTGTGGCCAGCAGGTTGAGGGAAGTGGTTCTGATCTTCTACTCTGCTCTTGTGAGATCCCACCTGGACTGCTGTAACCAGCTCGGGGACTCTCATCCTAAAAATAACATGGATCTGTTGCAGCGAGTCCTGAGGGCGGCCATGAGGATGCTCAGAGAGGACTTGGGACAGGCCGAGGGAGTTGGGCCTTTTCAGCCTGGAGAAGAGAAGGCTCCAGGGAGACCTTAGAGCACCCTCTGGTACCCAAAGGGCTGGAGAGCTGGAGCAAGACTTTTGACAATGGCATGAAGTGACAGGACAAGAGGGAATGCCTTTAAACTGACAGAGTAGGTTTAGATTAGATATTAGGCAGAAATTCTTTGCTGTGAGGGTGGTGAGGCACTGGCACAGGGTTGTGCAGGGGAGCTGTGGATACCCCATACCTGGAAGTGTTCCAGGCCAGGCTGGATGGGGCTTTGACCAAGCTGCTCTAGCAGGGATTGGAGCTAGAAGATGTTTACTGTCCCTTCCAACCTAAACCCATCTGTGCCTCTACGATCCTGATGGATCTGGAATTCAATCCTTGATCTTTCACTTCATCAGCTATAGAAATCCAGACAGTTCTGCCTTCCCTGGTGAACTGTTACATAGTCTCATTTCATTGCAAAGGGTGCGCTTAAAAATATACTAATGAGTACCATGAGAGATTTTAATCAATTAAACAGGCAGCAAAAGGTCTTTGGAGCTTGAGCTGTAATTCCAGGGAAAAGGAAGCACTGGTCTGCTGCTGAAAGACTCCCAAAAGGGAAACATGAGACATTTGCAATGAAAAGTCTACTACAGATATTTTTTTTAATCTGCCTTAAGGTGTTAAGCTTCTCCTGCAAGACCATCTTTCCTTTGAAGCACTTGAAACCTCTAGGGCTTGTGAATGTTACATGAACTCCATTTGTTGTAAGACAATGTCCAAAAAGATAAAATAAATCTTTGCCTGTTAAAAATCTAACAAAGGAGGAAAGAAAGTGTCATACCCTCACTATCCTTTCAGTGGCTCCAGGTTTACACCAAAAAATTTTAATAGTGGCAAAACAGTTTTGCCTCTCAGCCTAACTTAAATTATGGGAACTGCAAAATGCCTCAGCTTGTCTTTCAAACAGGAGGAAAGTTGGGAGAAAGATGTCGACTTACAGCATATTTCAGTTCTGCTTACATTTTAGGGCAGTAAGCAGGAACACTCTCCTCATGTTCCTGATCCCTTTTGGAGGAATAACCTGCCCAGTAAAAAACACAGAGGTCAGCATACAGCTCATCACAACCGCTCTGTTAGAGAAAATCCCCCATCTATCACTGAACACTAAATTCTTTGCTTTTCTGCTTAATGTTACTCTTCTGGATAAAAAAGGAATTCAAGGCCCAAAGACATATTATTTTTGCGTAATAAGGTTATACATATGGATTCAACTTAGCTAGGAAATGTCAACTTAAGGCTTGTCTTCATGAGGAAATTTACTGTAACTAGTCTACCAGTATAATTATATTGCTGTAGTTCTACTGGTAAAATTCCCCTGTTGAGCCTTATTCATAACAACAGCTGCCTTTATGGTTTATTTTTGTCGACTATGCCAAAAAAGGCCCCTGCTCCAGAAAGGCCACAACAATTTACAGGGGAGGAGGGGAAGGAGCTGTGCCAGTGCAACTAGAGCAGTAGAAAGAATAACAGTATAGAAATGGCAGTATTTCTTTATACTAATTAATTATTTGCTAAAAAAAAAAAAAAAAAAAAAA
>VXBQ01014079.1:2474-15947 GCA_013400175.1 Phainopepla nitens | reverse complement strand
ATTATTTGCTAAAAAAAAAAAAAAAAAAGTGAAATAGTATAAGAAAACTATAGCGTACATCAGACGATATTGCAGGTAAGGTATGTGCCAGTTTCATGCTACATTTCCTAGCTTTGGTAAAGGCCTCCAAGCCAGACACTGGTCTGCATCAGCCCCTCCATGTGCATCCTTTTGTTCTCGCCTCCTCCCCAAATGCTGCAGTGCATTTTTCCCAAGAGTACTCTTTTTTCCCCCCATTCCTTTATAGAAGCAATGCCTTGCTGCCCAGCAACTGCCCAGGGCCTCTTGGACTGACTCTCCAAAACAAATGGGCATTTAAGACCAGTCCCTCTGGTTTACAGTGTGCATCTCAGGGACCAGGGATAGCTGGAAAGCAAAGAGCACCCTTCATAAAAAGGATTTTAAAACAATTGCCCTTTACTTCAGCAGTGCAAGAATGCTGAGCTAGACAAAACAATGAGCCATCTGTGCACTCTTCCCTCCTTCCCTTGTCTGTATCCTCTGAGCTTAAATCAGAGCTCCCCAAGAATGGCTGAGTCTCCCTTCACCTCCGCCCACCCTGTTTACATCCTGAAAAAAACAGTTTTCTGGCCTATTTTTTTCTTTTTGTTCTTAAGAGCCCTTGCAAAATCTTCCTTTAAACCTCAGCCCTTTGTCAGGTGGTATCCCATCTACTCAGCTTTGTCAAGTGATCAAAAAATGCCTCCCACCAGTGATCCCTTCCTTGTTTACCATCCCTAGAGGCAGAGTGGCACTCAGGAGCCCTACTCACCCCTTTGTCCAAGGAAGGCAATACCATCTGAATGGGAGACCACCAAGATTTGCGGCCCTCTTTTGTTAGCCTGGTGTCACTGCCTATTGGGCCTTGATTCAAAATTGAGATGACAGTAGAGAGACAGCTGAGTTAGGTCATCACCACCACAGAGTTTCCAGCTTAGAAGAGAGAAACACCAGTAGCTCAAATTGCACATAAAACTGGTAACTTTATTATCAGTGGTAATTTGTTGTTACCAATTGTAGCCACTATCTCATCAAGAAACATAGACTGTTCTAGTACTAGTCAAGAAGGCATGTTCCTAACACTAAGAGTGCATTGAGGAAAAAACAAAGGGGATTAGGTATGAATAACAGCATTTGGATCTATTTCTTCAAACGTTTATTTTGTTAGTATCTCTATTCCAGGCAGCAAATGGATTAAAAAAATGTCAATGATCTTACAGCTGGAATGGCTGCACTGCTCAAAAATACTTTTACCTTCATGTCTCACTGAAAAAAAGCCGACTATTTTTTAATTCTTAATTTTTAAAACATCATAAACAGATCTTTATCACATAAAGCAATCTTTCACTAGAAGACCCAGTTTTCATCCCCAGTCAGTTCTCTTCCTGGCAGGCTGAACTCACTGGGAGAGCAGAGCCTGCAAACTCTCCCACATCATTCAGCACCAACCCAGCTTGGAGATCAGAGTAAGGAAGCCGTGTCTCGGATCAACTCTCCTCTAATGTGCCAAGATCATAAATGTGGAAGTTCTGTTGGCAAAAAAAACCCCCATAAAATCATCCAGTTTGAGCACTATGCCCCTTCCCCTGCATGGCAGCAAGAGGTTCATCCTACCAGGATGCAGCACTGGAGTGCAGACACTCTACTGAACAGGAAGTGGTGCTTGCCTTCAATGCTCAGCACTAAACCTTCTTCCAATCTTTTTCCCTTTTTTTTTTTTTTTATTGAAAACAGTCCTCCTTGTAAATTCAACTACCGTGCTGTAAACATTAAATGAATTTCCTTCAACGCTTCAAAAAACATTGCAAATCTAGCACAGTTCAAGAGTGGTCTCGTCCCACGAGCCCTGCACGTAAACACAGATAGACCGCAGCACAAAGCGGGCTGCTCTCCGTAGGTGGCCTACATCTTTCATTTCATTAAGGGTACTAACTACCTCCAGCAAATGACATTTGGAAGCCAAGTGCACTCTGCCTTGGAGGAGGGAAAATCAGATTTCCCTGTGGTGACCATAGCTTCAGGGGAGGTCTGCCTCCAGCAGTGAAAAGCAAGCCTTAGAGGGTTCTGGTGCACGGCACTCACTGGAGGGACACCCTCAGTGCGACATGTAAATAGGCATGATGCTTGATTTAACTGGGGTTTTGGGGTTTTTTGGTCTGGAAAATAGAGAATTGAACCCTACAGGATCATACTTGTGCATATGCTTCTTTAAAACGTCTGAACTCATTGGTCAAATTCAATCCAGTCCTTCAGAGGAAGAGCTGTCCCCAAAATGTCACATTTCTGCAAAGCATGCAAAAACAAACAGCCAGACAGAACAGAAGGATCTACAGGCATTCCCAGTAAGCAAGTTTCAGTAGAAGCACACTTGTATTTCTAGACACTAGATAATCCACACAGGTGAAGGTACTTGTTAAAAGTACCTTCATTTTAAGAACAGCTCATTCTAACTCAAAACTTTATAGGTATGAAAAAAATCTAATCACAAGATAAATCCATTAAAAGACAGATTTTATTTAGCTGATAGTCCAGATAAACTCTTTCCAGCTCTGACAGGTTCTCAAATAAACTATCATTGAAAGAAAACTTTTTTTTTTTTTTTGTTTGGTCACAGAACTATCTAATTCTATGGCCTCTCCCTTTGCACTTTGCCATGAACCTTCCTCTCTCCCCTCTGCCTCAGACAGAAGAACAAATGAAAAAATAAGCATTACATTTGGGGTCAGTCTTTAATAGGCAAACAAGACCTGCAAAGAAAAAGGAAGTTCAGAGTATGCTGCCCACCTTGGACCCTCTCTCCTGCAAGTCCTACCTCTTGTACCTCTTTCCTAAACTGATGCTCACTGATATCCTCTTCCCTGTAATCCCATTTAGCTGGGGCAGATGCTCCACCTCCAGCAATCTTTCATCTCTCAAAGTAGACATGCTGAACTTTACAAATCTTACCTGAAATATGAATCCACCACCTCTCTCTAATTTACTGTCTTCCACAAGGCCCTCTGTTTTATCATGAAAACAAAGAGGGGCAGAGTCAGTCTCCACCATTTTAAAAGCGTTCCGTTACCTTGGAGTTTGGTGTAATATTTCAGCAGTGCTTTAGGCATGTGGTTTATAAAGTACTTAGGGACCCATTAAAAAGCAAAATTTAAGGCTAAAGGCTGGCAAGCTGAGGGCAGTGAGCTTTTAAATTTATGAAAGGCTACAGAACTAAGAGGCCACTAAAGTGACAGCTGTCAGCACCACTCTGTCCTACATTCATGCAGGTTCAAAGGAGAAGCCAGCATGCACTCTAAAGAAAGAGAGCACTTGTTCCAACTTCCAGGCTATTTTCTAAATACTCTTTTCAAATTCCTTTTATACTCAGAAAAAGCCTTCCAGAAAACATCCACCCCTCTGCAAGCCTTGCATTGGTTACCTGATCCAGTTTTGCGCTCCTTTTTCTTCCTCACAGCTCTAACAAGCATCCTTGCCCTTTTACAAGTTAAGGTCATTCAGAGGATCTATACAAGCAAGCAGAACACAAGCTGGACTGAAGATCTTGAAAGGCTCATGCTTACCCTCACCTTTAATAGGGAGGCACCACCCACAGAGACAACACGTTATCCCGGCATGCACCGCTCCCTCCCGATCCAAATGGAAAGCAGCACAAATCAAAAGGACCACAGCAAGTTGGAACCTGTTGTCTCAGCGGGTGGTACCCTGCATCTGTAACAGAGATGAAGGCAGCTGTAATCTCTCCGGTTTTATGCAAATGGGATGCTGCACTTCGGCTTCTGGCTAGGGGCCAGGAAACAAAAAAACAAAAGCAAAAAACCCCAAACCCCACCACCCTTGTCAGTATGAAGCTGATGTAGTAAACATCAAAACACAGTTGGCATGTCACTTTGCGGGATGTGGGAAGACCACAAATAAAAATCTTATCTCAACCCATCCATCATTTAAGCCTTACTTTCTATTTCAGCTCTGAATTACAACCCTGCAATTTTAATACAAATAAGACTATTCAAGGTGTTCAGGAATTCTATCACATCAAAGTTTTCACTTTCCATGCACTTCTCTAAACTGTTAAGAAAAAGGATGAGCACTCGAACTACAGAACAGTTAAGTGGAGATTCAACCTCAGCCCTAGAGCAAACTGAAGACAGAAGCCAGTCTGGGCAAAACTGATTTTCCTTCTTAGTCCCTGGACAGCCCTGCAAACCTGTGCCAGCACAATCCAGGGCTGCCACACACTGTGGCACCACGGAATCACAGAATGGGTAAAGTAGAAAGGGATCATAATCTGTCATCTGGTCCAACCTTCCTGCTCATGCAGGGTAATCCCAGAGCACGTGGCACAGGATTGTGTCCAGACAGTTCTCTAGTATCTCCACAGCCTCTCTGGACAATCTGTTCCAGTGCAGAGTCACCCATGCAGTAATTAGGTTCTTCCTCATCTGCAGGTGGAACTTCCTGTGCCTCAGTTTCTGCCTGTTGCCTCCTGGGTCAGAGACTCCTGAGGGCTGCTGCAAAGGCAGCACTCAGCAGTAGCTGAAGCTGGCATTGCCACTGATGGAGTCCTAGTCCAGCTGCACCTGCTGATGCTGCCTTCCTCATGCACCTGTTCATGAACCACCAAGGAAGAAATCACCATAATATTTGTAAACTGTAGGAATGATCAGACACCTGTCCCTTGACCTCGCTGATGGCCTGGCATCAGAGCACGAACCTGCAACTGCCAGCTGAGGCACTGGCTCTGTGCAGACACACAGGGACACAGCAGCTCCTTGCTGCTGGCATTGCTGTGGGCAGCTGCTGCCAGCAAGGGCTGGAGGAGAGTGCAGGACTCACCATCTCCTCTCCCACAACAGCACTGGCCACATGCTTCCTGCCAGCAGGCTGCACACACTCACCACTGCAGTGCAGAATCTCTTCAGAATGCAAGAACAGTCTGAAAAAGAAGGCCCTACTTTAACCCTCCTGAATAGAAGTTACACATTTGTTTTGATTTGAAAGAAGATAGAAAAAGCTAAAAATGGAGTACAACTTGCAAAAACATCCTGGAAGGATTTCTGCTGCCATTCAAGTTGTGCAACATGCTCAACTGGAGAGACTATTTCCATGCTAGCAGCTTGGCATGAAATCCCACTGAAAGGCCTGTGGCTCCCTAACGCTGTCATGACATCATGATTTAGGATTTTTAGAGCTATCAGCCCAGCACAGCTGGTGTCATGGTTGCCATTATACCATGAAACTCTGAGGGGTTCTGAATGAAAAAGGCTTCCTTGTTTGAAATTCTTAGATTTCTTCCACCTTATTCTACAGATTCTTAAAACCAGACTGGTTCTGTAAGCAGTGTATAGCTGATACGTAAGCAGAGCAGGAAACAGTGCTGCTTTAACTGAAAATAAATCTGTCAACAAGGAGGCACCAGGAGAGCTCTACTTCAGACTTTTCAGGTTCTTATTAAAAAATATAAATTAAAGTCAACATTTTCACATTATTTGCTACATCTGTTTGCTATTCCATTAATAAATAAAAATACGGGGGCCTCCAATTCAGTGTTAGTTCACTCAAAAAAATCAAAAAGTCCTTTTCATTTAAAAATGCATTAGAATTGTTCTAGAATGTACTGTATTACCATGAGAGGTCCACATGAAATAAGCTATGCATTACCCAAACTGGGCAATTAACAAGACCTTTGTGTGTTTTATCTTTCCCTTTCTAAAGTATGAAGGACAGCAAGGCTATGGAAGCACATCCCTGTTGTAGGAACCTTGCTGACTGTCACAAGCAGATCCAGCTCTGCATTCTTTGCAGACAGCTGGGAAACCAAAAAATCCCACAAATCCTTTCCTGTCTCCAGAGATGAGGGCAACTGAGCAGAGTTCATTGCCACACTGGTTTTAAAGGAAATATACAAAAGATTTAAACAACTGCCCTGCCACCCCATGCTCCTGCCAACCATTCCACAGCACACTTTACCTGGGACAGCAGAATCCCAAAGCCCTACAAGCAAAAAAGAGACATATTTTCTTAAATAAAGTTTTATTAAATTCTCTGTCAGAGAACAAGAACCTCCTGAGTGCATAGGAAAACCCACCACATTCCTACCATGTGCACCCAGGGTTGGGCCGGTGACGTGCAGTTCCCACGGCCATCAAATTTCGAGAGCAGTTTTAGCAAACAGCAATTGCTCTTGGGAGTGAGAACTGCTGGTGAGTGCTCAGGTCCCTTGAAAATCTTCTCAGCCAGTCCACAGTGCTCACATACCAGCTGGTAACTTCTCTACCACATGCATAATTGTATATTGACTTTTGGACACAAGGTAGAACCAACCTACTTGACGGGACAAATACTACTAAGCTTTGTAGCTCCAAGAATGAGGCCAAATGAAAGGTGTCAGACTGCAGACAGCTGAACATCTCAGGGCAAGTGACACAGGGACACAGTGCTGTGGAGCTGGGGATGCTGTTCCAGCCACACAGAGAGAAGGGAAACACACACCTGATCTATAAACAAAAGCACCATGTGAAGGCCTACATGTTCACACTAAGATCTCTTGTGGAAGCGAGGGAAGGAAGCCTTAAACTTCATTTCTTTCACTTGCCCTACTTTTCCTCTGCCCTTGCAACTAATGACTGAGGTTTGTTGTTAGTAGGCGTATTGGTTAAATGTCCCAGGCAGACCTCTATGACATTAGGGTCCTGTATAAACTCCAGACTTGTTTTCTGAAAAACAGTTCTGTAATCACAAACATAAGGAGAAAAAAGCCAGGAGAAACTGCCTTGAGGAATGGGTAAAGTTGAAGAAACTGCCCGACTGCTGCTGTTGCAAGAGAAGCACTTTAATGGAAAAAAACCTGGTGGCTGAATCTGAACCAAGACAAACAAAAGGAGGAAAGCTTGTGTGAACAAACTGGAGCCTTTGCTGCATCATTCATCAAGGACATTTATCCTGCAACTATAACACAGTGCAATGATAGTTTCAGTAAACAGCGACAGCAGAAACCTTGTGCCATTTCTGGCTGGTTAAAAGGCCATGTTCACAGCCCCAAAATCACAATGGCTTGGCTACTGCTACTCTCTTTAACTGGAGTTCAGGAATAAGGTCAGCTAACAAAGACAAGAAAAGGGTTAGCTCATGCTGCCTGCTTGGTCTAATCCAAAGTTCCTTCTAGAAACCATCCATACCAACAACCTAAGATAATAATTTAATTACTGGAGAAAAGACAGTCAAACAATTAGACTTTTAGGCTTCTGTTACACAAATTGGCACTTTATACAGCAGCCACTGGGGTGGCAGTCTGATGACAGTAACACTGCTGTGCCAGCAACAGCAAAAATGTCCTTACAGCAGTTTTCCAGAGGAAGGCATTTAACATGCACAGGGAGGGGTCAGGATTTAAGCCTACGACCATAACAGAGTGTGAAAAACACAACAAGACAAACAGTTACAAGAAAATTTCCCAACCAGTTCAAAGAAATTTAAACAAAAACCCAATCAACACTGAAAGAAAGTATTCTGCATTCAAAGCCTGCAGAGGGGAACACAGAATTTCTTCTACATACAAGAACAGGCATACATCATCTTTTTTGAGACCAGGGCTAGGGTGTTCTCAATAGAAAACCAGCTGTTCAAATAACATGAGCAGCGGGATAAGGTTTTACCTACACACCCCCAAAACGTAACACCAAACACAAGGCACAGCTACAGAACTTAAATGACACTTACTCATGTACTCTGTTGTCTCCATACAAGTCACTTAACCCAAAGGTGACGTAGTGCCAGTGCTCAGGAACATTCAGCGCTGGGTTTCCCAGGTTTCTGTACATGCTAACATAGTCCAGAGGGTCAGGTCCTCCCAGCCTGCATTAAAACCAGAAAAATTCTTACGTAAGTTAGTTTACTTAAGACAAATGGTAAGTCTCCCCGGGTGCTAGAAGAGGGTGTACAAAGATGTGGTTTAAAACAAAAATCAGAACATTCAAATTACCTCTTAAAAAAAAAAGATTGAGGAGAAAGGTTAGGATAAGTCCAGAAAGCTTTGAGAACAGGAAGACAAAGTACATGTGTGCAACATGCTAAAAAATCTTTTTAACATTAAAGCATGAAAACCTCTGGAAAATCATTAAAGCTTCCACAAAACACAAAGAAAACTGAAAAACTGTACTAGTAAAAGAGCAATGGTTGTATCTGCATTGCAAGCTCTTAATTCAGTCCAGAGGCACATACCTCAAAAAAAGTGATGCTCTTCCTCAAGCAGATTTTGAAATTACTAGGCTTTGAGGAGAGTAAGCCATACTTCTGAACATAGACAAAATATTTCAAACAGTGAAGGAGAAAAACATTGATTCAGTAAAACAGGAGCCAATCTTCTAAAAATATACCACTTGCATTAAGTAAGAATGAGTAAAAAGCTCCACCGTACCCTCTGCATCAGCATTAGAATGGTTTCCTTAAAAGAACACAACTCAAAAGTCAATGCAGCACAGGCAGGTTACGCTACGCAGCGACCACCAAAGCCTGCAGCCACCCTTCCTGCTACAAGGCAAAGGGAATTGAGGCCATGTGCCAGCAGAGAGCACAGCACATTCTCCTACCACTCTCGTCACCTCTGTCTGAGCAAAGACAGGACAACTCCCTGCTGAAGGAAGGAACACGCTGGACTGCTTTGCTGTGTGCCCTGTCAATCGCAGAACACCTACCACAGGCAGTTACAGCACAGCTGAGCAGCTGCTTAACCACTTTGTGCCTACAACACACTGCGTCTTCAAGTAAAACTCTCAGCTGCTCCAAACCAGAAAACCTGAACTCACACGACCCCATTCACAGGAACCAATGACTCTACACATCAACTCCTCTCATGTCTGTTTAGATCCTGACACAGTCATCTGCAGGTGGCATGGCACGGCTGTGCTTCCTTCACTTGTTCTGGGGGTTTGTGTATCATCAGATGCAGTCTCCATGGCTGGACAGATGCATCCAGCCCTAGTGACAGTGAGACACTGTTTTAAATCCTCTGCCCTCCTCCTGTTGCCCAACCTTATCAAGTCTGTACAAAACAGCATATCAGCTTGGTGTACTAAAAGGCCTCTCCACAGGTGTGCTGTGCTGCTTTGCTCCTACTGCTGCTGGCAAAAAAACCAGAGCAGTTGTCTAACATGACTGACTTTACCTAGGACAACTTCCCCCTCTTAAGTCATATAAGGCCATCATGGTGACTGAGACCAGTCGCAGTTTCTCCAGCAGGTCAGTCAAGGATGCAGCCCAGGATACTGGGGCAGGACAGATGGGATGAGCAGCTCTCCCCTAGTAGTGGCACAGGTGTCCATTGTCAAAGGCTACGTCAGAACAACGCAGCCTTCTTGTATGACAAGCTGCATCTTCATGGCATAAAAGGCAAATTGGTGAGCAAACACGGGGAGAGTGTGTCAGACCTCAGGATGGAGCCGAATCTGATCTTCAGTAGACACCTGAGAAAACCTGTTTACAAAGTCTAGCAATAGTTTGAAACACTCAGGAAAAAACAAGTTCCCTCTGACACCTTTCCTCACCTGTTCCTTTTCATTGGCATCATGTCACACTGGAGGCTGAGATCTCTACCAGAAACACCCACTCAGGTGTCTCTGTTCAGCACATGGCACCTATGCCCTGGCCAGTGCTCAGCCCCCCAGGGATCCATGATGGAAGCAGTCAGATGGAAGCAATTCCAGCCAGGCTGGTCACCTACCTTTGAGGAGTGGCAGTGAACAGCAGCAGCAGCCACACACAATTATTGCTGGACTGGGAAGACTCCAGAGTGAGGCAGGTTCATACACTGACCAGCGTGAGAGATTAGTCAGTGGTCAGAGCAGTTGTGTGGGCTTTCCAATGAGGGGATCACTGGTAAGCAACCAGCATCTCCTACATGAAGAAAACCTGCTTCCAAACTGGGTTTAACAACACTTCAGAGTCAAACAACTAATGACGGAACACTGCTGACACAGGCACTCTGACACTGACAACACATACGACAAACCTCTACACTGCACTTTTCAGGACAGTGACTGTTCCATGAGTACATGCTTTTCCCTAGGGCTACTCAAACATACTTGTCAGGTCTGATGCAGATGGCAAGTCCTGCCTAGGACAGCAGCAGGCAAGCCAGACACCTCTCCCTCACTCCTGCCAGCAATCCTGTTTTGTCTCCAAAGGCCAAACTTCTCTGGAGACCTGCAGCACCGCACTACCCAGGAGGTGGCCACAGCAATGTGGCACCAGGTGGCCTGGAGGAGCTGAGCTCGGTCCTGCCCAGAGCTCACTAACAACTGGTTCACGTGTTCAATGATCCAGTCACATCACCTTTACTCGCTGAGAAATGCAGTAGGCTTGGAAGAGATGTAGACCAAAAGCCTGCAGCAGTGACTAATTAAATTTTGAAAAACGCATATCCAGGCCATATACCTATCCCAAAACTGCTGCAACTGCACGAGCATCCAGCACGAGCTTTAAGCCAGCGGCCTGCAGCACACAGTAACATAGCCAGGGCAATAACGCTCCCCAAAGGTTAGTCAGCTGAGATATTCATCCAGTTTCGGTGGCAGGTTTCACTGCCCTGCCTCGGCGCTGCTGCGGTACATCCTCCCGCCCACGGCCGCCGCCTGATACAAGGTTCAACCTTGTATCACAATCTACATATCAGTACATGCACTCACACAAAGAGCTGGAAGCGTTGGAGGATTCTATTAGGAAGAGCCCAACTTCAAAGCCAGAGGTACAGTACAAATTTGTTACATTCTCTATTCATGGAGCTCATTCAGGAGCAGGAAGGGTCGCCTCAGGGGAAACCCTATATTTGCATCTGCACTAAGAGTCTTCTTTTGACTGATGTTAAGAGCGCTCTAAAGTTTCCGTGGAAAGAGGAACGCGAAACGCAGAGGAAAGAGACCCACGATGGAAAGAAACTCATTCACTCTGAAAAGTCCGTCGTGTATCGTTTGTAGTCACTTCCCAGCAGCTGACAATGGGACTCCTTTTCACAGCTACCTTTCGACAACCCTTCAGAAGTAGTCCGTGATTCCCGAAGGGCTGCAGACCACAGCTCACTGCACAGATTTTTGAGAGCATGGCCTAAATTTAAGACAGGTGATAAAACACCCAGTAGTCGAGCCCAAATTACGTCTATTTCAAAACCTATCACCAAAAAGAAAAAATTAATTGATTTTTTTCACCAGCAATTCTATGCAACAAGATATGTTAATTTGAGATACTCTACCATATTTTATAATAAAAGTGGACACTGGATATCAACAGACAGAAACTCTTCCAAGAAGTTCCGACTGAATCCCAAGCTCTCTCTCAAGATATGCAAACAGCATTTTAGAATACTAGTTCCATTAAATAATCCACATGGCTAAACCCCTTTATGTAATAGGCATGGAGTTCTGCAGATTCTCCAACGCTACACAGTTAGGATCTGCTCTGACCTGCAAGCCAAAGACTACAACTTCAGCTCCCTGAACAAAAAAACCAAATCGTTGTTAACTGTAGAGAAACTGATACATATAATTAAAAGCTGATTAGTGTTACAATATTTCTCCTAAGGCAGGGAACTTCGTTCAGCTATTTCCTCTTCTAATCTAAACCAGTTAATAGCTGGCAGCCCAGACAGAGTAGGACAGCTTAGAGAAAGTTGTGTCAGGAGTCGTTCTACCAGACTTGACAAAACCAAGCTCCAAGTTTCACCCAACAACAGGAGAGAAAGAACTTGTGGTGTCCATGGAGGCTTTACCTCGCACAAGCATTTCCTGCACAGGACAGCAGGAGGAAGCTCACCTCTACAACAGAAGCTCTCAGCTCTCACTGCTGGCTGAGCTAACAGCTGGAGGAGCCACTAAGTGTTAAATGCCAGGATAAACAGGACTTCACATTACTTCTTACTTGCAACCTGCCATCACTGCCAGCAGCAATTCTTTCAGTGTTTGAGCTCCAACTCCAGTGAAACCCTAATCAATCCCTTAAGCAACAAGGTTTCTCCCCAATCAAGGTGAAGAAGCCATTCTTCACTATAGACCTAAATTTCCCTCAACCTCCACAAATCTTACAACAATGTAGTCAGTATGTTTTATGCTGTTGATAGAAAAGAAGTGCTCACATGACTGGAAATGCTTAATGAGTATGTCAGATTAGACTTGGGTGTAAAAACAGACTGATCGTACCACCACCAAAGTACTGATGTGCACAGATAACTGAGAAATTATTTATATTTTGAGGTCTCAGATTTGCAACATCTTATCTCAGCCCACTGTATCACTTTAATACAACACTCCCGTAGGCAATAAGGGCTAACAGAAACTTCTTGCTAGAATCACTTAAAAACCAACACTTCTGTGGACACCAACAGCAATAGCTTTGTCTTGCAGAGCAGCACACAGGGAGGATATTATTCTGATGTTGCTCAGGGCTCTAATTAGATAAAGACATACAGGTTGAAATGAGCTGTAAATAAAGAAACTGAACATTTACTAATTTTTTCAAGTGCTGGGGTAGGGACTGGCCAATGTCACATAAAGCAAACATTTGGGAGTGACTTAATCATGTTTCTTAGCCCCAGAAGAGAGGGCTGAGCAGCTAAGTGATAGAAAAAGCAAAAGGAACTCCTCTTCAGATGGGATTAAATGCTAGACACTTATCTTGATAGCTAAACATCCAAGAACTTCCTTCATGCCACTCTCCCACATAAACAACTGCTGTTCCCAGTGTCAGACACTGTGTCAGCAGAGACACTGAGCAGCAGATTCACAGTCTGTGATAACAGAGGGCCACGTAAGGCCAAGAGAAGCTGGCACTGCCTGCGGGCTTTATGGGTACACACGGCATGCGTCCGGCCTGGAAGCTGCAACAACGCCACACTCGAACCCCAGGCTCCTGGCCAGAACGCAGCGCTGTGCCACCTGTCCACGGGGGAAACTCCGGACCCTCACCTTCTGTGGGAACACCTCTGCTGAGTAACATGCACTCCCTCTTCACAAGCCCTGCCCCAGCCGGGGCCTTCATCAGCCACCCCTCACTCAGGGACCCTTCAAATCACCCCAGAAACCCCAAAACACTCTCCGGTCCTCAGCGCACACCTCTCTAGACCCTCCTCCTACCGCCAGCACACTCTCCCCAGGAGCCCCTCCAAACACACGCCCTAGGCAACCAACTGCACCCCGAACGCCTCCAGATCCGCTGCGCATCCCCGAAACTCTCGCATCTCACCCCTAACTCAGGACTCAACCCCCGGTCCCTCTCCCCTCGCTGCAACCCTCCCCAGCCCCTCACCTCGCCGTGCAACGCCCCCAGCCCCAGTGCTTCTCCCAAAGCTCTCCCACTCCCACCACTCCTCCCAAACCCTCCCCTGCCCCGCACACGGCGCCGGCCCCACTGCTCTCCCCGGCTCCGCGCAGGACCCCGGCCCCATCCAGGCCGCCTCACCAGTACTTGAGGATGGCGGTGACCTGGAGCGGGTTG
>VXBQ01014072.1:301535-303582 GCA_013400175.1 Phainopepla nitens | reverse complement strand
ATCAGAAGGAAAGAGCTAGGACTTCATAGTGGCAGCAACGCAGAAGAGAGAGGCAAAGCAGTTTCCATGACAACAGAACTACAAATTGATGCATGAGCATAAAAAGGTCCAGAACATTTGCCTTGCAGCCCAGCTCTCTTCTTATTAGAACGCTCCACATGGTGGATCACATGGGTGACCAGGCACTTGTACTCTGCACACTTTTGGCTTTCCCCAGCCATGCTGGAGAGCAGCAAGTAGAACCTCTGTGCTCCTAATTAGGGAGCTCACTCTTCTTTCCAATAGCAGCCAAGCTGCTGAGACAGAATCTGTTGTTTCAGAACTGCCTCTGAAGAGGGAAGGGTGGGAAATAACATTAAAAGACAGAGAGGAGCCATAAACAAATGTTTTCTTAAGTGTCCTGGTTTTTTGGGAATACAGTTTTTGAAATATTTTTCCTTGAATCTAGAGGCTGAAAAAAATACATTGCTTTTTCCATCTGCCTCTGCTGCTTCTCTTCTCTGCATGAAAAAGCAGAGGCTGGGAAAGTTCTGCACAGCTGCAGCAAGCAAGGCTTGAGCAGCAGCACATCCCATCTAATTTTGTGGAGAAAGAATTTGGCTGCATCCTGACACCCACATTACCATCCACACAGCATCGCACTGCAAGCTTGGAAAACTCTGCCACCCGATGGGATTTTATGCCTTATGGAGCATTTACTACTCCTAATTGCACAGACCTTTAAATTCATTAAAATTGCGACAATGAGGGAAGTTTCTCACTTCTATTCAACTAATTTTCTTGTCCAAGCAAGAGATGTGAGGATGGGGAGTCTTATGAGAAGCAGCTGAGGGATCTGAGGTTTTTTAGTCTGGAGAAAAGGAGGTTCAGGAGAGAGCTTATTGCTCTCTACAGCTCCCAAAAAGGAGGCTGTAGCCAGGTGGGAGTTGAGCTCTTCTCCCAAGTTATGGGACAAGAGAAAACAGCCTCAAGTTGCAGCAGGGGAGGTTAGACTGGATAGGAGGAAAAAATTCTTTACTGAAAGGGTGGTCAAGCATTGAAAGAGGCTGCCCAGGAAAGTGGCAGAGTCACTGTTCCTGGAAGTGTGCAAAAAACATTGATATGTTATTTGTTAGCATTCCAGGCCTTCATTTTCTAATCTAAACAATGCTTATGACCACAACTCTTTGCACATCAAGGTTTTCATTCATTCAAAGCAGACCTGAAGAATATAAATTTCTATTTTAGCACAGTTATATTACTGCTGTGATTACTGGACTAATTTCAGTGAATAGCAAAGCAGGAAACAGTGGCTGCTTTCTCTCCCTGCTGTCTTCTGACTCCAGCAGATGCAGCATCATCTGCTGCTTTGAAAGACAGCAGAAAATGTGCTCTTTCACAGGTGCCTCCCCAAACTGAGTGGATCTCCTCTGTCTAATGGCAAAGGCTTTTTCCAAACACTGCATGGAATAATATTTTTCAAAGAAAAGGTCATGCAAATCCTTTCTAATGGGAGAAGAATTAAGTGACTTAGCTGGCCCAGATGAGGAGCAACAGCTCCCATAGTATTATAGCAGTGGTTTCAGCTTAGTTCTTGACAGAAGTGAAATATACAGTGGTGTTTATACTCTGTCTTCTCCTAGTGCCAAGCAGGGATAGTGGGATTCCTGACCAGAGACTGAGCACAGACCTTCACCCTTTTAAAGCCTTACTTAGGCTTTAGGGTCAGAATAATGTGTGCTGGATTCCTGAATATCTCTTAATACCATGTTTTCCGGTTAGTGGGAAGGTGTCATGCTCAGTTTTTAAATAGAAGCTTCCTGACTTTTCTGCTCAAGCACACTGTAGCTCCAACTTACATTCATCCTCCCTTTCTGTTCATTACAACTTTTTCAAATATATTCATTTCCTTCAAAACCGGGACATTCCATTCCTGATTTATCTGAATCACTCTGTTAACACGGGAGCATGGCAGTAACCAAAATCTGGATTAGTGTGCAGTAAACCCCTTAACTTGCATCTTAAAAATATGCAAATATCAGCACAAGTATCCATCTCTAGACCAGTC
>VXBQ01014072.1:236535-296535 GCA_013400175.1 Phainopepla nitens | reverse complement strand
TTCTGCAGGAATTGCCATACCTGCAGAACAGGGCTGTAATCAGATTTAAAGGATCATTACTTTTACCTTCTCATTTACCATGCTTGAGGCTCCTTTGGAGATCCGTGGTGAGTAACACTGCCTGAGCAAATATTGCTCCTGGCTCTGCCACTTGAAGACTCTGAATCTGGATCACCTTCAGCCCTTGCTCCTGTCACTTTCTTTTCCTTTGGGTTTCTGAATTTAATGTAAAAACAAAAAGTAACAAACCAAAACCCACCATACCTCCTTATAATGATTTTCAGGCTATCCATTTTCTGTCTCCTGATTTCTCTAGTGTCCCACTGTTCATAAAGACAAATATCTATATGGATAAATCTTTTTTAACTCCCTAGATGCAATCTAGTGCTAAACTATGAGTTTAACATACCACTTTTCATTGCTCTTGTCAATTTTATGCATATAACCAAGAATATTTGTTAAATCAATAATTAATTGTAATTAGCTACAGGCTATTGGTGTTCAAGCTCTAGTGTTATTTGTAACGCTTCTTCATGCCTGTGGAAACATAAATCTAAAGTTCACCTATTTATAAAGGGTTATTATTGAACTGCTTTACTTGTTATAGTGATCTAATTCAGTAAAGTTGAAGCAGGGAGTAAATGCACTTGAAAGAGATGGTTTTATTTCCTCACAAGTTGAAAAAGGAGGACAGTGATGTGCAAACAGAAATTATATTCTTACATGCTGAAAAGATTTGAGGGCATCACCACGTTTAACAGTTTTCTAATTTTACCACTGACTCTAAAATACAAAAAGGAAAATGTAAAAGCTGTGCAATGCAGCACAAAGTTAATCCCTGTAAGGAGGTAATGAAGCTGCTGATGTTTGGCTAAGTACCATCCTTAGCTAACACACAGCTCTGCAGTCACAGAAAAGCAAATTACTTCCCTCAGCCCCTCACACAACTGATTATAGGCCAGAAGGAATATCAGTCAAATCCCTCTGGTGAGGGTTGCCCTTCCAGAAGCAGAGCAGAAAACCAGAATACTGGTTCCAGTAAAAGCAGAGAAGACATCTACACTCACAATGAAACCCCTAGAACTGGTTTTCTGCCCGCTTGACCTTCTTAACTCTCCACTTAGCCACTTCAAGCGATTTCCTTTATTTAGGCTTGAGTATTCATCATCTCATGCCCAGGCCTGGCAGGTGAATCAATAAATGTATATATGTTCTGAGTAAGTTCCCACACAAAACAAACTTAAGGGAAACAAGCTGGACACCTCAAAGTGAAAAGGCACTCATCGATTCTCTCCTGATTGCTATTAACTGCTGCTGCACACTTGGTAGTGATTACCTCACGTATCCTGCAGCCTTACAAGACAGCAGGGGGCCACATAATGTAAGACATCAGGTAAATGAACTCAAAAATGGGTTTTAAAAGGTGGTGACAAAAAGAGGAGAGAGCAGTAAAATTTTCGAGGATAAAAATGTTAAAGAATGACAGTGGTAAAGTTAAGATGTAACAATTTATGTTATCATAATACAAAGTGCCTAGAAAATCAACTTGAAAACCTTTAAAGTCTGTCACTGATATAAAATTAAATACTACAGAAAAACAATCTAAGAGACACTGTTGTGGAAATGCGATTAGATTGTGCGGGGCAAGAAAAAGTCTATTAGCTGAGCTCCTTCCCAGGAAATGAAGGCATTTTATTTAAGTTCTTTTTGCATGTTTGCTATCTCCTTTCAGAAATAAATACTTGTTCAAGTCACAGGTTGGCCCAAAGTGACCACCAGTGATAACTGACTGTCATAAATCAGCAACAACAACAACTATTTACAAACCTGACAATTTTCTTAAGGTACTCAGGTAACCCTGAAGTTGGGTGGGCTGTGATAGATGAATACACTCCTGCAGTTCCCACTGTGAAATCAGTTAACGTGGACATAGAGCCACAGAATGGTTTGGATTGGGAGGGACCTTAAAGATCATAATCCTAATTGCCATGATCATCACATAATCACCACGGTTCCCATGAAGTTATGTTATGTCTTAGAATATAAGAAACACATGCTCTGGAATAATCATATTATACAACTGTGCACCTCTCAAGTGTGATTTTTTTATTACCTGTGAGGATTCTTAATGAAGAACCGGGTCCTCATCTGTTCAGTTCTTCATGCTGTCTTACTCATTTAACAGCAGCTTTTACAACCAGTGCAACCCCTGAAGAAAACTACCACACATTTCTCCCCCGTACTCAGATCTTCACATGGCTCTGTGTGGAATTTGGGGTGGGATTGGCATTGCTAGAAAGGATTTATCTTCTTTTCAGAAAATAGTTCCAACCAGGTGATATATCTAGATGAAGTCAGGCAATTAGACACCTAATACCTGGGAATATATTGTCTATTTGCTTGTTTTAGAAAAATAAGTGAGGATAAGTAAAAAATAAAATTAAAATTTAAAAAAGTGATGCACCTACTTAAAAAACCTCAAAACCTTAAATACTGGCTAAAAGAAAAAGAAATCCAAACCAAATAACAAAAACTCTTCACAAAGCTTTGATTTATAATGTCCTTTCATGGAATGTTGAGAAAGTGCAGAACATAATAAAAATTGTCAAAGCCATTAGGGTACACTGTGGTGGAGAAGTCTATGACAAATGGAACTGAGTTACAGGGAAAAACAATTGTTGCCTTGCACTGGAGCAACATAAAACCTGTATCTCCTAAGTGATATAGGATATTGGAAGTGGAAATGGATAACATATCTTTGAGGAAGGAGTTTAACACAGGAAGAGACAAAAAAAGCTCTAAAAATTTGCTTGGTAATAAGTTCCTAAACTAAGAATTAAATAAGCTTTGGTCAAATCAGGTATCAAAAGCCTTGGAGCCAAACAGAATACTACTGTCAGTGTTCTGATGTGATCCTCATAAAAATGAAGGTGATTTAATGCTCCATTTTTACTCAAATAGGAGATAAGGATACTAAATTATTAGAAAAGTGAACAGTGACCATGTTCTGTATTAAGTAGCCTGATAGGCCGTATGCTATTTCTGCCTGGAACATCTGTGACTGGTGAGCATATGCATATTTTCTTTTGAAAAATTGAAGGAAAAATAAATGTTGCTATCTACTCCTTTCCCTTGCAATTGCAGAAGCATCTCTTCTGACAATAAAAAAAGAAAGTGTTTGGTTTGAAAATGTAATGGGTATTTTGAAATTTAAAATAGAATGCAGGTGCAAAAAGTGGGTACAACAATAAGTCTAATGCTATTTTCCTAAAATGTCCTAAAACATTTCTATATGATATTCTGACTGTCATCGTGCTTCCATTGGTGGTTAATGAAGTACAACTGTGCTTCGACTTAATAAGGTCTTACTGAAGTTTTTGAAGCATTTAACACAGAGAATTATCTGAGAGTGGAATGTGATGTTAAGAGTGGCAAATAAAGACAGGAACACTTTCCCTAGAAGTTAAAATGGCCTTCCAGTGTTAGAAAGCAAAAACATTGCTGAGGAAATAGGGGAATCTGGGAAGCTGTGAAGGAAAAAATTGAGAAATCACTGATAAATCTGAAGCACAGAAAAGCTCATGTTTTCAAAAGACATCAGTTAATATGGTTTTGATCACTGAGGAGAAATGAATACTGTTTTGAATTTTCAGGAGGTTGTATGTATTATACATATTTAAGATGATTGAAAGACAACTGGTGTCAGAGGAATCTGATTTGATGGCACTGCATTAGAGTCTGTAATTAGAGTCATGTCTGATGACTTTCCATGTTCTCTGATACAGAAAAAGAAACTTTTCTACCATGCATATGACAGATATATATGCAGAATAAAATTAACAGAATAAAAAAACCCTTAAACAAGTACCCAAAATCTGAAAATCTACTCCAACTTACTTGCAGATAAAATGACGTTTTTGGAATTTTAAGATTTGGAAAATTTCCAGAGGAAAGAAATCAAGGCAGCTGAAGACACCTGCTTGGTACTTCCTTGCTGCTTGTCTTCAGCAAACAATATTCTTTAGGGACATGGATGGGAAATAAGGCTATCCTTGGAAAACCTGGGTTTCATTCCAGGGCTTTGTGTTATTTAGGAACAATTCCAGTTTGGGGTTTTAATCTCAAATTTAGGTGCAAAATGTGGTTGGCTGGAGACTAGACTGGGGATAATCTATAGAAGTGTTGGAGAGAGAGGTGAAAATATTGGCTTTGGGAGCCCTGGCATCTTCAGCAAATTCCTGTTTCCCCTCAGGACTGAAATGACCAAAGAAGTCTTCTCAGTTCTGAGGACTCTGCCCAGAATCCCACCCTTCTCCTCTCAGGCACATGTAAAGAGGTAACTTTAGACATCCCTCTGAGACACAATGAGCAGGCAAATTTCCTTCTTAGTGTTTCTTCTAAACTGTGTAAGTGCAGAGCTGAAGTGCCATGAGAATGCCAGCAACACGTTTCAAGGGAGTGGATGCACTGGCACTTTCCTTTTAGTGGCAAAAATGCACACTAGCACTGGTTTTCACTCATGTCATGCCACACTGATAATTATTCTCTCTGATCTCTATTTAATATAATAATAATATAATTATAATAATATAATATAATAATATAAGTATATTATATATAATAATATTATATAATAATGTAATTATGCTACTCTGCCCATCTCTGCTGCTTATCTGAGCTGCATGATCTGGCAAGCAACAGCCCCTGCCCTCCTCCTTGAAAAGAAGACTGACATATTCCAAGTGTCAAAATTCCATTTTTCAGTATTTCACCTCTAATGCAAAGGATTTGTCCACTGAAATGCTGGAACTTCTCATCAAAGCAGGAAGCACTTCTGAATATCTGTTTTGGACTGTAAAACTCCCCCATAAAGCTACTTTCAATAGCAAAATCTGCTACTTCAATCTTGCACTTGCTAATAAAATTCTCAGGTACAGCAAATAAAAACTAAGCAAGTACTTCAAAGTGACACTGCATCTCCAGACTGCAGTTTGCACTCAACTGTCCTGTCATGAGTTCTAAGGTTTTGCTCTAATCCCTTCATATAATATTGTGCCATGATACTAACTTCCAATAACAGAGCAAGTTTGGATGCTGCTTCTTTTATATCACTGTGTCATTTTAGGTAAAATAAAGCCTTATTTTACCTTATTTAACCTGCTCATTTGTTTGCTTTCCTGAATTAGAATTAAAACTACCACAAATGACAAATAACTTAGAATGAAATTTAAGGCACATTAATTTTTGATGATTCTCCCACTGTTCATTATAATTTAGCTGTATGCATCATTTGCCTTCTTAATTTTTCCATTTAGTGAATTTATCTATCAAACAAATCTATAATGCTTCTTTTAAAGGGAAAAGGTATTGAGTTAGTCCTTTCCTGCATGGAAATCACTGGTCATTCACTTACAAGTGAAGCAGTAGGTAGTGAAAGAAGATTAACAGAGAATGTACCCTGTGACATGGAAACACATGATTATTTTTGTCTCCTACAACCTCTCTTCTTGCTGAAGGTAATTACTTTTGTGTCTATTGTAGGAACCATAATTAACAACTAACGTGTGGGAGCATGCTTTTCATTTGTAATCAAATGGTATTTCCTGAGTCAAAACCATCAAGTAGCTAGTATTTGAAGGAAAAGTTCTACTAAATCTGTGGGCCTGAGTTTTCAGTAATTATCTAATATTGTACTGGTTTTCCAAACTGTATTTTCACAAACTTTTGCTAGAACAAGCAGGTCTACAGTGGCAGAGTAAAAGATTTTGAGGATAAAACCCTCATAAATAAATAAATATGAAAATTTCCTAAATGTCCTTTTACCTCTTGAGTGCAAATAAATAAAATTCAAGCTATCAAGAGCATTTATCTAGCTGTACAAGCATGGCTTACAAGAAGACTTTGTTCCATTTGAGCCTATTCTTACAAAATTGCATCTGGCACTCAGCTGCCAGAATGTCTATTTTGACATCTTGAAAGTACATAATATTGCATTGTTCTCAGTGTGAAAAAGTGTCTTCTAATCAGCAAATTTCCCTGTTACACATTCCTCCCTGCACTTGTCAGCTCTTTCCAATCCTTGCAGCCCATTTACTCTTAGAAAGCTGTAGAATAATATTAAGTGCATTGAAGAGAATAAAATCTGAGGGTCTCCAAAAATCAGTAATGTTGGTTTGGCTGCAGATTAGATGATATCTGGGTGGTTTCTTTAGACGACTTTTTGTCAATATTATTTTTTATTAAAAAGTTCCAGCCCTGCAAAACAAACCCCAGATCCTTCCTTCTTTTTGTTCCTTTTCCTAAATTCCAAAGTGTAACAGATAATGAAAGCAGAAAGATTGTTCAAAGCAGTGCTTTGATCTTGTAGCTAACATCCATCAAACTCTTTGAGAGACTTGTGCCGGCCTGATTTCCCCTCTCCTGCTCATGAGTTTCTGTGAAATAATTTCTTCAAATGTGGTTTTGATAAAATGAGCCATGTACAACAGAGAATGGCAAAAGCATGACATCTCTAAGAACCAAAAATAAAATTGTGTCTATTAGGAGAACACTCAATTCTAAAACATTAAC
The DNA here is from genome assembly GCA_013400175.1 of Phainopepla nitens. Taxonomy (NCBI): domain Eukaryota; kingdom Metazoa; phylum Chordata; class Aves; order Passeriformes; family Bombycillidae; genus Phainopepla; species Phainopepla nitens. The sequence goes on along the minus strand of VXBQ01014072.1, from coordinate 289,965 downwards.
ATTTTATCACCCATTCACTTCAACTTCAAAATTAAATTCCAACCAGGTAATTATTTTCCAATTATTTTAAGTCTGCTATAAGCAAGACAAGTAGTTTCTACAATTTTTGATACCTTTTCCTAGAGGGAGAATATTTGTTAATACTGACCTTTTCTTGAGGAAGGTTTTGATTTTGACGAACCGAGTATTTTGTTTGTTTTTCCTTTTTTTTTTTTTAACAGATGAGTATCCTACAAAAAATTTGATCTGGCTCAAGACTACAAGTTGTCCCTCCCTGGTTGAGGCCAGTACAGTTCTGTCACCAGGCAGAGAATGGGAGAACAGGTTCTTCCACGCAGCCACAGAGGATCTGTCCCCATCAAAGTCTGGTATCGCTGCTAGGAGCTGCAGGGAGGCTCAGCTTCGCTGAGCACTGAAGGATTGTTTCTTACCTGCAGATTGATCTGTCATGTTCTGCAGCAGCACCTTTGGAGTTCTCAAGACTGAAAGGAAAGACAAAATGTAATATTCTCATAAATCTTGAAGGTTACTCCTCTTTTAAAATTTTTCCTCTGTGTACTTGGAATTCTCTGAATCAAAATACGGATGAACACAGCACTGAACTTGGCTGATCCAATCTGCTCTGCATGGATGCTCACAGAGCACTCATTAAAGTGGATTCTCCGATGTTTTCTTCTACCATAAAATTTACAGCTTGGTTCTACATTGAAGAATTCACCTGAGATTGACTTTCTGACATTTATCTAAATCCAAACTCTAAAAATGTTTAAGGATTTTTTTTTAATATTAAAATTTAAACTCTAAAAAATCCAGTTTATTTCCAAAACCAGGTTTACAGTACAAGTTGGCAGAGTCATTACCAATGGCACTAAGCAGTGTCAGAAATATTTCTAAACTAGCCCGTCAAGCCAACAGAAATAATTGACTTCAGAATAACCAAATGACATAACAAATACTAAATTCCTTTGCTCCTCTAGGAAAAAGAGAGACTGTTGCATCACGAAACTCACTGAAACTTTCTGCACTTCATAGTTTGTACCGTACACTTAAAAATAAGGCATATCTATAACTTTTCATTAAAATGCAGTAATTCAGAAAGGATCAGCAAATTATTGCTGTATTTTTGAGAGGTTTTGCACTTATATGGGTACACTTTACCCACAGCTGCACATATGTGTGTGTGTACATGTGGACATACACGTTTATGGGTACATGTGACAGATTGTCCTGCAGAATTTTATCAACTTCTCATTACATCCACTTCAACTTGCTTATGCTCCAAGCAACATCTGTTGTTTCTACATCACACTGTCCAGTGATTTTCATGGAATTGTTAAAGCTGGAAAAGATCTCCAAGCCCATCAAGTCCAAGTGTTAACCCAGCACTGCCGAGTCCTCCACTCACCCACGTCCTCAGGGGCTCTGCTGCCAGCCCTTCCCTGGACATCCTGTTCCAATGCCTGGCCACCCTTCCAGAGAAGAAATCCTTTCCTCATATCCAGCCCAAATCTCCTCTGGCAGTGCTCAAGGGCATTTCCTTTCATCCTGTCCCTTGTTTCCTAGGAGAAGGAAGGTTTCCATCACTCTCTGGGCCCAGCCATCCAACCAGTTTTTCACCAAGCACAGGCTACACACCCATCCATACCATGGAAATCCAGTTTTTCCAGGAAAATTCTGTGGGAAACAGTGTCAAATCCTTTAATAAATTCTAGAAAGACAACGTTCACAGCCTTTCCATCCTCCACCAAGCACCTTGCCATAAAGGGAGGTTAGGTGGGGCAAGCAGAACCCGACTTTCACTAATCTATGCTGATCAAGCCTAAACCCCTTGTTGTCCTGCTAGAAAAAATATTTCTGGACAGTATTTCTATTGTTTTCATCTGCTCCAGAACTATCTAGGCTTCATGGCCTAGATGGAGAGCTAAGGTAAAATGCATTATTTTGAGAGCCATCATCTTAATGTAGAGTGAATGGTTTGGTTATTAATGCCTCAAAATGAGGTCAGTACAGGAAAATATTTTTTCATAGCACATGTCAAACCTAAATTCATATTGAATTATACACTGAAAGATATAATACTGCATAAATGCCTACAAAGTAGCTATTATAAAGTCTTCCATCACTGAGCTCCTAATTAATCTCTCAATTATAAAGTAGAAAGTGTCAATTAGCTGTTAAAGAGAAAAAAAAACCTCCCAGCACAGTTCTCCCAGCAAACTTGAGGGGTATTCAGACAGTTTTGTAATGTAGCACTCTAGGGTGTCAAGGCAGCATGCTGGAAGTTACTGGGATGGAGCAGAATTATGAGCTCTGGTGCAACCTGATGTACTCTGACGGGATTTCTAGGCTGGATTCAGTCCTGCAGACACCTTTGTGACTTTACTGATCTCGGTATTGCTGCTGAAATCAAAGATCCAAACAAGACGTAGGTATGCCCCTCTGAGCATCCAGCTTTCCAGAGGAGGCTAGTAAGCAAGATGTAATTAAGCACCTTCATGAATTTTTCTTCAGCTTGGATGCCTAAATTTGGCTCCTACACCTATTCAAGTGGCCTATTTTCTAAATACACTGAGTGTCTGCAATTCCCAACAATTTATGCAATCAATCATTGTTAAATTGTATGAAAATACTGATGAAACCTAGAGTTGCCCACAGGCATTTATTTCTGCTCATTGTTACTATTAGAGAAATAGCATTTATTCTGAGAAAAACGTCTTTAAAACTACAGAACAAAAATGCATTTTTAAATGCTGAAAAGTTGCATACCATGAATTTTGTTTCAGGAGGGAGGAAATATTCTTATGTTACTCAACCATAGCATATCATTGAATAATAGGCTACATCAGATCTCCAAAATTTAAAATTATGAAAATATAGAAGAGCATTAGCAGATTCTTGAAATCAGGTATTTTTGGACTGCACTGCTAGGATCAAAAGAGACATTTTTGGAACAGCAGGACAAACAGCCCTTCAGCTTCCTTAAGAACTACCATCATCTTCTCTTTCCAGGACCTTAAGAGCACTAAATTTCCTTTCAGCCTTTGGTGAGAGCAACCAGAGAACTGATGCAAATGGGGGTCATGGAAATGCAGGTATTCAATGGTTGGGGGAGCATTTCTTTAGAGCAACTGAACTAACTCAAGAGCTTTCTCACTTTTACCCTTCTGATCCTCTCCCCCTTCCCTCAGGGGAGTGTGAGCAAACAGCTGTGTGTGGGGCTTGTTTGATACCAAACCACAAAACCACAAAATAAACACATTTTAACTAGGAAAACAGAAAATAGAAACTGGACTTCTCAGGTCCCTGGGAAAGCAGTTCTTCAAAACCTGATACGAATATATTTGACATGTGCACCTTTAGAAGCAAGACCACATGCATCATAATTTTGCACAGTGCTGATAAGAGCACTTTTCCTTGGAGATGTCAGACACTGACATCCCTGAGACAGCCTGAGCACTCAAGTGAACCAGGAGGGTTAATGAGTGGCTCACATGCTCTCCATTCAGGTGTCGGAACACCAGCACATCTTGGTCCTTGTGGACATACTGTGAATACAAAACCAAAGTTAATGACATTTATTTACACCTATGCTGACATTTTTCTGTATGCAGAGGAAAATCATCAACATATTTTCTTAAAGGTCAAAAGCCTTTCCATAATATATTTCACTGCATGGAATGGATACTCTCTGATATAATTCAATTGCTGTGCTTACCCTAAAAAAATGATTCTTTATCCTTTTTAATTCACCGAATGTTTTCTTTATTTCCCATTTTGGAATAATATTTTTTTTCCTCAGGATACAGCATATGCTTACTGTTCAGTTTGAGTTGACATACTTTAATTTTTGTGGTTTCCCCATCCATTTTCTCTGTCAACATTTATTATATGGTGATGACTCTTACAAGTAATGGATATACCTTCTGAAACAGTATCCTCCTTGTTTCTCTCTGCAGATTTCCTTACACATTCTTAAAGACACCATCATATTTTCCTTCATCTGGATGGAACTGACACACAGGTTTTTTTAATTCATTCAGCATTTTTCTTGGATCCCACTTCTGTACCTTTGTTTCTGAAAAAGTAAACTGCAGTGAGATGTTCTGTAGCAAGCAGAACATCAGGGGAAGAGGCTTGACTGGTGTACGAGTACAAGGATAGTATTAGACATTTTTATTTTAATCAGTTATTTTGTGCAGGATGATGTTTCCCAATCTGCTATGATATCTGTTTACAGCCTCTAAGTCTGTACTAATCAACTTTTGCATACAAAACAACAGGGAAAACCTTATTCCAGATGCCTGAGAGACAAAACTTAGCTGAGGTCAGAATTTAACACAGGAGGAGGAAAAGGTGTAGTAGAAATTGAACCATTTACAGTCTCTACCACTCTCAACAATTTTAATTTAAATACAGGGAATTAGTTTACAACAACTTCAAACTTCTTGTTTATTCTTTTGCATTATTAGGTTTTGTCCTTTATTTAATTTATCTTTCAATTTTATTTCATTTAATCTCTGTTGTTTCCTATTTTGATAACATTTAATGTATTATATTAATAAGGAGTAAATATTTAACACACCTCTTCAAAGCCCTTTTTCCAAAGCATCCTGAGAACTTGGGGACCTGTACAGTGCTCCTTTCTAAAATCCAAAGCACAATCAAGTTACATTTTTCATTTTCATGAAAACAAAGCAATGACCAGTTCATTCTGCCCAGGGTACATTTCTGGGGAGACCATACTGTTATGGAAAAAAACCAATTAATTATTGACTGAAGACCTTATTTAGGCTAGAAATTAGGTACAGTTCTTAGGCTGGACTGGTCCCCCATAAATGCCTAAAATGTTTCTACTTAACACCACAAACTTCTTCCTTTGCCAGTTCACGGGCTCTTTTTTGCAAAGATCATTTTCATGATTATTTTCAGTAGCAGAGGTACATGACTTTAAATAAAGCTTGTTCTTTTCACCAATATCTTCCTTTCCCAGCATTCCTGCCACAGTTATTAGGGTAAATGCTTTGGTATGAAGCAACAGTGAAAGTACGTGTATTAAATTGATATTATTTATAAGAGGTTAAGCTACCTGGGCTCTGAGAATGGTTAAAAAAGTGACAGTATTTATGGAGACTTGAATGAATGAGTGGACTTAGTATATTAAGTGATTACTCATCTGATTTCTCATCTAAAGAGATTCCTTGATAAGGCACTTCCTAAGAATCAACCCTGTGCCAGGGGTGGAATGAAAAGATTTAAGTGTGCAGAAACGCAGTTTTGTTCTGCGATGGAATTTAGAAACACTGTGCAATCTCCACCCAGGCTGAATAATCAGAGAAAGAACTAAGTCTTTGAGTTCCTTTGTGCCAAGGCAGAATGAATCATCCAGATAGAGCAGCAGAGGGAATTTCTTCAGAGGACGGGCATCTTCCCACTCACAGACACAAATGCACTTGGCACACTCCTGGGGCAGGGAGGATATTGAGGCAGGGGTCGAAGGAGACACAAGAAAGAAGGAGCACAGCTTTTTCTCTTTCAGAAAAACAAAAGTGGGTCTGGGCTTGAATCATCCTTCAGGTTTCTGAGCAGTGGTTTGGGTCAACAGAGACCTTTACACAAAAAAGATCACAGAGGGGTGTCCCACTCAAAATTCTGCTGTGAGCTAAAAACATACCTTGTAAGTACTGTTACTGCATCTGAAATGTTCACTGCTGAAATAGTGAACTATGGTTAATTCACATTTAGTTATTGCAGAAACAGAAAATGAAAGACTAGGGGAAAAGTTCTTAATAATAGAGTTAAAATCATTATGTCACATGTTTGATATCTCTGGGGGGGTTTTTTTGTGTCCTTCACTGCCCCTCTGCATATTAAAATTAATCACTCTGAAGTGTGGGACAGGAGACACACAGTGACTCCTCTGCATCCTGCGTGCCCTTTTCTGGGAGAAGTATGATATTGGTGATTTCTTTCTCCTCCCACCTCTGGAGTGTGCTTGGGGTTACCTTTGGGTATTTGTTAACACGATTTTACACCTTTCTCTGTCAGTACACAAGGCAGCATTACATTCAAATACACTATAAAAGGCTTTACATGTTTTAGATAGTCACCTTTTGTTTCTTTGCTGTCCTAAAACTGTTTGTGCTCAGCTCCAAGTCTGTAATCTATGGGTGCCCCCTCAATTTCCCTTTTCCTAGAAATCTCACGTCTGTACACCTGTAAAAACCCACTTGAGAGGAACTGGCTGTAATCCCAGGACTGTCTCCCTCCTCAGTGCCTCAGTGTGACACAACCAGAAATATTCCAATCTGCACAGAGCAACTACTGATTGCTGATATCTAAGTCAAAATCATGGCTAAACCCACTAAGACAAGCAAAGGAAAATGCAAAATACTGCACTTTGGGAGGAAAAAGTCCAGGCACTGACCAGCTGGAAAGCAGGAGGTCCTGGTGCTGACCATGAGCCAGCAATGCCCTCCTTGAAGGAGGAAAGAGTCAGAGAAAGACCCTTCTCTGAGGTATCCAGACAAGAGGCAATGGGAACCAAACAAAACATATGAAATTGCATTTAAATGTAAACTAAAACTCATTTTTGCTGTAAGGATGGTGAAACACTGGAGCAGGTTGTCCAGAGGTTTCAGTCCTTGGAGATATTGAGGATATTCTGCCTGAGCAGGGGTTTGGACTACACAACCTCCACAGACCACTTCCAGCCTTTGGGAGTCTGTGATTCTGTGAGGAGAGAAATAAATCAGACACAGACTCCTGACAGGCAAGCCAAAACAAACTCCAGGCAGTTCAAGACAAGTTAAGGCAAAGAAAACTTCACACCTTCCAGTTTGGAGGGTTTGTCACTTCAATATGTGTGTTTCTTTTCCAGGAAATACTGCAATTACTGGGCTACTGAGGTGTTCTTTTGCCTTCATTAAAAAAAAATTAAAAAATCGTAGGTGTAGATGAATAATATATGAAAATATTCTATTTAATTTCCTGTGTATTTCTCTTCACTGTACCTGTAGAATTTTACACAAAGTAACTTTTGCTCCTTTTTAATTATTTTTTTCTAGTGTCACATATTTATGCTGCAAATAATCCACTGATCATGAATTCTGTTTGCATTGAATAAACTCTTCGTGGAGCAGCAGGAGAAGCATGAAAGGTTTGGACATCAACATTTCGGTATTTTTTATTTACACTTGTTATTTAGCATTTTGGCAATGCAATCCTCTGAGGGCTTTTACCCACGTGCTCCAAATCAAATAAAAGTCAGATTTCTGAATAAAGAAGAACTGCTGATCTGACCATGCTGTAGTATACTAGGGCAGTGTCTTTTTCATTCTGTTTTACAGCAGAAACAAACCAGATTATTTTAAAATTATCCAAAACATAAAATATTGAACCCATAGTGCTGAGTTGCACAGTACTCAAGAATGTCACTGTGGTTTGCATTTCATTCTGGAAAGTGTGGATTTCTTTCAGGGAACTTAAGTTCTGTTAAGTTACACAGAAAAACTTAACGCTGTATTTTTAATACGTACCTTCTAAATTGGAAATTGTGTAATTAAATCTTTACTCCCAAGTATCCACATTGAACAGCTTTGTGAAATCTTCATGTATCCCTAGGAAACCCTAAATAAAAAATCCGGAGATGCATCTAGCGAGTTAACTTCTAATTCTCCTCTGTGCTTAGAGACAAAACAATGAAAAGAGGCAATGATATTTGCCACTTTGCTCTTTTTTACCCATCAGATTGAGACAAGATGATGGCAACTTGTCAATAATTAAAGTACCCTTTGCAATTTGTCACCATTAACTGAACCAACATTCTAAACACATATTATTAAAATTTGTTATTTTTGTACAAACCTTATTTTTCCTTCTTAGTATTCTTACTTTTTTCAGTTTAACCTACACATCCCCATTAGCTGATGCATGTGCTGCCCATCTAAAACGCACTTTTGTATTTTTTTTTTTCTTTTTTCCCCTCACAATATTCAATTTATATACAGGATAAAAAAATGCATAAGGTAATAGACGTACACCTACCAAATCTACTTGGAAAAATATGGTGACAGCACTCTCATGACAGTATTTTGTGCTTTCTTGTTTGGTTTTTTCCCATGAATTCTGTGTGAACCTGATAAGCAGTGGATCATAGAAGGCTCATGCCTTTCACCACAACAGGAGCATAACAGACTTCATGAAGTCCACATTTTGACTCGAGCACAGCAGCTGCTGGAGGTCACTGAGTATTTTTAAATGCAAACTTGTATCTCCTACCAGCAAATCCAGCATATCTAACATGTACCCTATCCAGATATTTGCAGTCAGTTCCTAATTATTTTCAGGATGTTTCCTGGCATGACAGATCATGCTAACAGCTTCATTAACTGCTGTGCAGCATCACTGTATTTACAGTACTGCAGCACAGCCTAAGCCAGGCAAGAAACACCGTGCAACTTCCCAACTGTAACAGAATAACCATTGCCCTCTCTCAGGGTGTTGATGAGATTGGAAAGCGGTTTCAGGTGAAACCATCAGGACATTAATACAAACTGTTCTGGTTCTGTGCGCAGTGATTTTTTAGCTGTCGTGCCTGTGCATAGCACTGCTGCTTCATTAAAGAAAACTGATCATGTTGCCTTTGACACGGTTCCTTCATTTACAGATTACAGAATAATGGAGCTTGGTGGTCTCCGTTGGTAACCATGAAAATTTAATTCAATTTGTGTTTAACTGTGAAGGATCTGATTTTTTTTCAGTAAATTTTTACCTAAACCCTCGCTGAAAGATGGAATAGATGGCCTAGAGGTAGCACGTTCTTTTCTTCCAGGAATCTCTCAAATTGCAATTTCATTCATTCACCTTTCCACAGCTAAATTTCTGTAGCTATGGATTACCACTAGTAATAGTTGCTGGAAGGAGGAACAGTTATCCTTCACTATATGACCTAAATTAATTTGTCAGGAATTATTTTGTCTGTAAAATGGCAGTAAATAGCAGTAATCTATGTTTCAGGCTTTCCTATCATTAGTGGGCCCATCTGTGTTACAGTGTTTTAACCCAAGTGGTGAGTTGTAAATGGTCAATAAAATTGTAAATTTAACAAGATTTTTAAAAAGAGGAAAAAAAAAAGAAAAGAAAAGAAGAAATAAAGGTTTGAGACATTTGCTTTGACACCCTATTTAAAATATAAAACACGAAGCAAAGATCAACACAAGACAAAGCTACCCTTTCCACGAAGAAAACACACAAAACAGACCTAAAGTATTTCATATTTGCATTCCAACATCTTTTAAGAACAAAGACCTTTAAGAACAAAGTTCTTAAAGTTCAAAGCCTGAGCTGATCTCTTCTCCAAAGCAGTGTCTTTTTATAGCTGCTGGCAAAGTGTTATGTCAGACTTGATTATCCAGTCAAGTTTACACAACCTTGTCTTGACTCAGTTCATTTTGTGTGCAGTCCATGCATTGATGAATTGTATAATCAAACTGTGGCAACATCAAAGGGGACTCACCTTCTGGCCAAGCCTGAGAAACTGTGTTCAATCGTCTCCAGCTGAAGTCACAAAGCCAAATTCAGCTCTGGCAGAAACAGGCAAACCTCCACTAAATCAATAAGATAATGAAAGCTTTATAATTAGATCAATGCAAAGAACAGTAGCGAGGCCGAGCAAAAATCTGGATTGGACCTAGGTGCAGATATATCCAGGGCTGAGTTTGTCCTAGGAATTTTCCATGCCTTTGAACCGCTGTAGTGAAGCAGAAATTCAGAGCATTTATGGATTCTGCTGTTCCCAGCCAAAGAATATCAAGAGAGACAGGAGAACAGATTGCACTGTTACCTGCTACTTCAGCCTTCTCTGTCTAATGAGAAGCACAGCAACCACAAATCCCATCTCAAGCCTGAAGAACTCACTGAGTATAGGATGTACTTGCATTTGCAGAGAGGTCAAAAATACTCAAAATTCGAGTCTATTCTAACCTATCCATCAGACAAGCCTCAATGTCTGGACATCCTTTTTAGGAAATGCTACAGCTCAGGAAGAGCTTCTGAATGATAAGGTTTTGTGCAGAAATTCTGAAACCTTTAAGAGGGTTGTAAGATGTTTTCTGATGTTTCTTTTGGTGACTGACAATAAAGATTATTTTTGCTCAGGAGGAAATAAAAAGGAAAAAAAAAAAGAGTCTGATTTCAGAAAAGTCAAAACAAGAAAAAGTCGGGGTTTGCATAGACCTAGTATATTCTGCAGTGTCTGTGCTCAGATCCTCCTTCTCTCTTAGGAAATGTTCTTAGAGGTCAAAGGCATCTTCTCAAGAATCAGAGTCCCATCATGCTGGGACCATTCGTATTGACAGAAAATTGCACTTCCCTCGACTGCAGAATTGTGTATGAGCACACTGACTTCCATGGTTGTGAAATGTCTGTGAATAAATCCAGGATTTTGTCTGCTGCAATCAAATCTGAGTTCCATATTTCAAAAATCACCTGTGCCACATCAGAGCAAGTGGTCTGGTAGCCTTGAGGAAGGCTCCAAAATTTTACTTGAAAGAGAAACCTTTTCTCTTCTGTATTCTATTTTCTGTGGAAATATCAATGCTAGGAATGTACTCCTACTCTAATATCAGGAAGAGACAAGACAGAAAATTAGTCACCTTGAGTGGAAACCTGAGTAAGGTACCTAACCAGGGTATACGATTTGCTGAGGTAAGGCAGAATTTGCAGCTTTCAAGGTTTGGCCTGAGAGCTGCTGTTTGGAGGAAATTGTGACAAATGTGTTGCTCAGCCAAAACCATTAAGATAAAAGAAGGCTTGTATTAAACAAGAGTGTTCCACTTAGATCATGCACCCAGTTAAAGCTGGCCGTCTTAACCTGCCCATCGAGCAAAGAGGCCACCCCGATCCTTTTCTCACGAGTCTGGCTGATTTGAGCTGCAGAAATTTCTGAGCTACAAATGTTCTGAGCTGAACTGGACCAACTGCGCTTAAATCGAGGCCGGAAATTAACTATTTCACTGCTGCTTCATCGTGCAAAATTCATCCCGAGTGTGCCCCCTCTTGTGACCATACACACACACAAAATGCTGGCAAATCTGGCCAGTGGATACTTGTACAAAAACATCAGTAAAAGCCATCAGAAGAAAAGGCTGATAAGTAGAAGGAAAAAAAACAGACCACATGCATTATGCTCCCCCTTTGAACAGACAAAAACATTTACAGCTTTTTCAAAGTTCTAGGTTACACACTGAGGCACATTAGAGCCTTTTAATTTAGGATGCCTAAGTGGCATGAGTCCCAGCGAGGGGCAGCCTTTCAGTTCAGTGGGGCTCCTCACATGATTAAGAACTAATCAGTGAGCTCAGCTCTGATCCCTGCTTCATGTCCCAGCCAAAGGGATCGAGAATGCCAGAGATCAGCGTGGCACAAAGGACTTGTGCAGCAGATGCTGCTCAGAGAGCAGCGTGAGGATCACCCGCTGCAAGGATTAAACTCCCCCAGAAGAGGGGGCAGTGCAGCCAGGCAGGGAGGGACCAAATGAGGAAGACAGTTTCCTGAGCAAACCAGCCAGACTGAGAAGGGCAGGGTGAGAAACAAGGCTGCTTATTAAATTGGATAACTTGAGGTGACAGAGAGTTTAATTTTTTTCAGAAGGTCTGTAGCACCCAACCGAGATACATCTTCAATGAACACTGTCAGCTCATGCCTGTCCGCATCCCTACCCCAGCAAAACCTCTTTCTGCTCATCCTATAAAGGAAAAAGCTCCCTCATGTATCATGATATTCCCCAAAATGTATCTGGAATATAAAGACTCAAATTAATACTCTTGGGAGTATACTGAATTCCGAATATCTCTGCCTTCTGAAAAGATCTAAGCTTCTTCCTGGGTGTTATCAGGGAAAAGGAAACAGACCGTGTGAAGACTGGCTGAGGAATCAAAAACTTTTAAGAAGCAGCTGGAAGAGGTGTCCACCAAGGGATTACAACAGATTAACCTCAAAAGATTTCATTCTTCTGAGGTCTGTCTGTTCATAGTTGGGTAGCAAAGATTATTAATAGATGTACTGTAGAGGCAGCAGTTTTGCAAGATAGGTGGTTATCTTTGGCCTTAGTTATCTGGGAGGAGAATCGATCCCCTTTTTGTACTAAGCTTCCCTTTAGCTCTCCTTCCTCACTTGTTAAAAACAAACCACAGAAAAAACACACAGAAAATCTCTTGGAATACCTGTATGCACACACACAAATGTACAGGCACACACATACCCCTTCCTTCTGGATTTCCCCAGCATACATTGAATTTACTGCTGCACCTTCTACGGCAACCATTGACTACATCATTTATTACACCTGCAGTTATTACCCTCATCCTCTGGGAGATTGTCCAGCAAAGCACATTAGCAGATACAAAACAAAGCTTTTTAAAATATTTCTTCCTTAACAGACATAATTTGTTCAGTTGTTTCTACAAAGAAACCTTGGCCATACTCGCAGGTTACACATAATTAGCTTGTTTTATATATTCAGCATTCAAAGCAAACTTGTTTTGAGAAGACACAACAGAGAGGCTCCTGGAGATCTGAAATCCTCCCCAGGATCTGCAGATTGTTAGTATTCCTGACATACGTTTGAACTCACAACCTCCAGTGCTCAAATTCAAATATTTAGTTTTCTGAGAATTCAGTCTTATCTCATATTCTTCCAAATGGTTAATTCATACCCTGAATAATAAATGTCATAATTTCTCCTCCAAGGTTATGTTTAGAGCCTTGTTATCTGATACAATTTCCCAAAAATAACTGTATACAGCCAAACTGCTATTCCTACTACATAATTTGATATGGCAAAGCACATATTAACCTTTCTTTTCTATCCTCCACAAAAAAAATTAGTCCTCCACTGCATTCTCTGGCAAAATTGTTAGTCGGTGTAGATATTAATATAACTGACATGTTGAATTGACCCTTGAAACAGCTCACAGCTGGTAGCTTGCTTAGTGAGATTTTATTATTTTTCACATCACAAAATGCCTTCTCAGAGAATTTTCCTTGTGTGTGCATTTTTGCTTTGGAAAAACTAACAACTGGCAGGCTTTTGAAGTGTTTCAAGATAATTAATGACTCTGATTTACATGTCTACAGGACATTACACAGACACATGGCAGGCTGTAACACTGAGTGCTTAAAAGCTGTGATTCCCCATCATCACTCTTGAATTGTACCTAACAGATACCAACAGCAAAAAATTTCACCCAGTTCAGGAATGGCAGGCAACGTGACAGACTTCCACCAAAATATTCTCTGCACATGTCAGGGAACCCGCTGCTCAGAGGGGAAGCCAAGACATCCCTTGATGCATTTTTAGGGTAAACCAGAGCTGGCAGAGGGTGCTCATTGCAGCTCTATGCTTCTGAGCTGTGTGGCTGCAGTTCCTGTCACTTGGCACCAGGAACATAAAAGCCAAACCCCCTTTTTATCCAGCCACAGCCCAGCTGCAGCTGGCAGAGTGTTCCAACCCTGAAAATCTCCCTAAACTTCAGTTTTTCTGTAATTCCACAAATGCACTAATCTTACTTTTATTTTTTCTGATTTTCTGGGTGGGTTTTGGTTTCTTTGTTTCAAGTCCTTTCTTACATCTTACCTTTATTCCTTTTTTAAACACATGGAATAAACATGGATCTTCTTTGGGACAAACCAGTTTGATAGACTTTTTCACCTTGTGACAGTTTTTTCCCAACTTGCAGCAAACCTATCCCAGACTGCAGCAATTCTAATACTTCATTCAGCTTTCTTAGCTCTAAGCTTTTAATACCTTTTACATGAAAAAATAATATAGAAAATATGAAAATAGGGCAGTCATCTTTAAGCTTGTATTTTAAAAACAATCAATCAGAATTGTGTGTCTCCCTCCCCAGCAATGTCATGTTTCTTTTTTGCTTAAGGAAGCTTAGGAAGAGCAGAGTGTAGTGGGTAAAGCACCCCTGAGATCTTGCATTGCTTCCACACACCTAGCTCATTTAGGAGTGCATTTTCTCATCTCTGCTACTAACAATATCTCGTATGGGTGGCAAATGCCATTGTGAGATATTCATTTTTTAAAAAGGAAAATTATTCTCAAAGAAATCCGAGGAAAACCACTCACTTTAAACATTGCATTTCAAGTAAGAATTTTTCCATCTCACAAATAAAACAGTTTTTCTAAAAGCAGGCGAACTAAACCTGGTGTGTGAGTCACAAAGAGCTCACAGAAGTGTGGTTTTTACTGGTTTATAGCTGAGACCAAATTAAACTTGACAGTTTCCTTTAAATTAAATTACTAAGTTAGAGATCATAGCATATATAGTGCCTGACTAAAAAAATAGCTTTCTTGTTCTCTAAAAATATTCAGAATTAGGGAAAATAAGTCTTACTTTTCAGATGAATGAAATAGATCTATCAAAGTAAGAAAGAACAAGTGGATACAATATGAGAAAACAGTTCTGCGTTCATTTAAACTGTACTTTCTAATGTGATAAAGGACTTTTTGCCTTGACTTTTTCTCATGCTACACAGGCCAATTTTAAGGCTCTCTCCCACTACATATGCTAATTTATTTTTTGTAACAACATGAGAAGGAAAAATGAATGCTTGGAAAGAAAAGGGGAGCAAGGAAATTCGACTAAATCAACACTGGTTTAGACCAAGGACAAGAGGAAAATTATTGACACAGACTCAGAGCAGGATGTCTCTTCCTCAGTAAACACCGGCATGACCTCCTTGCCTAAAGCAAAATCAAGGTGTGTTTATCTCTTAAATTAATTATCAATTAATGAATGCTATGTATTTATAAACTTCATTATTAATCTGATAGCCTTCATTGTATTCCCTCCTTTCCTAATAATTAAATGTTTGTGTGTGTCACCAAGGCTATTAAAAAGATATCCAGAAGAGTAATTATGAAGACATTCCAGTCTCTTTTATTTCAGAAGAGATAAGAGGTTTTCATGCAAGTATTTTAAAGTGTCTTTCACCATTTCAGAGCTCATAGACATTTTATTAAAATGATAATAAAAAATATAACAGCTAAATGGTCGTTCCAGCTCAAGAAGTTTTTTAAGATTTTAAAAGACGTTAAAGAGGAGGGAATAAGGTTCCTACATGAAATACTGTAGGAGAGAACATTTTCAAATCTAGGTGTCATGGTGACAGGAAAGCTGAAATCTATAGCTGTGAACAGTCTGCCTGTAGCAGCCCAGTGACAAATGAAGCTGGACAGGCTGAAGGTGCCATTTGAGAATGGGGGATGGCCTTGCTCCTCTGCAAACACTGATTAATACTGGAATTGAGGGAGGAAATGAAACCACTTCCAGCAATTCTTCCAATTCTACATCACTTGCCTGAAACCTAGGAACTGTAATGTGTAATTTTGGTGCTGGAAGTCTCTTTTGATTAGAAATTGAGAGGAAGGTGGACAGCTCTGGAAGTGTAGTGGCCTAACTGATCCTTGCTGTCCTACAAATGCCAAGGGGTCTGGGATGTCAGATTCTGCTGGCTTCCTTTGGGAGAGAAATCCTTTTCACCTTAGACAGCACCCATGAGCACATCAGCAAGGAGACTGCTCTCAACAGGCAGAACAGGTGAGAGGTTCCAGCCTTTTGTCCCCTCATGCTGCTCATTCAGGGCCATTTTCTGCTCTCAGTATTCTCAGTTGAACCAGAGCCTGGCTTCTGGAAATTAGCACTGAAATGGACTCCTCAAAATATGTACCGATTTTTTAAAAAATACCACTTTCAGTATTAATTTAGTCAACATATGTTTACAATTGGCCTCACTGATCTTAGACGTCTTTTCCACCCTAGAAGACACCACGATATTTACATTATATGTTCTTATATTCTGTTGACTTTTCTGTACCAAATCCAGCTATTTAGGATGTGTGGTACTGCATATAATGTGTTTCACAAAACACAATTTCCTATCACTATAGGGAAGAAGTTGCAAATGCTTCTTTAAGGAACCTGCCAGAATGTTCCATCAAAATAACTATACAGATGAAGACATGAAAATTACATGAACCTATATAAAAGAGCACTAATGAATATTAGACAAATAAGGTATTTACATATCACAGTGAAGCAGAGGAAAGGAATATCTCTATTAATAATACCTTTCCAACCAAAAGAGGATGCTGTTGTCATTGGCTTTTGACTTTGGACAGTCACAGTGGTGTGGTAAGATGTCACAAAGTCAAAAGATCGAATACTTTAAATAACTGGTCTTCTCTGTATTCATGAATATTTAGAGAATAAACTCAAGGTTTCTATTCGAGAATATCTCTATTTATCCAAGCAGCAAGACAAAAAACAAAGCCGTTATCAGACGCAATTATATTTCTTACTGAAAATCAATTAGCGAAGCAGTTATCTGGAGATCAGATAAAGAGCCAAGCTGAAATGCTGTGATTATAATCACAGGGCCTGACTAAAGGCTGTCTGCATGGCTGCCAGACACAGGAGAGGCAAACCCCTTCTCCGCCTCTGCATCCCCTGCACCTGAAAGTCAGCATTACAACCTCCTTGTAGGATCTTCTCCTTCACCCTTCAACTCCTTCCTACCAAATAATTTCATCAAAATAGTCCTCTGAACAGCTACTCTCTGATCATTTCTGCTTTCATTCACTTAGAAAGAACCATATAAATAACAGAAAATTTCCCTTCTTCCTCCAAAAAAAAATTAAGAAACAAAAATTGCATGTGATTCCCAAGTAAACGTATTTCCTGATTAAAAGCAGAGCAACTCCATCTCTGTGTAGTTCCAGCATTCAGGGAGAATATGTGAGAAACCTGTAAACACTCAGAGGAGGAAGAATATGGTATTACTGCACAATTTCACTGAATTTCGTTAACTAGGCATAAGCAACTGAGTGTAATGCCCACAGGAAAGAAAATATGACACTTTTATTGGGTAGTCTTTTTCAGCAGAGAAGCACTCACAACAGGAAGTACAACAGAGAATAGATGAGGACATGAGAGTTTTACAGGTCTCTCACCTGAAGTATTGATGCCCCTCAGAACCAGAATATCAGACTTCAACAAGGACAGTGGAAGATAACAGGGGAAGTGACACACACTGGGGCCGCAGTAACTAAACAAAAAGTTGAAATAAAGCAGCAGGAATTCCTACACTGAGTTGTTCCCGCAGTGAGTTCTCTTTTTCCCTTGGATTTAAACTTCCTCTTAAATAAGATCATCACAGGGCTGTCATATTGTCTAAAATTTTATTTCTTCTGAGAAAAAGCCTGTGAAGGGTCAAATGGTTGTTTACTTGGCAGTCCTTAAGCCAAATAATTTTTCACACCTAATGGTATAGGGAAAAAATATGGCTGGTTCCATGTACAAAACACTTTATGTGTTTGGATAGGAGCAGGAAGGAGGGAGATGCTCATGGCTTCCGCTGTCATCACCACAGGGAGCAGGAAAAAAACACATCTGATCTCCTCCTGTCTATTCTACATTACACCTATAAAATTTCTACTTAAAATATACAGTGGAAACAAAGGATTTGGATGCAATAGAAACCACTGGATGTGACAACAGGAAAGGCCAATTCTTGAGTGCATGTTGTAAAAGCCTCTACTGGTTAAATGGTTTGATGAACCCTGGTCTGCACTGTGTTTTTCTTACCATCTTTTAGAATATAACATTGAAATAAACTTCTTGTTCTCAAGTCATCCTGACAAAAATTAGGCTTTCAATATCAATACTCTGATTTTAATTGGTTGTCAGAGCCTCTCTCCTTTTATTTGTACCTAAATTCACACGGCATTTTACTTTCCCGGTATTGTGAGAATATGGTTTGATATTAACATCCTCCCCCCTGTATTTCTTTTGATGGGAGATACCTTAAAATAAACTAACAGACATATTAAGCTGCACTAACCTCCACTACAGAAGGAATGAAACCATGGTGTACGTCACCAGCCTTCAAGGACAAATCTTCTCTCTGTCCTTCTTTGAGCCCTCGACTTATCATTCATAATGAACTTTTCTGCCAACAGGCACAACTGTCAACAGGTGACAAATCATTGCATCAAGTGGCAATTTTTCAGCTTTGTTGCTCCACTTTCCTCTCTGCCATCCTCTTATAGGATATATATTTGCTACAGAAATGAATGCATGATGTATTACCAGCCCTTAATTTCTCCAAATTCACTTTCCAAATGACACAATGAACTCCAGGTTTTGCTCTTACATGGGCAGAGGGTGATAGGACAAAGGGGAATGGTTTTAAACTGAAAGGGAAGAGATGTAGATTACATGTTAGGAAGAAAACCTTTACTCAGAGGTTAGCGAGGCACTGGAAGAAGCTGCCAAGAGAAGTTGCTGAACCCACTGACAGATTTTCACTTCAGCAGAAAGCAGAGGTACGTACAGAGGGTAGGAGATTTGACAGAGGTTTCTATGCTTCTCACTTCCAGGGAGCTTCCCCAACACAACATGGGACACCCTGGAAGTATAGCAGACTTTGGGATATAGGGATGCAAGTCTGTGGTGCAGGGGTCCTGGGAAGCAACCAAGGGAAACTTTGAGGGGAAAGAAACAAACAAAGATGCACACAAGAATCATAATTTTAAAAAAAGCCTTGCTACATTTGCTGTTCACAGCATGCTTGATGTTTTAAATAAGAAGTTACACATTTTGTGTGGTCTAAAAAAAGCCAAATAAAAGCATTGGGAATCAAGTGCTGTCATGGCCAAGCAAAGCAGGACTTATCCTTTTGTGTCAGGGACTTTCATAGGTGTGTGACCTGAGTGCCATTACCTTTTGAATTATTTTCAGCTGACATTGATCTTGAGCAGCTGTCGGGAACATTCCCATATAATTCCTCATTCCTGGAGTTCCATCAGTAGGCCAAAGGCTTATTGGAGAGTCCAGGAGATCTACTCCTAAAGACCTGCACCTTTCCGAAGGTAACTATGCTATAGCTCTGTCAGCAGTATTTAAAAAAAAAATTAAGGGAAAAAACAATGAGTTTTCTTCTGGGATATCATCTGTTATCATCCAAGAAGCCAGGCCTGGCCTTTATGTAAGGAACACCAGAATTATCCTTCTCTTGCCCAAACTAACAGCCTCCTCCAGGCCTCATTCTTCTGACAAAATGAACCCTGTGCCTTTTACAATGTGTACTTTTTTGAGCTCTTTCACTAAACCAGGTTGCTCAAAGCCTCATCCAACTTGACACATTCATCCAGCAAGCAAATATCTAAAATGCACACTTTGTTCCCAGAAAGCAACAAAGAAATATGCACAAACCTCTTTTGACTATGTACACCTGATCACACCTTCCCTTTCCACTAAATCCTCATTTACCAAAACACAGCATTCTATCCTCTCTGGCCACTTCTCTCTCAATATTTCCAACTTCCTGATCGTACTACCAATATGATTTGAGGAAGAAAAACCCACTGGCACAGGCAGAGCTGTAAGAGATGGGACAAGGGATGCCATTAGCCCTCGCCACATCCAAAATAAAGAAAAAAGATCAAATCCAAAACTGTCTGTGAGAATAATAATATTTTTACAGATTATCCTAGACCATCATGAACAAACAAACAAAGAGGTGAGAGTTATTTGTGCTTGATTTTTATGTCTTGACATTAACAGTGCTTTTAAGTGGGATTTTTTTTTTTTTGTTGCTATAAAGATTAATAAATCAAGAAACACACTAGCAGTTTTCACATGCACTGGGCAATTATGCTTGTAGAGAAGACAAATAGGCAAACTGTTCCATCCAGCAGGTTGAAATACTAAATTTTCCAGAATGAAGGATTTGCTGCTGCCTAGCAGTGGAGTGAGAGAGCAATGGGGAAGCAAGTCAGGAGGGAATTCCACATGTGATTTACCACTCAGAGCGCATTTACAGCCCTTGAGGCAATCTTTCCTCCAGAGGCACCCAGGAGATTCCCCTAATGCTCCCAGTGGGATTGTCAGGAATGAAACCTCCTGGCTTCATAGGACCATTATGCTTTGACTGTTTGCATTGCTGTCCCTCTCTCCTGCACATAAATGTAATTCTCGTTACAGCTAAAGGGGTTGTGTAGAAGCAGCGCAAGGAAAAGAAAATTGCAGATTTCTGGTCAGTAAAATCCGGATAATTTGGAATTGCAATGCGCAATCACTAAGTTGCTCAGAAGGTCATCCACGCCTAGGATACGCCAACTGTCAGCACGTGGAGCAGATGTGCACATTTAGGGTTGAAAAAAAAATAGAATTTAAAAGGGAACTGTGTGGGCAGAATAGCAATGGCCCTTTCAGCTCCACCGCTGATGGTAAGGAGAGGCAAGCAAACAGGAGGTGGCTGGGTAAAGGAGTGTCTGGCCTATTTCTGGTCCATTTCTTGCCTCTTTCTGCTACCCTGCAAGTTCTGGTACATAGATACACACCACTGCTCAAATAAGCATCTACCCAATTTCTACAAACACACTGGAAACTCATTTTTAATTCCCAAACAGACTTTCACCTTGATCAAATAAAGTATTAAAAGATATATTCTCTACTCACAACTAAGCCCTTCAAAACAGGGTGACACACAGGCTGATATTTAGGGCACATATTCCTCTAGACAGTAAAAAAAGAAATTCAGGTTTAATAAAACAAAGCAAATTACTCATTTCTCCCAAGCCCAACTTAAAAGCTGTATTTTCCAGGCAAGACAAAGGACATACATGGATCATGACCGAAATATTTCTATATACAGAAGTCGGGGATTTTTCTGCATGCTGTTGCTGGGTGGAAAGCACATTTTTCAAAAGAGAAAAAAGAAAGAAAATGTAAGAAAAAATTATAAAAGCAGACAGAACTTATTTGTTGAAAGATCATAATTGCTCATGGTATGCAGCATTCATTTAGAAACTGTCTTGGGCTTGCTAAATTATATATAAGGCTTACAAGGGATGAAATATTTGAAGAACACAGGTGCTTTTTATCCTCAGGAGCTGAAATAAAACTCCTTTTTCACACTGCAGAAAGCCAAATGCACCATCAGTGTGGATGGAGCAGTTAAAATGAATGTCAGGTATTACAGCATATAAAAGAGCAATCCACACTTTACAAAAAACAGGTGGATAAATGGATTTCCTCCCTTGGTTTGCCAGAGTCAGAGCTGGTTGGTTTTTAGAGTCTGTTGTAGAACTTTATAAATATGATTTTTGCCCTCTCTTTCTCCCTGTCATGCACACACTGAAGTCAAAGAGAAGGAGCACCTTGAGTAGCAGTCAGAAGAGATTTTCTGGGGACATAACTGGTGAGCTATGATCTGTGGGCATTAATCTAAAGTAATGCAAGCTCATGGTTAAAAAAAATCTGTTTAATACCCACAGAATACTCTCTGATAGAGCACTACCACACTGTAATACTCATCTAAGTAAATTACACTGCAATTACTGAGGTGATAATGACCTAAACAATACTGAGACAAGATTTTTTTTTTTCCTGAGTTCCGAACTTGGTCATATTGAGACCTTTTTGTGGGTTGTGGGTTTCGTTTTTTTAGAATTGTTTTCATTTTTAATTATAATTCTTGTCCTGGAAGTGACATGAGAAATGCCACTTCAAAGAAATGAATTAAATGTGTTTGTGTTTATATGGCAAGAGTAGCTGATTGGCAGAAAGAGCGTTTCCCTTTTTGGTCCCTGGTAGGAATTAAGTTCAGTCAAAAATGAAACAGGTTTTTCAGTCCTATGTGAAGCAAGGTAATTCCTTCATTGTATTCATAATAGCCAAATACTGATGTTCAAATAAAACTTAAAAAAAACCAAAACAACAAAACAAAAAGCACCACAACAAAACAGTTAATGAAGATATTATTGGCAGTTTTAAGAGAGAATCTAGAGAAATTCTTGACTCTGTATCTCAGATTTATACCATATTTTCTGAGGTCTTTCACTCCAATTCCTCAGCTTTATAATGCAAAAAACACACATGGCTACATCTTAAGCTACACGACAGCCAACAATTGAAAAAAAAACCCAAACAACTCAAAATTAATAACAAAAATTAAAAAAAAGAAAAGAGAGAGAAAGAAGAATGATTCTGATTCTAAATATGACACATTTAAGCCCTTTATGAGTAAAAAACAGTCATTGTCAGACCATATAGCAAAGTCCCTACCTGTGCAGCTCTGAAATACCTTGACTTAAAATTCTGCTTTTCAACATGAAAGAATTCCTTCCAATAATAAGGGAGAAATTTTAAAAATTCTTTTCCATTTGGAGAAAATGAAATATACATTTCTCTTCAAGATATAAAAAGCACATTTTTCTCTGATCTAATTTATTTAAGTTATATTAAAATGCTTAGCATACTACTTTATTTTATATACCAAATGTAATTTCATAATACATTATTTCTGTAAAGAGATTATTCTGCTGGATGTCTGAAATGTTTAGGAGTAGAATTAATTCCATTACGGCCTCTGCTCATGTGACTTCTCTTCTCTTTTTTTTTTTTTTTCTTAATGCCTGTCAAGGATTGCAATTGTGTTGAAGCAGTTGTTTTGGAAAAGTATTTTCCAAAAGTTTGAAGAAATCCAGCTGTGGTTCCATTTCATATTAACCAGGGTCAGTGTGAAATATTTTTGTCACCCAGGCATAGGGATCAAGGGTAACGAAATATGGCAAATCGTTAGCATTTTTAGGTTTCATTGCAAAGATTAGGGACATAGATTATTGAGCAAAAATTATTGCAGCAAGAACGACAATTACATTCTTGTTATATCAGTGGAAAATTATTTTTCATCAACTCAACATTATGCATTTTTATCAGCATGTGGACTCTAGCCTGAGCTAACAGGTGTTTTCATTTTGCTCTTCTGTAAACTTACACAAATGCAGAAGTTGTTTGAATTAGAATATATTAATTCTAACAACAATTTTCAAAGTCTAAAGAAAGCAAGGAAGGACAGATTTTTTAAAATTATCATTTACTAGAACTCCAGCAGTCTAAACATCATTTCAGATCAAAGACATTTCAAGAGCTTCAACACCTTTTATTGCTGGTAGGGGGCCAATGAACATTTCTGATTCTGCTGCTGTGAACTTAGGGGACAAAGGTCAGATGTAGTTTAAGCAGCTGTCTGCCTCCATGAGAGTAAAGCTTAGCACCCCAGTTTGGACAGAAATTAAAGCATTACTTTTTTTATATTGACTTTTGTTTTACCTGATTTCTCATCCAGGAAAAATATAGTTACAAAATGCAGATTTAAACTCTGTGCTGCAAAAAGCAATTTTACCTTGACATTAAAAATTATTTTAAGGAGTTAAAACACAGAAATCTTGTCATCAAAGATTTTCCACACACAAAGGGGCGAATTTAGGTACGATACTAATTTCTGACTAATGAGAGGGATTTCCATCTCAGCCATAACCACGTATTAGCTCCCAATAACACCTTTCTTTCTATGAATATAGGTGCCTTTAAAAAGTGAGCCCAAAGTCCTGAACAAAGCATATGGGTATTTTAAGGCTGTGGAGAAGCAGAGCTGATCTGTGAGCAAACTGTAATTCAGGCAGGGATCACATTTCCTGTCTAAGAACTTGCCCAGGCAGCCAGCCCTGAGTGGGGGGAAACTGGATGAAGCTGCAGAAATACAGACTCAGCCCAGTAAATCCCTTTCTCTCCCTTGGGGACAAAAAATTAAAAAAAAAAAAAAAAAAAAAAAAGGAAAACCTCAAACAGACTAACANAAACCCTTTTTCCCCCCTGGGGAAAAAAAAAAAAAAAAAAAAAAAAAAAAAAAAGGAGAAACTCTCTGAGATCAGAGTCAAATGAAGGACATTGGTAAACTGCTAATGCAGCCATCAACAACATCCAGGACCCAATTCAAAGTACGAGTGTTACCTGGTTATTAAATCTAAAAGGTCTCTCTGTATCCAGCTCACTTGCTGATATTGGCTATTTTCTCAGAACAAATTTCCTCAGGGATTCTGTCTTCCTCCTCTCTCTGTGGTTCAGGTTTCATTTGCTGGGAGAAAACCATTCCCAACGGGAGCACCTGAGATTTGGTAACTCAGCTTGTTCTAGGAGTAATGTAGACAGAATTAATTTACCCTTTATTCTTTTACTGCAAAAGCATTTTGATTCTAGGCCTATGGTCTGGGCCTAGAATAACTTCAACTAAAGTACTGTTGGTATAAAAACATCATTTTGCTATATAAAATCATTTTTTCTGTATAAAAATTGAAACTTAACAGGTCTTCAGAGCCCTCTGCAGCTTGGACAACTCAGAGCTTCTGACATCTTGTGTTGGAAAGGGATTCTACTACACAGAAACCCGCACAGTCTCCCCCCAAAAACTAATATAATATTTCCTTCCTATTGAATTCCTTTAAAACAAGAAGAGCCATGTAAAACTTCCTTATGGGAGGACATTAAAGTTGATTAAGCCAGATGGTTCTAAAGACTCCTTCTGGAAATTCATTTCTTTCTAAGAGAGTAAAAAGGAAAAAATCCTACATTAATTCTCCAGAGCTATTAAGGAAACAAAGCTAACCTTCCTAAATTACTCAATGGCAATGAGTATCTCTCAAAACATCTTCAATTAAGTAGCTTAATTTTCTGAAACCAGCTACTATCATCTCACACAAATTTTATTCCAGCTTATAGAAAATTTTTTCCCTTTTCTAATTAACAATATAATTATAAATTAAATTCTATGTTGGGCCAAAGGTTAAAAATGTTATGGCTACATAGTGGTTCTGAAGTGGGAAGCAAGACTATCATCTTCAGCCAACAACAGGCTTTCTATGAGCTTCAGCAAGTTAATTAAAGACCAAGCAATAAGAACCTTCCAGCTTTTTCTTTTCACCTTTTGGTTTATTAACACATATTCAGCTTTTGGGGCCAGAAATCTTTTCTTATTAATTCTACATTCTGAGCTTGATAAAATAGGCATTCCTTCCACAATATCTCATTTTACCTTAACACCCACACAATATAGTAACAATACGAAAAATCTCCTAAAATGTTGCCTGCAGGAGAGAACTAGGAAAATTCAGATGAGTTTAAAAAAAGAATCTTTTAAAAAAGTGGACCTTCTGATTTCTTGATTATATGAAATAATTTTAGTTAATTGTATAATATTTTAGTTACATTCATTCATCTTTCATTCATAACATTCATTAAGCATTCAGTAACATTCATTCATCCACATGAAAGCAACTTTTTGTAAGGGGAAAATTGCAGTAAATAAAAAAGCCAATGGTTCAGTTACTGTTTGCAATAATTTAATTTGTCAAAGGTACGGAAGGATATTGAGCACAGCTTTGACTTCAGGTGCAAGGTAGGAAAGGGAACCACACTCTAGTCAGTGCTGCCAGGCAGGAAAATTTAAAGGGCAAAAGCAGTTTTCTTGGCTAGGATGAAGTGCAGATGGGCCTGGAAGTGGGAGGCGTTTGCTTGGAATGAAGAAGGGGAAGAAAAAAAATCCTACTCAAAACAAAATGCTTTCCCCACTGACAGCTACACATATATTTACCCACCATCCTTTCATTTAGGTAGAAGTCTGTCCTTCTTTTTCCTTGTGTCAACATGAAACTCCGTAGGCTTTAGATTGCTGCTTGAGAATGTCACACTGTCAAGAAGTGAAACAGTGATGAAGGTTGTCAGAAAGGGAAGGAGGAATATCTATCATGCTAAAGAAACCAGACAAATAATAGATGACAGAATGTGTTCTGTGAAACACTGTTAGGAGCATAATTTTCAGGAGGACACTGTGTTTGGATCAGAAACAGAAATCAACCTAATTATTCTCATGTGTTCTTAATATCAACTACCAAAAAAAAAGGGGGGGGCAGAAAATTTTGAAATTAACATTACAAGTATTCTTGGAAGTATTATTTGCAAAGAGTGAATACTAGCTTCAAATTCAATAGACTGATAGACTGTCTAAAAAGTGGCAAGGAAATCCTGTAAAATTCCTAGTTACATCTTCACAGTTCTTGCTTCACCACTGAAATGATCCTTGAATCTACTCCTTTATTTCTAGCCTTAGATAAAAATATTTCCCTTTTGCAATCATTATATATTACATAAAACACATCTATCATTTTAGTCACGGGTGTAATGAGGAAAAAATAACCCCACAGCCTTAACCAAAGGCAGGTTATTTCCACAATCTAGAGCTAATCTGAAAGCAGACAGATGGCTCTGAGAAATTCTGCTTTTATCACACAACCGACAGATGTTTCTGAATGGTTTTTTGGTGATTGTCAGATAACCTTCCCTGTCCTGTGTGTGAGCTTCTCGTAGCTTCTCACTTTAACGGTTGCCATCTTTGTCTCAAAAAACTGAAGCTGACAGCTTGAAGATGGCAAAATCTTTTTGCTGTGGAAGCTTCATTCAGCTGTGGGAAAGAAAGGCAGCTCCAAGAAGGGGACTGTGAAACTGTCTGAGGGAGTGCTGCAGTTGCTTTCAGGTAACACAAAGCAGCTCAGGCATTGTCCCCACCCTTAAGTCTGGAAATACATCCCGAAATAAGTTTTGAACATTTTTTTACTGCTTTAAGAAAGCCAGAAATATTACTGCTGTAGTAGCGGTCTCAATTTGAGATCTTAAGTACAAACAGAAAGTTAAGGTTGCAAAGTTAAAAATCAAGTTAGGTGCAGCAGACCCTTAGGGAAACAGACACATGTGGTACCTTACACGGACATGTGAAATCTGGCAGCAAACATTCAGATGCCATAAATGTAGAAGTGTGGCAAAAAAATAATGTTAGGAGAAAGAAAAAGCATAGAACAGTGGCTCAAGGACTGAAATGTAACAATCCGCATCTAAAGATCATGCAGGCTCTAGAAATTATACAGATAAGAAAGACTGAGATGATGAAAGAAAATTACACACACAAAAATCAAAGCCTGTTTTTATGTGTGTATGTATTTTTTCCCAATATTTCTTAGAATAGAAAGTTATTAGAAAAACCAGACTATCTCCTGGCAATAAGGTAATAGTAATTAGGAGAAGAGAGAAGACAGAGTAATTATTTCCTGTGAAGAGAAGTTCACTAAATGGATGGGAGTGCAGTAATTGAGATGAAATCGAGCATTTACAAATGACACTGAATAGCAGGAAAAGTTCACAAAGCTCTTTTGAGGAGGATTCTTTTTATTCCTATCTGCAGCAACAGCTCCAGAGGCATTTGCTGCTTGGGTTGGTTTCCACCTCAAACACTGAGTTTCTTATTTTTCTGAGAGCCAAAAGTCTTGATATTGTTCAAGGTTTGCAATGACAACTAAATGAAAATTATCAATCAGCTGTGGCTGCATTATTCCATCAGTAAATTATTCACCTTTGAAGTACTGGTATGTAATACTTATAATCACCTTAGATCTTCTAGAATCAGTATCTTGTCCAGGTTTCTCTGCTATCCAGGGACTTCTGTATTTGTGTAATGTAGTGGAAAACGAGCATGTATGAAATATGTACTTCTCATAGATATCTTCCTAAAATCATAATTCTTAATCTGCCAGTGTAGATTAATAAGCAAGAGGTTTGAATTACATTGAATCAATGAAAACCAAACCCTTTAATTATCTGCTGAGTGTTGGAAATTCCCATGCAGAAAAGCACAACTTTTGCTGCACAAAAAAAGCACAGAGCCCAGGCCCAAAAAATCTTAAGTCAAAATAATTCCACAGGTTTCTCATTTCTTTAATGCAATCATACAGAGCTGAAATGATGTACATTTCGATTAGGGCAGAGTGATAGGACAGAATATAGAGTAATATTTTAAATGACATGGATAGATGAAAGCTTTGAAAGTAAGGTCTTTTTCCTCTTAAGAATATTCATCCTTTAATTTTTTTTCCCAAAATGATGCCAGTCACTCCATCATTGTCCTTCTTAATCAAATACAGAACTAAATCAGTGGCACTGATGAGGAAAACCTCAGCAGAAATGTACTTAAGCTTATTACACACTACTTTCTGATTAGAGATCCAACATCACTTCACAGACTGAGATACATGATTATATTTTCAATTTGGTATGACTGATATGTTTTATTTTCATTTCAATAAATGAAATTCTTATCTAAAAATTAGAACATAAGCCAGAACTGAACTGCACTCCTAGGACTGCAGTCTTACAGGACACTATATGGGTACAGTGTTAAAGTTTTGTGTTTGTGTGTTTCCTATTTATATGTTTAAGTTGGTTTTTCTCAGAAAGGTCTAAATGGATTTCAAGAGTTCATTGAGAGAGAAAAAAAAAGATGGAAATTATTCAGTGCCAAAGAGCTTTTGGGAAGAAAGATCTTTGGAAATTACAGAGTCCATTGGTTTGTTCCACTCATTATAAATAAAACTCTCATTTTTAAATACAAAATAATATAGCACAGTGATTTATCCCAGACTGCATTTGATATATTTCGGTAGCTCTATTTGCATCTTATTTTTGAACATCCAAAGAGATGGTCCCAATGAAGGTAAGAACAATGCTCCTATACTTGACATATTTATATTTAACTTTTCCAGAAATTGTCAAGCATACAAGAGACTGTTGTGAAAATACAGAATATTTGTAAGATATTCTTCTACATTTAGGAAAAAAAAAAATATATATGCAGAAGATATGCAGAAATAAATTATGGCTTATAAATCCATACTATTACGTATGATTCCCTCATTAATCAGTTATTCTAAGAAAGCAGTTCTCCTCAGTGTATCACTGAATTGCTTCATCCTAACTGGATGTTGCAAAAGAAATACTTTATGAAAGTTAGGTATTAAATGTTAATTAGTTAATAGGCTAATTAAACCTTTTAGCTGATTAGCCATTAGTTAATTTTCACTATGTTTTGCTACAAGATTGACCTGCAGCATTTCACACCAGAAGACAACATATCTTACAAGAGCCCTTCCTGTACTGGTTTGATCATTTGTCCTCTGATGAAAATGTAAATACTTAAGCCACTAAATAGGTAAAACTGCAGGTTTTGAACTGCTAAAATTACCTTCTAATTCTGCAGCTGGAAGGAAAATATCCTAGGCTAAAAAAAGCTGGACAAAAGAGATGTTCTACACTGGAAAAATCTGTCCTGATACAGGAAGAATAATCAAGCCCACTACTTTTATGCTGTGTAAAACTGAGGAGAGACACAGCACTCAAACTTGCACAGTCACCTTGCTACCTTGACTAAGATAAAGAGAGGAGAACACTTTTGGGGAGTGGAAGTTTCACTCTGCTAAATGCCTTCCATAAAGCAAAGAGCCATCCATGAGAGAACCTGCCTGAGCATGTGGCACGGATTTATCCTGCTCAGAGGACGGGGAGTTTCAGCTGCCAGGGAACAGGCTCCAGGAACAGCCATCTGCTGGTGCATTTGGCCCCCACTTGTTCTTTTCCTGGTTTTCAGTCCAGGTCTTGCCTGGTGAGAAGTATTTCTGCCTTCCCTTCCCCTGGAAGGCCTGGCATGGGACACAGGGAAAGAGCACGCAGCAATGCACGCAGCTGCTGTCTGGATGGCGTTTCATGGGCCACACTTTTGGGCAGACAGCATGAAGGCAGCCCATAAATGTAACATTAAAGTGATCTCTTTGTAGGAGGAGTAGGAACTAACTCCAGCTACCATTTCAGTTATGTATTGACAGACTGACTTCAGTGCTCCCCCAGCAACACTCCCTTCCCACAGCTTCCACACCTCTCCACGGCTTGTGTGCACACTGTCCTAACTGGCACTTCCTCACCTCTTTCTTTGCCCAAGATTTTCCCCTCAAAGCCAAATCAGTGGGTTCTTATGCACAGGACAGCTGGTCCATGGCTGTTGCCACACTGAGCCAAATCTGCCTTTTCCACAGCTCCTTCCAAGCAAACTAATGACAGCAGCAGTAAATCCACTGGCATCGCTATCCACCCAGATACAAGCCATTGTGGTAGAAAAGACAAAATGCATTGCCCAGTTGCAAGGGTCATTATCTGTGCCTGTGCATCAGATACTTCCAAGGGATGCAGAACCCACTGCAGTTCCAGCACTCTCTTCTTCCTCCCAGGTCAGAATTCCTGCATAAAACAGTATATATACTCATAAATTCATATAAACTCATAAATTGTAAAAATAGACCCTTGTGAGTCAGCTCCTCTAACTACTTCAAACACAGCTCACCTGGATCAAATTATTTAAAATGGCTTTTTCATAAAATCCTGGGTACATCCTTGTAAAGAGACAATAATGGGGCTGGAAGGAATTACCTGCAGTCAGGCTGTGATGAAATCAGGCCTTGGCTGTGACCCAATAAAGCACAACACACCTGTGCCATTAAACTTTGCATCTCAATCCCTTACTGTGGCACCATTCAAAGGCTGAAACCTCTGCAGTTCTAAAAAATAAGTTGAATAGATAAAAATGGAAGGGACATACTTGCTGCCTTCTCAATAACAATAAATAATAAAATAACAGCCACATTTAAAAAATACGGTATGAAAAGATGAAATTGTCCAACATGCTAAGTACTAAATTGGGCTTGAAGTGTTTTGAATGGTGAAGAAAATGCTGCATGCAGTCCTGATTGTTACATTCCTCTTCATCAAAAGAGCTGACCCCCAAAGGTCACAACAAGGAAATCTATCGATTCCAAAGTGGGGAGGGCTGAAGGACTACACGTGGAGCCACAGAAAGCTGCAAGGTGACGGCCAGCCTTCAGCACTCAGCCACTTCTATAAAGACCTGTGCATGGAAACCAGCCAAAAGCAGTTTCTGCACTGCTTTGCAGGCAAACAGCTTGGCTGGAAGATGAAACTCCCAACAAAAGAGCTGAAACTCCTAGGTGTCAGATTGGAAGTGTAAAGTGAGTAACACATAGCTGTGAGACCCTGAAACTCTTTGTGGGGGATGGCAAGGAGAGGGAAAGGGGTTCATGTGCACATTCCCACGGTCACCTCAGATGCTGTGCAGGTGGGAGTGACTCAAAGGGCCTTCTGAAGGAACAGGGTACTTCCCACAAGCTTGCCATGCTGAGCAGCCCTTGCTCCACAAACATCTGCAGGATTTTGAAAGCTGTCTTGGTGTTGTCCTACATCTGCCCTCAGAGCCTTTGGGTCTAGGCAGAAGGCAGTTGTGACTAGGGAGGGTGCACTACCTCTTCTCCCAGTTCTGGCTCTGAAAAGCAGGTGGGAATACACTAATAAACTCACCTAGATACTCTGCAGAACTTGGATTTTGGATTATTGCTATGCAGATAACTCTTCAAGTGCTAGGAGAGGAAGAGGCAGAGCCCATGTAGCAGAAGAACAGGAGCCAGAGGAAACTGAGGCTGCATCCAAGCAGAAACAGGCAGCGGAATGAGCAGGTCTCCAGATGAAGCCAGAAATGCAAGAGCTGCCCTGTGCATAACATTCCCCGGGCTGTGTAAAGCAAAAGAATCACAGGATCTTGCTGCCTTTATCCCTGCTCGCCTCTTGCCTGAAGAAAAGGGGAAGAAAGTAAGGATGATTTTCAAGGAAAGGAGGACACAAAACATCTCCCAAATTCTCTATGAGATGGGGATACATTGCAGCAGTAAAAACGAGACCAGAAGGCACAGCACACAACCTGTTTGCAGATCCACACCTTTAGACATTCCCAATGTCAACAATTCCAACTGAAATACTGAAGATAAGAATTCATTTCCCATTCCCTTGCTGGCTTTGCTCTTGTAAAACACACACTTTTGTCTCATCAAGCCGGAGATATTATTTTCTTTGAGACAAACGATTACCAGGCTGCTATAGTTTAGAAATGTAACTCACTCCTCTAATATCATATCAGAAATTAAAGTTTTATGATGAGATCTCTGCAGAACAACTTTGCATTATTGGTCTGAAGAATGAAAATGAATGTAATGTGGATTCCATTCTTTTTGGAGCTGTCTGACACAAGCAATACAGATGTTGTCAATACAATGATTAACTGCAATGACTAAAAGATAGCTAAGGATTTTTGCCAGTGCATGGATGGTATTTGTTGCATTCCTAATACTCCCTGAAAAAAAAAAAACCAAAACCGGATAAATGACAGACTCTTCTGATTACAATCAAAGAACAAAAAAAATCCCTCTACATTAATATGGGTATAATTTGGAAAACATTGTTTTTTCATGGTTCAGTGATAATATCATTTTATACATCCTGCATTTTAAATCTTTTCAAAGTGCTTACCTACTTTCTGCTGAGGGTATTAGAATACATGGATGATAAAAGCAAAAAAAACATAGCCCAGGGTGATAAACTTGAAAAAGCAGGGAATACATCACTACTAGAGCTGCAGCCAGATTTTGTGATAGAATTTACTCCACTGAAGTTTGGATCAGGGCACTGAAATAAGATATAAGGTCCAAGTCTTAATACTTGATGTACAAAATTCCTCTGACCTATGGGAAGACAAGATTTTGATTGTATTTGAGTTCATCTGATCTGTTTCAGAAAAATAAAACAACCAAACAAAAATCAAAACAACTCAACCCAAAGCATTTTTGGCTATAGGAGAGATCAATAGCAAAAAAAAAGAGAAAGATTATAGTTATTTCAGGAGCATCTGAGCCAAGTTTAAGTCCATGCTGGAAAAGATGTTCAAAAAATGCTGTAAAAAATAGTTTTATAGTAGGGTAGTCACTACTAAGAAGATCAAGATCAACCTGTGTTTCAGTTTTTGATTTTTTGTAGTGTAAGATCAGACATGAAAGAAAATAAAGGCTACTTTGCAGAGCGTAGAAGGAACCAGGAGGCAGAGAGCTGGCTCTGTCCTGGGGTGACTGAAATGAAAGTAAAAGGAGGAGTCCTACACACTGGGGGTGGGAATTCTCTTATGCCACAAGAAACTGATGAAATTAAGAGATTCAAATGAGAAAAATATCCCACAAAATAAGATAGGCCTGGAAGAAAAGCTTTTACTCAGCTTTCCCAAGTCTCTAAACTGATCCCTTGGGTTACAGCATGCCCCATTTAAACTGGGAAATTCAATCCAGACCATCCAACTATTTACTGTTGACCCTAAAATTGCAGTGTTGATTTTCTTGGTTCTTTTACTCTATTGCATTCTTATTAGAGTTTTGTCTTCTTCACTTTTAGAATGGAAGCAGAGCAGGATTATCTGTGCAGTGCCTGGCAAGGGGCGGCAGAGTGGAAGGGAGCCATGGCGTAATGCAAAAAACAGGAGGGCAGAAAGAAATGCTCTCAGGATTAGGGCAGACACAAAGCCAGAAAATGGCAATATTTTTGCTAAAATTTTCATTCTAAAGGAGCACATGAGACTTAAAAAAAAAAACCCAAACAATCTGAAAACTCACTTTTCTTCAAGGAAAATCTATTAATGAGTTAACCACCAGCTAAAGCAGAGACTGACTCTGTGACCTATCCTGTTAAATATGCCAGTGGCACACTCTGATGCTGGCTTTTCTTAACTTGATTCTTGACTTAAATGCCCTTTTAACGTGCTCATTAGTGAAATTTTCTAATTAAAATATGCAATGGCTAAAAAGACGCCCTCTCCTACACAAGTCACGTGGAACCAACCTGAACACCTACACGGTTCATTAGCTGAACTGGCAATTTCAGATCCCAGAGCACATCTCCACCACTTCTGCTAATTGAAAAACTTGTAACAGAAGTTGGCTGTTATCTTTTTTATACACCTGTCACAAAAGGCAGAGCATAATTTATTCTATGGAAATAAAGTTTTTACTGCCTAGAAAACCTCAGGAATTCAGAGGCTTAGAATAATTTGGCCATTTTTAAGAATTTTTAAGAATTATGGAGGAAAGTGCTGTCATAAGATTATCTGCCCCCTTCCAGACACCTTCTACCTACTCCTTTTTTCACCCCTCAGCCACCTGCCACAGTCCCCTGCAAATGTAAGGCATCATTTGGCTTCATACCCTCTTTTATCTCATTTTTCTTGTGCCATGTTCTCAACCCACTTCATTTAAATCCCTCTCTCCCTGTTCAGCAAGGTCAGGATCCTACAGACACCAATATCATTCCCACATGGAAGTAATTGCATGATCTGCAAATGTTACCTGCATTTAAATGCATTACCTTCCCCACATTTGCTTCACACATTATTCGTATAATGTGCTGTTGTGCAGGGTTTTTGTTGGTTTGGTTTTGTTTGTTTGGATTTTTACTTTGCATTAATCTTCAGCTTGTGCCATGGCAATCTTTCACTGCTTGTTGACAGACCTTGAGTTTTTCTTTTCATAGCTCCAGAAACCAATCCATATCACTCTTGCACATCACTCTGGGGCTGAGTTAAAGCTGATTTTCTTCACATTAACTGATATGGGGCTGTTTCTCCTAACCATTCAAATTTATTTTAACTGACAATTTAAATCAAATCAGTTTTCCTCAAGTCTGTTTTGTCTGTGACAGCAATTTGTCAGTGATCTCCCTGCACTTATCTCCGCCCATGAGCTTTTCTATTGGATTTTCTCAGTCTGAGCTGAGTGAGGAGCAAGAGTGTGGCTGAGGGGCCTCCCATAGCCAGTCAAGGTCAAACCACATCAATATCTTCAGAACTCACAGAAATTCAGCCTCAGTGAGGACTGGAGTTCCAGCAAGAACTGCCAGATCCTTCTTTTGCTTCCTCACAAGCCTTGTGAGCCAAAGGATCAACACTAAATACACAACAGAGATTGCACTGATTACCCAGAGACTGGAAAAGTAACATTCAAATTATTTACCATTCATTCTGAAAAAGGACACTATGGGATTCAGCTTTATATAATTTCATATTTTATTTACAAAAGGGTCATTTTATAAAGTCAGTATCTCTTGTGATTTAAAATTTAAAGAATTATGGATGCATTTCAAGTTTAAGATGAAGTTTCTTAGCCCCTGGAGTTACGAAAATATTCTTCCCCTTATGATACAATTTGGTGGTATTTTATCAGTGCCTCTGTTTGCTCGAGGTCTCTTTCTGCAGAAGTACAGAAAACCCATATAAAAATGTATGTTAGCTTCCCTATCCCTGCTCACAGGCTTGCTGTGTGGCCTAAGAAACACGTCAAGAGCATAAAACCTGCTCATTTACCACTAATAACCCTCTTACTGAGTTGTCTTATATATTTGAATATATCATATTCTTTGTACCTCTGCCAAAAATAAACGACGTATCAGATATATGGAATGGTGAGGTCTCAAAAAGCTCTTCAAAGACCTAACAATCACATTATTTCAAATCCCATGGGTAATGGTGGAAATCCCAGCAGAGAATTTTTTTTACCTACAATGTTGTGCCTTAAGATCTAAAATTCATGTACAGAGCAGCCTGAAGCTTGTTAGCAGCAGTTATTTTCTGTGCCAGACTATGCAATTCAGAAAGTTGTTCCTCTCCTGCAAGTGCAGGGATACTCCTGAAATCCTGCCCTCAGCAACAGCCTAAACACAGACAGGGCTTCAGGAGAGATACAACTGCACACTTGATAATCAAAGACCTAATAAAGTAATTTTTTGATTGCAACCTGAAAAAAAAAAAACCATCACTTAAATAATACCTTACAACAAAGAGAATTTGTCCAGGATGAAGAAGACTGAGACCCAATGTCTTTCTCTATCTCAAGGGGATTAAGCCAACATCTCTCAGCATATTTACTGTCTGGCAGTGCACTAAGTTGGAAGAGTCACAGACACTCCTCTCAGTGAGACGATGACATCTTGCTGAAAAGAACTCAAGATGTGTGAAAAAGAGAAGTCTGGGAATGCCAAAAGTCTTTCCCTGGTTTGTATTTGAGGATGAAGCATATCAAACCTCCTCTTTCCTCCTGCTGTGGCCACCTCACACAGAACAGCCACGACTGCACACACTCAGCTCACTCTGAAGCCATTACAGGACTTGTCAAGGATCCCTGCAGAGTCCCACAGAGCTTCAGATTCTTGATGGGGCTCAAGGAAGATTTAGGTGTTGAGCTGATCAGACCGGAGTAATTACAGCCATAAAAATTTTAAGTGCAGCCATTTTGAAAACTCTCCTGTCAAAAAGAGCTGCTAGTGAACTCAGACTGACTCAAGGGTTCATCAACAACTGACTAGAGGCTTTCAGGAGCCAAAGCTCTAATCCAGAAGCTTCTTTTTGTCAAATTGCACTGGATCCTAAGCTAAATGCATGTGTGCCATGCAGACAAACCTGGAGGCACAGTTGCTTATTCCCTGCTGGCCACACACTCCCACCGAGCATTAAAGACACCCACAGCAAAGGGTGCTTGACTCCCAGTCTCTGCTCACAACACCCCTATTCCTTCTAGGGAGATATGCTCAGAAAGCTCTTGCAAGAATTCTTGAATTCGTGCTCATCACCCCATTACAGGGAAAAACGAGCCCTCTGTGGCAGTGGCTGTGCATCTCCTCAGGCAGCTGCTTTCTGGTTTTTAGCGACATTCTCCAGGGAATTACAAGCCACATTCCAAACGCGAGAGCAGAGCAAGGCTTACATTGGAGTCCAAGTAACTCTTCTTTCGATTAAAGTGAGTCTTGGAACGTTTATTTGATCCACAATAGGTTTATTGATCTACAAAAGGCTGTTCTTCAAAGCCCATTGGAAAAAAAGTGGAATGGCTTTCTAAAAAATGGTAAGTGCTTTGGCCTCGGCTGCGTTATTGCTCCAGTCCTTGCACATATTTTACCTTAAAAACAAGATGTGGGGCTACAAATTAAAAGGAAAAGAGAATCAATCATACAGAACCCTCTGCTATCATTTCACCTCAAATCTTTTCAAAATACATCCTGCTTAGCTCATCAGAAATGTGACACTGTCCTTGGACATGAACATTCATCTTACATTACAGATAAACAGAAAGACATTTTCTTCCTATTATTCAACTCATTTTTGCTTAAATTAGAAATATTAACATGAAAAATATATGTTTTTCTCTGAAAATACCCCAGAGGTTTGATGAATTAAGGTAACACTGAGTGCCACAGTCAGTAAAGTGTTTAAAAGCAATCGTACTCTTCACCACAGTCATCACAAAATTTGCATCACCTGAAAAAGGAAGAGAAAGTTTGCTTTTAACCTAGCTTCCCACACTTCATTGAGCTGCATTCTGAAAATTAATTCTACTCCCTGATGTGATTTTCCCTTGCCCATCCAACATTTCAAATCTACATAACTTAATCTATACACTAATGGACTCCTAATTTTCTGGGGTAGTCAACCACATAAGACACTAACACAAATCATTAAAAGAAGTGGAAAATCTAAACAAAGACATAACAATTAATTCTGTGCAAGCAGTAACTCCACTGCAAACCTATGAAAAAAATGTTTATGGCATTGTTTTTCCAGGCAGGGTGTTATTTCAATAGCTAATTCCTCCATCAGTTTATTTTATGACTGTCACATCTTCAATGTTTAAAAAAACCCCAGTCTCTAAATCTGCCTAAATTTCTAACTGTTTTGTTCTTTCTGTCTTTCTATTAACCAGAACTTAGGCAGATTATTCAACCAGTCATTTGGCCTTGTTTCATTTCTGCTTAGCACCCCTGATGTTAGCTCCCAGTGATGTTTTGTCCCCAGAGACAGAATTTCATTACATTGTACCATGCTGGTAAGAGCTTGGGATAGGGAAATTCCATCTGTGTGCAGTACCATATTTACAGGAAAAGTGAATGATTGCATGAAAACATTTCAGTCCAGCCTTTATTAAAGTAACCCACCAAAGAGCTAAGAGTGACTTCTTTAAACTGCTATTATTGGTTTCTCTGTTAACAGGAAGCTGTAATTTATCAATAGCCAATTAACTCAGAATTATCTGTCTGTCTCTTCTCAGTCACCCTCACACAATTGCACAAAGAACAGCAAAGGAGATTTGTCTGTGAGATCACCTGTACAACATGAATGGCATCAGTAAACCTTTTTTATGGGTGGGCATGAAGGAACCATAATATGGGAATAAAATTGTTTATCTAAGGTTCAATCGAAAGCTTAAAGCCACTGTTAAATCAGAGAGCAGAGAATGAGCCACAGAAGCAGCAATAACTATAAAATGTGATTTTACTTGGAATGGAAAATGTTGATTTGACTAATTGTAACACTCTAAAATATGCAGTACAAAAATGTCAGGAGTTTTCCATTTACCAGCTAAAATCTCAGGACGAGAAGCACTTCCCCTTTGATGTTTTTTTAAATTGGTTTTTTTTGTGATTTGTTTGGTTTTGGGTTTTGTACACAAATGTCTTGATTCCTTATCTCTGGCTGCTCTCTAACATCCACATTGGGTGAAAAATACTGCATTATCTACTCCTGGTAAGCAAGGTTCTTCCTCTCTGACAAACAATTCTAGATAACTCATTAAATGTTATTCCTGGCAAATAAATGAACTATTTTCTTTTTTATTGCATTTCTTTGAGGCTGTCATGGTCTAGAAGGCACCATTAAGGCATGCATATAACTTAGCACCAACGAATCTGAATTGTTTTGTTTTCATTTCACCAAGCTCAATGTGTATCCTACATATTTACAGAGGTAAATAACATTCTTCATGAAGCACAGCATCAATTTCATCCATACAGGACTTTCAATAAAAGCAGATTGCTTCACTGAATTTTAATTTTTTTTAAGATAAAGTGTGTTTTCTCAAAAAAATTTCCAAATGCTGCTTTTTTTTTCCCCTGAGGGCATATTTTCTTCAATCATTCAAACAAATACATGAGTGGTACCTTACAATTATTTTGTTCAGCACTCCTGTTTCTTACATATGTTTTAATCAGTTTCTCCCATAATTATCTATATTGTCAGAACACACAAAATGAAAAGCCTGAATGAATGAGCCTTGTAGTCAAGCAACAGTTTTATTCAGAAACTTCTTTTTTGGTGCTAAATGGGTGTAGGGTGTCAAAGTATAAGAGTAAAGCTGATGTCACTGTTGATTGCCTTCAAATGTGATTGTTTTTTCAGCATGTGCCTCCTAGACTCCACAGTTTTCCACAAAAAATAAAATTAACTTGAAACAACACATAATCTTGAGGTACAAACTAAGTCCAAGTCTTACGTCTATATCAGCCCAAAAATTTCGTCTTTACAGTTTATTCTTTCAGAGTTTTACAAAAAATATGATTTCCAAACAGCACTGGGGAAAAGGAGAAATGTGCTGAAATGTAAAACAAAAGCATCTTTTGTTCCCTTCAGAGTCCCCTCACTCATCTCTTTTGTTAAGGTCCTTCCAGTGGCTGTTAATTAATTGCTGTGATTGAGGTCAAGTTTAAAGATGATACGGGGTTAATTTTAGACTCTCTGGAGGGCAGCCTAAGAAACTCATTACTACTCCTGATGCTGGAATGTCAAGTTAGGCAGACCTATAATATCTCAGGCTCTCAAGGATATTGACCTTTCTGTAAAGAGCTGCCTTGGCCTGGGTCATGGAGGTTTGTGCTTACAGTACTTCTTAAATTTCTTTGCTTCTGTAGCCAGATTATAAATTACAAGTGAGAGCTCACTGTTTCTAATTAGTCTGGTGTTCTCCAGGGGGGCTGGTGAATATAATGCAGAAATACATGTAATTAACTACCACTCAACATGCTTTTAGCAGAAAGCCAATTAAAAAGAAAACGCAAAGAAAAATTGCTCTGTGCTTACTCCCTGCTTCAAAATTACTCAGTGAGTCTGATTGTTGGCCAGCAAGAGTCACTGATTCTAAGGTAAGTTTGTACTTGGTAAGTTTGTTATGAGGAAAGCTCATAGTTAATTTCTAACCTGTGTTTTTATTATGAACTTTTCTAGCAAGTCTGAAATATTTACAAACTCCACCGCTTACAAAGTGACAAACAGAGAGAGCAACTACTTCTGATATCTTTTGTACCAAGAGTCAGAACACAATTTGTAAAAATGGGATGTATCCAGTTAAATATATCAGGTCTTTTAGACACTGGTTTGCTTTGGGTTAAAAGAGCTGCAGAAACACCAGGCCCTTGTCTCTCTTTTCTGAAAACTTCTGTGGCCATACATGAAGAGATATAAAGCTCATAAAAAACCAATCATAAAAGAAAATCAATGGTGACAATGCAAGCTGCAGTTGATAGTCTGCTCATGACAGACACTTCAACACAGAGCATTTGCAGCTCAAGTCCTCTGTGGCTTATGTAAAAAAAGGTATCTTTTGTTTATGAATTTTCAGTGAGCAATCAAGCCAGTAGTCCCTAAAACTGTCAGAGACTTTCTCTCATTAACCTGAATTTTGTCAGAATTCAAGGTTATAAAGGCAGCCCCACTGTACTTTTATACAAAGTCATCTGAAACAGCCAAACTTTAATCCCATGAAATTCCCATAGTCATGCTCAGCATAATACCAAAAACAGGTGCCCAAAAAAAAGCATTTAAAAAAATATTGCCTTAAACTGGCTTAAAACATACGTCTTTGAATTTAAATAAATATACTTTTTCTTCATATTTCTGTGTTTCACGGAGGATTCGCATTAGAACGGAATCAATTTTAACTCAGCAAGAGCCAATGGACCTCAGAGTACAGGTTTAGGTGCATTTACAATACACTGATGGAAAAAAATATAATGTAATATCACTGATAATAATAGAAGTAAACTGAAATTGGACTTGATTCTGGCAGTCATATTCACACCAACAACATATACACAGGATAATGAGGCTTCTCTTTTTAAGAACTGATGCTTGAGTAATCAGATACAGAGAAATTATTTATGATTAATATAGCTGTGGTTATCCACTCACAGTTCTATCATTTCTTTTGCTGATACAGTAGCTGCAGTTTAAACAGCAAGAGGTGTTTGCCACTGGAAAATCAAAACATGGAAAGGAGATCCAATATTTATAAACCAAAATGATTTAAAGCCCCTGTGCTTAAACACATGCTCTCCACCTCCCCAGCAAGCGCATCTGAAGCAAGCTGTCAGTCTGAGATGCAATAAAAGAAGGCAGAGATATTCTCTGACTTCATCTCAACTAAATTTACAGACAAACTGCCACATCAAGGCATCATCACTCCTCTGCCTGTCCATTTATTAACACCACACAGGGGACAGGGCCTTCACTGTTGCGGGCGTGACAAAGAGCTCAATAGCTTCACTCCCATTGTGTGGCAAGCAGACAATATTTCTTTCAGAGATAATCCACAGGTAATATTTCTTTCAGAAATAATCCACTAGGACACTGCTCCCCTGCTCGCAGCGCTGCTTTTCTTCTCTGCCCACTCAGGACCCACTCTGCTGGCTGACTTTGCATTTGTAATGTAGTTTGAGAGCAGCTGCGTGAGGTTTGAAGTCAATTCTTTGCTCGCCTTTACTAACCACACGCTGTTTCTGCTCTTCAGGCAGTTTGGGAGTGTGCTGACAGCATCAAACCTGCTCTGGCTTCAGAGTCCTATCTGGGGGATTTCTGATCCAGGCAACCAGAAAAAACTTGCCCTAAAGTAAGCTCTGAATTGCACAAGGAGGAGTTTTAGGGGTCTTGGCACAAACTGCCTTAACCTACTGACCTTTTGCTACAGCATGAACTAGTTCTTAACACAGGCATTAAGGCATTGAATTCCTAACAGAAACCCTTAAAAGTAGTGATAAAGTTCACTTTTTTCTTGATGGTCTCACCAGAGTTACAAGGATACATCTTTTATTACACAAAACCAGCAGAAGTTTCATTCACTTTTACTGTAATGCTGCATTAAGTTGCGTGGAGATTGTTAAGATGCAGTTACTGCAAGTTTAGGGCCCCATTACACCACCTCTATCCCCAAAAGCCATCCTTATCCGTGTGACTAACAGGGAGGTCACAGACAGCATTTGTCTGAAGGAAGATTAGTTGCAGGAGCTAAATGACTTGAGTTTACCACAGCTAGCATCCAGGCATGTTACCTTTTTACTTAATTACTTTTTAAAATGCTAATTAGCTCCAGTATGCAACGTCACCAGAGATCTGCAAAATTCTCATGCAAGCGGTTTTGCACTCAGAAGAACCAATTTGGATCCCACTGGTTTCCGTTTCAAAAGTAGTTATTCTCCAGCTTTATTGCAAATTGCTGCTTTGCAACAACTAAGCTGAGCATTTGCACTTCTGTTCAAGTGCAGTTGTGAAAACAGAACCGGGGAGAGACCGTTCACAGCTGCTCAGCTCTTTTTGCTCACCATTTTGAGGGGCAGACGGAATTCTACTCATAACCAGGCAGAGTAAGGAAGGGTTTTTCTGTTCTCTCCTTGCTGACTCCTACTCTTCCTGACAACAAAATGTTGCATTCCATGCATGCATTTGTATATTGAACACAAACATATGCACAAAACTGCCTCTTACAGATTCAGATGTAAGACACCACGTGAAAAAAAACAACCCAGGAACATGAAATAAAGCATGAGCTTGACCTTTTTTTAATTTTTAGCTTCAATATCATAATCTCACATGGAAACACAAGCCACTAGAAAGATAAATAAACTGACTGCAGACTGATTGCAGACTCCTGCCACAGGAATTCATTCCCAGCCAGTATCTTTAGCTGTGATACCTTCCTTGGTGCTGATAGCTGCTGAGAGTGAACTGGTGCTGCTAGCAAAAGGATTCATTTAGCCCTCGGCTTGCTGTCTGACAGAGGTGCAAGCCAGAGGCACTATCCTGCCATGGATCCCATAAGATGGACATCTCTGCCTGAGAATAACTACTGCCATAAAGAACTTTGCAATGTGAAGTGGGAGGGATCAGAATCTTACCAGGCACAACAACAAAAAAGACTCTTAAAATGCTCCGAAAGCCTGCTTTTGCTGAGCATCTTATGTAAATTATTTGATTCTTTTGTGAACTATTTTTTAAATTGCCTTAAGTATATTATGATTGGCAAAATGTGTTTGCACAATGTTTTTTTTTTAGGAAAGACAAAATTAGGCCAAAGAAATCAGCTCAAATAGGGTACTTGAACCCTGAAAGCCTATAAAATGATTTTTTACATGTCCATCATTTGCTAGAAACTACAAAGTTTACACTCCAAGATTATTATGGTCCAACATAATTAAGGTCTTAGTGGGCATGTGAGGCACTGGGAATTGCAGCAAAACCAGCAGAGGTTTAAGGAGAAGGAGAGCAAGGATATCTGCTGGCCCCAGGACGGTAAGCACAATTCTGCCATACATACTTGACATATTCTGCTTGCCCAAGGTTGCCCAAAGGGGCTGTGGAGTCTCCATCCTTGGAGACACTCCCAAAAAACCATCTGGATATGGTCCTGGGCAACCAGTTCCAGGTGACCCTGCTTGAACAGGCTGGTTGGGCCCAGAGACCTCTAGAGGTGCCTCTCAACTTCGGTTCTTCTGTGGAATACATGGAAGGCAAAAACCTTAGTTTGAATATATGCAAATACGCAGATTATGTATCATTACTTGGTTACAAATTGCATCAATTGTCTTTATAATTTCCAGCCTTCTTAGCAGACTTCAATTATTCAGTTTGTAGGACTTTTAAAGAGTAACCCAAGATGACAAAACACCTCGGGCAACAGGAATTAACATCCCATGTTCAGAATTAAAAATGCATGGAGGGTGGGATTAAAAGTGGGTGTGAACAAAAAGAGAATTTTAGCCCACTTGATGTCAACAGCTGCCCAA
This sequence comes from Phainopepla nitens, assembly GCA_013400175.1. Taxonomy (NCBI): domain Eukaryota; kingdom Metazoa; phylum Chordata; class Aves; order Passeriformes; family Bombycillidae; genus Phainopepla; species Phainopepla nitens. The sequence continues at coordinate 246,427 of VXBQ01014072.1, read as the reverse complement.
CTGTAATAATTTGGGCAATCATTCTGTTATCACAGATAATAGTGTAAGACTACAGCTGCCCAACTATGATCTTAGTTTGCTGTTAGTTGTGAAGTACAAGTTACACTAAAACAAAAGTGAAAAAGAATTAACGTCATCTGTACTAGAAAATATGGGTACTTTTGAGCATTGTTTTCTGTCAGTACAGCACAATCTCATTCTGATTTTTAGATCCTGCAGGAAAACTCATTGTACTGATTTCACAGTGCTACAGAATCACTACCATTTGGTCATTTTTTTATACTTAGCTACTGATAAAGCTTTTCAAAAGGAAAGGGATTATAATAAACTGTGATAAGAGAAAAAGCATTTTCCTGAACTGGGATATTTGGGGAGACATAGGGAATGTGATCATTGATCAGCAGTATTTCTAATGAATCTATATTCTTTTGAGTCATTTCACTATGTTGCTTTTATAAGTTTGTAAGTCCAGAGAAAGCCTCTTTGATGTTCAACTAGGGGCTAGAAAAAGATCTTTTTAATGCTGCTCTATGAAATGCTGTAAGTGTAGTACATTTCCCCTTGGAATTGCTGAGCTTTGGTTCCCTTCTCTCTGTTACATTCCTTTTAAGGTACAAAGGGTTCACTGATGGATGGCAAAAACGATTAGAGGCACGGCAAGACTTCCCTCTTAAGAAATGAGCAGGCTAAGATTAAGATGTTTATAGATGAGACAAATAAGGGAGGACACTCCAGAACTTTACACAGTAATGAATGTTGTAAAAAAGACAAATGGAATGGAGGTGCTCCTATTTGTCACGTCTCATAATAGAGGAAGAACGGTTACTTCAATGGCACTGAAATGCATCAGATGAAGGATTTTTTTTTCCTTCCCATAAACAACAGGTAGGAGTTAGGAGATTAAATTTTATTCCATTGGATTCTTTGAAATGTCAGATTTGAAGTTGCAAATTAAAAACATGAACCTTCAGAAGTAATAGCTCAGAAAAATTAAATATTCTACAGAGGAATTGAAAACTTGTATTTCCATTTTCGTTTAGCAGGGGAAAAAAATGAAAATTTTAAGACTGAGCGTCTTTCTGAACAAAACTTTAAATGTTTTGTTCAGAAGAGGCTGAAGCATTTTCATGAGAGAAGGCCTTATTTGTATTTTTCTGCTAAAGTTTAAATTGTTAGAGCATCGTATATAAAACTTGACACCACCGAGTTCTAGGTGAAATATTTGCCAACCATGTTCACTCTGAGCTAGAAAAAACTATTTCCACTACATATTTTTACAGTCAAAAGAAGAAATGTAAAAGGAAGGGATGTAGTTTTTTTGGATTAGTTAAAAAAAAGGCAGCTCTAGGTCAGAAAACAACGAGGCTTCCTAAAGTTTTTGTAGCTGTGTCTGGTAATCAGACTAATTAGAACTCTGAACTAAAACTGCTGGCTGTTATTCTAGTTTATGCACTCCTGAATTCACAGTTCCTACATGTTGTGCTAATGTTATTTTCTTCCCCAGAGAATTATAACTCATTTTCTAGGATGAAAAAAGGTGCAAGACACAGTGCAAGCTGCTACATGGTGAGAAGGAAGGTAAAAATATGTAAAGGATTATTAAAATTCAAGCTATATAACTCATTCACTAAACCTATTTTTCCATGCTTATATCAAATTTACTATTAAAGTAAGAAAACAACCTTTAAGATAGAAAATGCAAAATAAGCTGCGGCAGCTTGCAGATTCACAGCTTTTGACTGCATGAAAACTTCTGCTGTGAAAAACTCCGAATAAAACCAGAATTAATAATAACATAAACATTCACACCTATTTCTTGTTTACTGGAAAAACTAAACTTATTCTAAACTGTCCTAGCAAAATACTTTGTATTTTCAGCCTGAATAATTCCCCAGCACTTTGCTGAAGATTATTTTAAGTGGTCAATATAAACCAGAATTGTTTTATTGTGTATAACAGGAAAATAATTCACTTAGCGGTAAAAAACAAACAATTTTTTACCAACTGTTTCAGCTGACAACCAAGCACAGAAGCAAGCACTGTGCACCCAAGACTATAATTTTGCACTACAAATTTTTGATGCTCTCTAGCCCCTGTTTAATGGTGTCATTAACAGCATGTTATGGCTTTAACTGAGTGAGGCTCCACTTTGTTTTGACTACCTTGTCATTATTAATTCATTTAGAATCTGCTGTAGCAATGCTGATCATAATGAATTCATTTTATATTAATGGGCACACCATACTCATTACCATGGAGTTTTCCATTATAATTTTGCCTGAACGAGACTGAAGCCAATTGCAACAACAATTTGTTTGTTGTGGAGATGTATTAGGAAGGAGTAACCTGTCTCTGGATTTTACAGTACCTAGTGGCACGGGATGTGTGTCCCTTCACAGATTCCTTCAGAGGGGTTTTTCCTAATCACATTTGAGCTGCCACAGTGATCTACAGAACTGTGGGCTGCTAATGATTGCTGGTACACAGAGTGTGTGCATCATCTAAAAATATATATATTCTGAAACCTTCCTGAGATGTTGGCATTCATTACAGAGCTGTAACAATTTAAATTTTATTGTGAAGAAAAATCCAAATAAAAAGTTCTCTTGTGAAAATGCTTCATCTTCTTCTGCGTGAAACATTTAAAATTTTGTTCATAAACAACCTCAGTCTTAAAACTTTCATCTTTTTTGTTTTCTCTTGCTAAACGAAAATGGAAATACAGGACAAGTTTACAATTCCTCTGAATTGTAATCCCTTTCTCTGAGCTGTCACTTCAAAGGTTCTCTTCACATCTTGCAAACCTGTGCTGCCATCCCTAAGCACGGGGCAGTCACTCTCCTGACACCTGATGTATCCATCTCCATCACACAGAAATCCAGAAAGATTTTGCTTAGGAGGGATAAATGCAGATCTCCAGCCCAACCACCTGCTCAAAGCATGGCTCACTTCAAAGCCTGACCACATCATTCAGTATCTTGCAGAGTTACACTTTGAACTTCCCCAAACACAGAGATCCTCCCAGCACTCTTGCTCATTCAATATCAAAATTCAGCACAAAATAACAGAAAGGCCCATCTTTCTTTGGGCTCCAACTTGCCTTTTGACTTTAGTTTTTGAAAAAGAGGATATCAGCAGAAACATTTCCTACAGTCCACTGCCTGTGGAGACCACATCTACATTAAAAACCTCTTTAGCTAATAATGGCCAAGCCTGACATTTCCCATGTCCAAAAACTGGGGTTCTTCCAGATGGTCAGTGCCTCCCTCAGCCACTTCCTGGGAAAGATGTCTCTGAATCAACTCACCCTGTTAGGAACATGTTTAAGGTCCCAGGACCAATGGCTTCCCTGAAAAATACCCCCGAGAAGTCCACGGGATCCGTACTTGGGAACACACAAAATATTATCTTTTCAACTGAAAACTTCCCAACAACTGCAGTCCTTGTGAAGATTCCGAGTCTTGGTTATGTTCATGAAAATGACAGTTTTAAGCAACAGAGACAAAGAAATGGTTGGAATTTTAAAAGAAAAATAAAGGAGATGGACTATAATTTTCAGCCCTGCTCCATTTAAATGAGTGCATTTTAGCGACAGTTGTCCTTCGCAACAAATTATTTTTGTGCCAGTTATTTTTGCCATGATCTTAAATGGCTTGGATTGCTGCATTTTTTGCTCTCCCACAGAGCTTTCATTAGGACATGACTTCTTCTACATGGAGCTGTTACAACACATAATCACTGGAAGGGTGAATTTACAGATAAACAGATGCCATTAACATTGAAAATTTTCCTTCAAGATAAGAGATGCACACATTGTAATGCAAATTTGCATCATTAAACCATAGAGAACTAAAGCATATTTTAGGATCAAACCCCTGTCCAAATTCATTAGAGAAGCTGTAGAATATTCCTATCACAAGTAATGGAAAAATCTATTATAGCAGCAGCAGTCCAGTGTTGATGAAAAACCAGGTCCTGCTGTCCTGAACATACAAGTGGAGGAGCACACACTCTTTGAATCCAAGGGTTTTGAAGATCAATCAACATCACTTCATACAAAAAAAAATTAAAAAATCATTAGAAATCAGAAGTAAACTGTAGCAGAAACAATGCAGGGGCACTTACAATAGAAATGTTAAATACTACAGTGGCTTTGCTTTATCCTTAGTTTGGGCACATTTCTACAGAGTAATTTCACCTGGGGTGAAAACCACGTCTGCCTCTTGCTTCAAACTCACACTTTCATGTAAGGCTGATGCTTATTTAAGCTCTGGCTAAGAAACCTGTTTACTGTCAATATTTCCATTTTATTTGTTGAGAAGATGAACAAGTGAGTACCAGCTCCCAGCCATATGCAACACTACATTTCACACACTGCCCAAGATATCACAGACATGCTCTCAGCCTCCCTGCTTCTGCAGCAAAGCAATTTTTAATCCCAACATAAACCAGCCTGCCCTGAGCACAGGAATTACTCACAACCAAGGGCTTGACCTCTCCTGTGTCAGAACAAGCATCTCTGACTGCAATTTTCTTAAATGGTTCAGAAGAACCTTAATATTCAGAAAACACCAACGAGAGTTGTATGGAAAAGACAATTTTGCAATGTCTGCCAAATGGCAGATTTGGGTGATTTGTTCTTTTTTTATGTAGAAACCCGGGCCCAAGCTTGGGCATGGGGCTGCTCTCACCCAGCACAGATTCGCAGGAAATTCAAGGAAAGGCCAAAGATATTAAATAAAAGCATAATTCAAATTACCTTAACTCTTAATCAGACAAGCTGCATCCACCCTGGTTTTAGGCTGTTTCTTGACTTCTGGTATTAGAATCCTTCAGCTGTAAATTGCTCTGTTTCCCAGTTCAAGCCAAGAGCAGCCCTGCAGTGAGTTGCAGTGATGAATGAAAGCACAGCTGTTCGTCATTCTTTGGTAATTTAAGTATTTCCTCCAAGCTCTCAGCTTTTGCACAGCCCAGAGATGCTCCACCTGCCCTCCAGACTCCAAAGGGCATCTCCTGCTCCCCCTGCAAGGCTGAGGTGCCCCAGCCTTGGGCTGTCAGTAGGTTTCAGAAGAAGATAAGAGCTATCAGACTATAAAGCTATGGCCAGGATTTGGCACTCACCTAAATTCTTACTGCTTCAAAATAATAAGCTGCGCGAATGAAATTATTTACTCTTCCAAAATGAGGTTTCCTTCCATATCAGAAAAAACAACAAACAGGCAAAAACCAAACAATAAACTGAGAGTTTCAGCACAAAGTCTGGGTATTTCAGAACACCAGAAAAGCTTTTCTGTTTTAGGTGGCTACTGCATGCTCCTTAAGATCCTAAAACTTCACAGATAATGGCAGAAACTTTCACAGTAGAGTTTGCTGCAACTTCTCAAAAATTAGGCATAATTAATTTGTTAGACCACTTTATCAGAGGTAATCAGTACTTGTATAATTTTCAGTTTTGTTTTTCAAAACCATTAGTGGATTGTAAATAATAAGCTGAAGTTTTGCCACAAGTAACTAAGTCCAATAGAGAGGATGATTGCTCAATTCAAAGAGTGAATTTATTTGACTTACATTATGCAGAAGGTCACACCAAATCTTCAAAGAGGTTTCTTTTTCTCTACAAAAATCAATAATTCTATTGGCCTCTGAGGCAAACAATAAATGTGTCTGAGAAAGGCAAATACCTCTTTAACTTTTGAATGCATTTAAAGAATATTCTATCTTCATGTGGATGATTTTGTGAAGCTTTTAATGTGCCGTTTCTGAAGATGTATATTAGAAAGGGAGAAAGAAACAAGAAACTGTTAGGAAAACTGCATTTTTGAGATCTTTCACAAGAAAATCCAAATAATAATAATAATAATAATAATAATAATAATAATAATGAAAAACAACCCTGTGAAAGTGCTTGCATATTTCTTTCCAAGAAGGTAAGAAATTGTTAGTCACCTAATCAACTGTCAGATTTTAATTTAACCCTCAGAGTTGATATCATAAAATGCTGCAATACCACTGCTGAAATCTGTTTTGAATTAATACCGGGAAGCAGAGGTCAAAGTGAGATATACTGGATTAAGCAACAAAATCAACAGAGGGCTACCCCTGCTACAAGTTTAAGGTACTTTAGTTTATATAGGATACCAAATGTCTTCCCTTTTTTCCCTAACAGAAAAGACTGTAGAATTTCCTTCAGCCCTGCAGAACTTGCAATTCAATTTAAGCCCAGCTTGCTAAGGCAGGCAGAGAGCTATAATTACATGCTGCACTGCTGCTTGTTGTGCTGCAGCTGATTTCTGCTAGATAAATGCATGTCACACAACCCGCAGCACACCCAATTAACATTCAAAAGACAGACCAAGAATGTTTAGTCATCAAAAACATTCAGAAACAGTCAAGTGCACCAAGCTGGTGCACTGGACTTTACCTTTAAAATTCCTTTCTTGCCCTCTCTTGCTCTCCTCCCTTATCACAACGTGTACCAAGCCTCCAAGGAAAATTCGGCAATGTCTGATAAATTCTAAAATGAAAAATATTAAAAATATTTTTTCCTCAACTAGACTGTACTTCCCAAGTCTTCCATGGCAAAGAGGGAACACAGCCCCTCTGGAATCCCTTCTGGTGAGAGGAGCGCACTGTGTGTCTAATGCTCAACCATTCTTTCAACAGTGATAAGTAACACAACTTTTTTCTGTGAGTTCTGACATGAAGGTCCTAAAGAAAGCTTGTCATGGGCAGTGCTCAGAAATTCCAGCAGAATCCCAGCCTGACCTCGCTCTTGTATCAAGACCTAAAATTACAAACTTCTGGCCCTTTACAAATGCCCCAGGGCATTCAAGAGAGAGTATTCACTGGAATGGGTCTAAAATGTCGGGATCTCATTTATTTGTTACTGAGTTGATTAAAAATGCCAATTCCAGATAAGCAGATTTACATGAATTAGTGTGGGTTTGTTGTGTTGATTTGAAAAACACACATCATAATGCAATATATGGGGAGTTGAACCTTACTCCAGTCCAAGACTTGCATTTTGACTTTTATTTTTCCTCAGCAGTCCTATTTTCCTATCTGTGGTGAGCCTTCCCTTAATTCCATGTCTTCCATGGTGATTTATGATGCCTGCTAATGAGATTAAGAAAATAAGCGCTGGGGAGGTTGATTACAGATAGTATCTGAGCTCCACCTCAGAATGCTCTGCTGTTTACAGGATCCTTCTCTAGTGTTCTTCAACTTCTGTTTTTACTAGTCTAAGTTCAAATTAACGCTCTGTACCTCACTGCTCTATTTTTTCCCTCATTTTAACCAAAGGAAAAAAAAAAACCAGAAAGGAAAAACAGAACAATAACTCCATCCCACTAAAATCTATAGGTCTGAAGTTCTTGGTTGCATTTTACCCATCATCAACAAGCTGCTGGCAGTGGATTCCTTCCTCCTTTTTGGATATTAAACAATCTGATGAATCATCTGCCTCACAAAGACTGATTTTTTGAGCTACAGATTGTCAGAGACTCTCTGATTTTTCACATTTCAGATCTAGTAAATTTTAAAGGTTAATTTGTAAATTTCACTGTGTAAATGTATGCCATAGATATTGATGAAAAACAAGCTCACAGATTGAGTGGCTCATTTGACAGAAAGGATGCTTTGTACAGGCAATACCGTAAGAGTCTTCTAAATCCAGTCACAATTATTTGTTCTATCACACATTCAAGGGTATTGTAAAATTAAATTCATTACCAGGTTTTGGTATCCTACATTAGCACACTTAAATCGTACTTGATGATGGTATCTTATGGTTCAAAATGTCAGCCTGTTTTTTTAATTTAAAAAAAAACCCAAAAAAACAAAACCAAAAAGCCAAACTAAAACCAAAATTAAAAAAACAATGAAACAAAACCCCCAAAAACCAAGTTGTTTGAGCTGTGGAAAAAATACCCCCAAACCACATGAAATTATATAAACATTATGTAGATGGAGCTGCAGAGAGCCTCTGCTGCCAGCTTAAGTCAGCTGGGGTGAAATGTATTACCTTCTAGAATATCATATATATTATATGACATATCATTTCAGAAGATTTTTTGGTTGCTGTGCATCACAGCTAGACTACAGCAAAAGCATGGACATCCATCAGAGATTTTTTTTATTATTTATTTTATTTTACATGGGACTTTTTAATTTTTATTTTGTGACCTAGACAGATGCCTCTGTGGTGGCTGGAATCAGAGCGTAGCTTCAAGGTTTTTTTTTCCCCAATAAAGGGAATGGTGACTTTTACTGTCAGGACTAGAAAAAAGAGCATTTGAGTGTGACTGTGTGCCTCAGAATCCTAATAAACACCATGTGCAGCCCTAAATACATGTGCAATGATTTCCTGTTTCAATCCAGCCCTGGGAATTTGTCTGAATCCCCCTGTCTCAATGCTAAGCCTCAGGAACTGGGATGAGCAGGTCTGGTAGTACAATATATCTCCTCAAAATCTTCACTAAGTAGCTTCTCTTAGGATTTAAAGTTCATACGGTCTGTCTCCTGGGTGGACTGTGAGTGAGAATTATATCTTTTTTTCCTATTTCAATCTCTTAGTTCCTATAATGGAAAGTTTGTGCTAAAGCTGCTATACAGTGACTAAGGAAAAGAAGTCACACGCAAAGTGAAACATTCTGTAATTTGTTCCCTTGACAAAAAATTGTCACTATCCTCCATTTCAGATCAGAAATGATTGCTTCATTCATTCCCATTGTGCTCCAGAACATAGTTAACAGGAAAGTAAATTCAAAGGGAATATCTTTTATACGTTGCTGACTGAGATGTTCTAATATGAAGATGTGAATCCAGCTAAAAATAATAAGATTAGGCTCAAGTGACTGACTAGGTCAAATAGTACACTTTATTTTCTATTTCTTCTGTAACAATGGAATGGGCTGAGAAAATCTGAAATTAAAAAAACAAAACAAAACAAAACAAAATAAAATAAAATAAAATAAAAAAAAACAAACCTCCATGTTAATCACCAAAGCCTTGCAGTAATGCCCAGGGCTGATTAGCTTTCAGTCACTTTCCATATCATTTGACCCCTTCTAATAACCAGGCTTTTTTACTTGTCATAATTCAAAAGGTCCTATTGACTATTTACCTCTCTCACACTGCAGTTCAACAGTGACTTTAAATGAGTTGTGGGCCAGCTTCAGATAAATCTCACCAACCACATCTGAGCTATATACAACCTGTGAGTTACTGCAAATTACACCAGTGGTCATATTACTGTCACTTGTTAGAACCAGTTCTAATCTCTTAGCCCTGTGAAATCACTGCTTGTCTAACTCACGACCGAATATTCATCCTGATAAATGAGAACAGTTATTTTAAATGTGAAAATCCCAGAAATTATTGTTTCCTATCCCTTAACCTCATCATACCAAAATCAGCGTTGCTTATTTCTGACCAACTCAAACAGAGCACCTTGGATGTCAGTGACTAGAACTGAAAATCATCCAGGGTCTGTGGCTCCTGGCCCATGTGATGAAAGAAACATGAGTTTTCACAGCTAAGTAAGTGGCATTTCTACAAATGTCCCTCTAAATCATCACTTCACCCAATTGACATTCATGCCCTTTTTGTTACATAATCTTTTGGATGCAGCACACACCTTTTTTCTTTACCTAATCCTACCCAATCAGGGCCACAGAAAGTGAGATGTGACTCCCAAACTTAAAAGGATTAAGATTCATTAAATATTGCTTCCAGATGAGGTTGTACCCCAACCTGAATGAGGGCAAACCCTGAAGGGAGCTGTGGCATCTTGTCAAGGTTCCTAACATGACAAACATTGGACTCTTCAGAAACTGTGTGGGAAAAGAAAGTGCACTTCACCAACTTGGGCCTGTTTAAATTCACAGAAAAG